>CM053783.1:32789603-33389603 GCA_028749045.1 Cupressus sempervirens | reverse complement strand
ATCTCATAAACTAATAAATCTTTGCTCAGTCGACCTTGATGCATTCATGCACTTGACCAAATAATAAATCACTTCAGGGTAAACATCTAGGATGTTGACCCATCATGACTTAGTAATTATTTTGTCACCAAAATTATTCCTTAAGTCGCACAATCCAATTCTTTGATATGCTCTATTCTATTCTATTAAATACTCAAACAAGTATCTTGACTGTAACTTGCACTGTACTGTCGATATAGTTCAGCGCACTGACATATGTCATCATGATAATGTAAAATGTCAATCCTCAACTACATATATCCTAACTCAAACTCAGTCATTGGTACATTCTATATGTATATTTGTACTACTATAATCTGTTTGGTACTTAAACATTTTTCTAATAGTGATTACATAGATGAAATTCTAAATACATGTTGCCATAAATGACAATACATCAGACATCTAACTAGTCATATTTCCAACACACAACATGTCTTACAAACAAGGAAAACATCTTTCCTTTATACCATATCTTCAAAATAATTTCTTGAGTCAGCATTGAGGCTTTCCCAATTAATTATAATAAGACAATTAATTAATTCATAATTACAATAGTATTTGTCAGCTCACATTCTATGCAACTTCTCACATGTACAATACTAGGGTTTGCACATTTGCTAATATCATCATTAGACTATCTTATGTCACTGGATGACTATGAAACTCTAGATTATATCTTTGTTAGAAGATATAATGTAAACATCATAAACCACTTGTCAGATACTCTATCTCTATACTACTCTCTACAAATCATGCATATCTTTCGTACATCTTTGACTCAGTTACTGTGCATTGAACCTTCACATCAGGACACTATATCAAACATGTCCATGAACACACATCTCTAGACAATAAAAACATTGTCTATATAACTAAGAGCTCTATGTGCTATTCTATCAGTCTTCACAGACTTATTACTACGTTGACATCAATGACAAACATAGTCATTAATACAACATTTCAATACCTTCCAATGCTTAGGATACTCCCCAAAGGAATACCATTAGTATTCATGCTAACAATCTCCCTCTTTAGAATTGATGACAACATAGATGAAAAATATCTAAGTTCTAAGAATACCAAACAATAATCTGCTATTGCTATTTTCATCTTTTTAAATCCTCTTCATCAATCAAATCTGGAATCCTCTAGAGCACTACTCTATTCTACATCTTCTTTAGGATTGTCAATAGTTTTTCACACTAAACAACTTACCATTCATATTTCCCCATAGAGATATTCCTTCTCCTTTCTTACATGAATCTTTCTAACTCTCCCTAATAAAGTAGAGATTTTCATGCACTCTTCTCCCCCATACACACTTAGGAGATGTTATGCTTTTTATGCATTCTTCTCCCTCATTGAAATCAATGACAAAGGGCCTCATTATGTAAATTTACTACTCCAAGTCTTCAACTTGACCAAGTGTCCTCTCATACCTCTTAGGTACTCAACACCAAGGATACCTCTCAAGTACTTAAATGTATCTTTAGGTAAGGGCTTTGTAAAGATATTTGCAATCTAATCTTTAGTACTCACATAATTTAATCTAATATCTTTTTTCTACTACCTTCTCTCTCAAGACATGATACTTAATAGACATATGTTTAGTCTTAGAATGCAACATATGAATCTAAGACATATTGTACTTATGTTATCACAATATATGGTAACAAGTTTTATAAACTCAATCCCAATATCCTCCAGTATTTGTTTCATCCACATAACTTGCTTACAATTAGTTGCTATCACTACATACTTTTCCTAGCTGTACTCTATGAAATAAAATCATGTTTCTTGCTTAGCCAAGAAAATAATCTTCCTCAAAGAAAAAATGCTCCACCATTGGTGCTCTTTCTGTCATCCATACTGTCTTCCTAATCCACATTGGTATATGCACATATAGTTAAATCACTTGATCTATCATACCATATTCCATAATCAAATGTTCCTTTTAAATATCTAAATATCCTCTTTACCACCAAATAATGGTACTCCTTAGGATTAGCTTGAAATATAGCTACAATCTTGACTATGTTTTCTATATCTGGTATTGTGCGAGTCAGATACAACAAATGTCCAATCATGAATCTTTACTTCTTCTGCTCAATTGTAGGTGTCTCATCCTTGCTAGAAAACTTGTGGCTAGTTATCATAGGTGTACCGACAAGATTCCAAATTTCTAATCCAAATCTCTTTAACAAATCTTTCAAGTACTTAGCTTGTGAAATGAAAATGCCATCACTATTGTGCATAATTTGCAACCCTAGGAAAAACTTCATTTGTCATATCATGCTCATCTCAAACTCTTTCTTCATTTCTTTAGCAAACGTATCACTTGCTTCATCATTACCTCCAAATATTATGTCATCAACAAATATTACTATTATCAATAAACCATTCTCAATTTCTTTCAAATACAAGTTACTATCTACCATACCTTTAGCAAATCCCAATTTTTCCAAATAGCTATCCAACCTTGAATACTAGGTTCTAGGTGCTTGATTCATTCTATATAGAGATTTCTTTAGTCTACATACCATATATTTGTCTTCTGTTAGAGGGAAACCATCAGACTACTCAATGTAAACCTCTTTTTCAAGTTCTCCATTCAGAAAGATTGATTTAACATCTATCTAATGTACTTTTGTAAGAATTTTTCTTAGGAAAAAATTAACCCAAGACCAAGAAGCACAATAACTAGCACATAATAGACCAATAGAGTATGATCAAAATAACAATATGATATTCAATTGATTATATAGTACACTAGAAGAGCCTGCATATAAAGGCCTCTTGGATGCATCTAGAATCTCTAGGAGTTATCAATATGATAAGCCTCACAACTAAGCACATGTCCACCAAGAGTGAGTTATCCTCCATTAAGCATAGGAGTTAGTGCGATGATGAGAGGATAAGCCTACAAAAGTGTGTCACATAAAATTATGTTGTAGACACCATGTGTTTAATTAAGAGTGCAAAGAACTATGTTGTCAACATGACCACTAAGTTGATTATACAAACTATAGTGTTGTAGACACCATGTGCTAAAATTGAGTTGCTTACTCCTATTTTGTCAACATGACAACTTATATGAGTACACAAACTCCTAGGTGTCTAACCTAATAAATAATAAAATAATGCATTTATCCTAAGTAAAATTAAGTAAAGTGTAAATAATAATTATTTACATTAACACCCCCCTTAAGTGCAACTTAGAGAAATGCACTTAAGCTCACAAAAGCTATGATGAAATGCATAATGGGTCTTGGCTACTAGGCCATGTTAGGTACCTAAGTAAAAATGCAATGCTGAAAACATAATGCAATGCAATCTCTCTACAAATGAAGAAAGAGGTGATGCAGGAGAATCTTGGGTTTGCTTGCAATTCTGCATGTTTGGAGGGATTTTGGTTAAGTGTTGCGGAGCTTGGCAGATACTAGTGTTCATCATACACTGGGAGCTTAGCATGCTCTATGGTTGCTTAGCATGGTCTGCGAACTCGGCATGGTCTATGGTTTCTCAGCATGGTCTAGAAACTCAACATGGTCTTGGGACTTGGCATGGTCTTTGGTTACTCGACATGGTCTTTCATTGCTTGGCAAGGTCTAGGAGGAGCTCGACCTTGCTTAGGAATTTGGTGCTTGTTGCATGCCATGTAACTGTTGGCATTATGTTCTATTTGTCATTAGTGACAACACTTATTCAATTCTGAATACTTATCGAGCTCATCAGTTTGTCTATAGTTTATACCGAGCATTCAATGGTTACCTTGTAAGCTTATCAGTTAAGCAATCTCTACCGAGTAGTAAGTTTGTGTCATGGAGACTCAGTGTAAATCGAGCATTGGAAGAAGCAACATTTACCAAGTGAAGCAAGGTAAACTCAGTATGCAGTATCTACCGAGTGACACTATATGCATCTACCAAGTCACCAGTGGTTACTGAGTTCAGAACTACATAGAGTGATTAGTATGGACCGAGCCTTCACTTCTATCGAGTGCATGATGATGCCGAGTAATGCAGTGGATGCCGTGTATCAGAAGGTCGCTGAGTCAGTTCAGTGAACCCGAGCTATTTACTATTGGGCCAACTTTGCAATGTATTTGTTCACTTGTATTTTGGCCGACCTTGCAATTTTGAAAATTTGAAAGGTATATATGTAAGGTGTATTGTAAGATATCAAATGTAAGAAGAAATAGTGAAGTAATGTGAAGTAATTTTGAGAAGTGCTTGCAGAAGATTATCAGTAGCAATTCAAGGAATACAACAAGGTCAATACAGAGGCAAAAATGTTATATCCATCACATAAGGTGATCAGTGCATAAAGGATCTTATCAGCAATCAGTTGTAAGTAGATTCACTACTTCATCTTAATAGGTGAATTGACTTCTAAATCCTTTAATAGGGTAGACTTAACAATCTTTGTATAAATCTCTTAACTGAGTGCATACTTCATTGTATGTTTGTAAATCCTTTAACAAGGTGGACCTAGTAGTCCTTTGTGCTCCTAACAGGGCAGATCACCAAAAGTGATCAATGTAAACCTTAACAGGCCAACTTTATGTTTCAGTATTGAAGTTTTGTGGGTATCATCCCCACCCCAGTTTTACTTTCTATTTGAAAGGTTTCTAGGTCACCAAAATATTGTGTTCTTTTGTGTGATGAATATTTTATCCTTTAGTACTAATGTATGCAGTAGTATAGATGGATGTGTGGTAAATTTAATGAAAAGTTTTAAAGTTACTGATTCACCCCTCCCCTCTCAGTAACTTGTCATATCTTGAATATTTTCAACAATTGGTATCAGAGCATTGTGGTTCTCAGGATAAAAATTTGGCAGCTTGAGCAAAGATCTAAGGACAAATGGAGATATTCAAACTTGAGAAGGCAATTGAGAATGAAAAGCTAGATCTGGAGATGGCCATAGCTCAACTCAAAGAAGCAAAGGAGCATCTTTTCCAATCCCTAAAAAGAATAAAGGAACCTGTAAGACAAATGGATGACCATTAGTATGTTGAAGAAATGATTGGAGACTTTTTCCTATCAAGCCGCTCAAATGAAGCTAATGAGGCAATCAAAGAACTCCTAGCAAAGAATGGCTCTCTACAAGAAGAAGTAAGGAAACTTAAAAGAGAACAAGAAATCCAAGCAATCAGGCTATGTGAAATTTTGGAACAAGGGAATAAGGCAAATGAAGACTTGGAGACAAGAAAAAATGAAGAACATAATCAATCCAATCAGTATGAAGATCTCATTGATCAAATCGCTAGAGAAAATGAAGAAATTAGAATTCTCAAAGCACAAAATGAAAGAATAAGAAGTGATCTAAATTATGAAAGGGAAATCAATGAAAGAATAATGAGAGAACTGAGATGTGAAAAGCAAATCATTTAAAAATTGAAGAATGACTTAAATGCTGAAAAAAAATCAATGAAAGAATGTTGAAATCACAAGAAGACATGAATCAATTGAATCAACAAAATGAGCATAATCTTCATAGGTAAAAAGGTAAAGCAGGACTTGGATATGTTAGTGTAGTTTTTTATTTTTCCTATTTTGCTAGTTTTTTCCTACACTTTTAATAATCTCGCTTAGGTTAATAAAGCATGTCTTATTAGGTGAATGGTTGTGAGGTGTCACCTTCCTACATATGAGCATCCATTAGCTATCTTGGGAAGATACTTTGCTATCTTTAGTCCAATAGATGGTTACTCCTCATTGGTTGGTGTTTCCACCTCCTCCCTCTTCCTAGCCTATATAAGCATGCTACCTGGCTTGTATTTGGATCCCTTGTTTTTGCATCCTCTTAATGCTATTTTGCTTCCAGCATTTGCATTACTCTCTTGGAGACTAACTCTATGATGCTATTTTGATTTTGTATCATTTGCATTCATAGTTTAGATATTTACTCTTTGCACTAGTTTTCTGGGTTATTAATCTTATCATATTCTAACAGGATACAATGAAGAACAAGGTGAATCTTCCAAGCAAGGTGCAAAAAGGAATAAAAAAACCTCATGCAATCACTATGGGAAAACTGGTCATACATCAAACAAATGATGGAGCAATGGAAAAGAAAAATTCAATGGAAAGTGATACAACTGCAATCAACATGGTCACAAAGCCAATGAATGCAAGGAGAAACCAAAATTTGAAGGTAAATGTCATAAATGCAAAAAGCATGGTCACAAGGCATCTTAATGCAGATCCAAATCATTCAATCTAGCTGAATAATTTGTAAAGGCAATATTTGGATGGAAATACAATACTTGGTGCAGATGTCACTGTTGTGGATAATATGGACACACTAGTATAAATTGTGCAAGACATCACCTAAGGAAGAAGGATACTACTATAAGGTGTTACACATGCACTAAACTCGATCATATAGCTAAAAACTACATGAATATAGGCAAAGTTGCAGATGAAAAGAAAGCAAGGGCTGACAACATAAGGAAACAAATGAAGCAACAACGGATTCCTAAATCTATTGAAGATACAAGCTCAAATCATGGAAGTGAAGTCACTCAAGAAGTGGGTGACTCCATCCCCTCAAACTAAATTCCTAAGAATCTGTTGGGGCTATACTCAACAAGAAAATCATAAGTAGTTCCAAGAAATATGAGAAATGCAAATGATCCAATTAGTATTCTAGATACACCAGGATCACATAAAAGTTATCTTTCACTGAGTTGCATTAGACTCCACTGAGGAAAGTTGGTAGTAGACCTTATCGAGGTAGGTCGGGAGTAAAAGGAATTTGGTTCGTATGTTGAGTTGATACTCTTGCCGAGTTAGTTTAGTGGATGATATTTTGTCATGCACTATGTCAGTATGGTATCTAGCATTAATGGCAAAATTTTCATCAAAACAGGCAAAATTCAACTTTATTTTTCACCGTGTCTTGAGAGCAAAGAGATTTCTAGGTGTATTCAGGCGATTCCAAGCGATTTCGAGAAAATTTATAGTTAGGGAATTTGTTCAAAGAATTCCATCACTTACTAAGCAGCAATGGCATCTAGAAGCACCAATAGTAGTGAGGCAAAAAGAGGATCAAAGATGTTGGTCAAGGGTGTAGAGTGGAAAGCACCAAATTTCAAGTTGGTTCCTACAATGGTAGAGGCACTCGAACCTAATGGAATGCAATCACAAATTCTACCAAAGGTACTTCTGATTAATGATATTTGCACTCATTTTAAGTATTCAATTCAAGAGATAGGAACCCTAGAAATGGATAGTGCTTTAGAAGAAATGTGTGTTGATGGCTCATTAAAACTCAAGCACAAGCATTTGGAAACAAAAGGGTTGACACACATATCACACCTACCAAGAAGCTTTCAGATAAAATGGATTAGGTATATTCTTAGCCATGTACACAATGGTTAGTTATGGTTGGAGCAGCCTGTATGGATCACCAAAAAGATGATTCACAAGATTACTAGCCTTCCCATTCTGAGCAAAGCTAAATCCACCAAAACCCTAGGTTGAGATGAACTCCACAAGAAAATCCTAGCTGAGTGGAATGGTAGAGGTTTGAAAATTAGCACCATTATTGATGTGGACCCGAGCTTTGGAATTTATGTAATTTCCCACAAGATTTATAGTTCCAGTCATTTAAACAGTGTTCCATGTGAGGCAGTAGACTTAGCATTCAAAGTTGTGAAGAAAAACTTGGAATTTGACCTGTCAGAGCTACTACTGAAGCAACTAAACAAGAATATGGATAGCATCAAGTCATCAAAGAACAATCCCTATAAATTTGGTTCTTTATTAACATGTCTCTTCTTTTATGTGCAAAAATTCTTTCCATCCAAAGGTTCTATCATATGGAGAACGAATGTTCTTATTTTGTATCAGAAAATGAATTTATAACAGAAATGGGTGTAAATTTTGATAGTATAATGGATAATTGTTTTGAGGACTTCAAAGAAAGAATGAACAATAGGTTTAGGATTCCTCCTAAACTTGTTGAGGACTATAAAGATGATTTATGTTTCATGGTAGATTGTGATAGAGTATACATTCAGGTAGTCAGGCCCCAAGTTGCATGGGTGAAACCTCTGCCTTATGAGGTCAATATTGATGAAACCAAGGACATCATTGAAACATTGGTAAATGAGCTTGTAGATCCCAAGCAACAAATATTTCTCACTTATGATGAGGCAAAAGCCAGAATTGAATTAGAAATTAAGCTACCTCAAGCGATCAACAAAGGTAAGAGGAAGATTGCTAAGATAAAAACTGCCACTGGTGTCCCTTAATGCTTACTGAGGGAAAAGGAGAGGACGAAGAAGAGGATCAAGAAAAAGAAGATGAAGAGCAAGAATCAAAAAAGGAGGCAGAGCCAACAAAGAAGAAAGGGAGGGTTGTCATTACTAAACCTCTAAAGGCCTCCACAGCTATTTTCACCAAGAGAGGCAAAGGCAAAGATAAAGGTGAAGTAATATTCAACAAGCCCCAACTTACCTTCCAAGAAAGGCTAAAACAGATGGAAGAAGGAGCTGACATCATAAACTTCAAGGCTTTAAAGTTTGAAACTAGAATTGATGTCGATAAGATGCAGATTGAGGAGTTGGTCCTCACCAAAATGGGAAAGTGGAAGTATCCCCCAGACCAGATTGCTCCTCAGATCTAAAAAGAATTATTAGTAAGACTGCAACCAAGGTGGGAGTCAGCCACATAGATAGCCAAGGACATCTATGAACAATCCTTGAAGAAACTATTGCCAAATCTCACTGAGGTAGAAGTAAAGAAAGCCATGAAGAATAATGAAGGTAAAATGATGATCATATTTCACACATGTTTGGTTCTAATTAAGGAAATTGAGCATGTTGTAAGAGATTCAACAAACATGTGGAAGGATATCTATCATCTGCATAAGCCTAGTGATGATCCAGTTGAGATCAAGGATGATGATGAAGAAGATGATAGCACTCCATGTACTACTATTGATGTTGAAGATTATCAGACACTAAGGGCTGATGATGAAGAGAAAGGGGAAGAAGCTAAAGCGGAAGACAAGGAGGAAGCGAATGAAGAAGATGATCCAATGAAGATTGCAGCAGAAGTCATTTCTTCCCTTCCGCACTCTCCACCTAAGCCAGAAACATCATTAGGGTTGGAGTTAGCTCTAGTAGGATTGATTATATCTACATCAGAAATATCATTTGCTCCTGCCACCTCATAGCTCTATGTATCTTCTATGGAAGTATCAGTTACTTCATCTACCGAGCTGCAACCCTCTTCATCAACACCTGAGCAATCCATTACAATAATGTGCACAAATATCAGTTCCACAACTGTGTCAACATCTTCTACTTCATGTACAGTAAGTCTGCTAGCCCATTCTACAATTTTGTCTACCATAGCTCTAACTGCACCAATTTCTATTAGTTCTTCAATCGTAAATATTCTAGCTTGTACATTACCTATTGGTACATCATTTTTGGGAAGCAAATCAATTTTGGATACAATTGGTACTTCTCTTAATTTTCCTCCAGTTGGACCAATTCAAGTATTTTTTGCTAGTCCATCTATATCAACTATAGTTTCTATTTCTAAATCCAAGGAAGTAAGCACTAAAGTAAAACCAAAGACTCCTCTAAAACTTCTGCTTACTAGTAAGGAAATTAATGAAGATATAAGCTTGGATAAAGAAATTATTATTCCCAAGATAGATTTGGACATTGCCTCAACCAAAGAAATGAGATTGTTTAGTTAACTCTTAGAGAAAGAGGCAAGGCAAAAGCAACCAAGAGAAGAGAGGGATGGAGAATTCACAATAATCGAGAATGACAAAAATATAATTACTAAAGTTATAAGTGTTGACGTTGATCTATCTCAACACATTTTATTACAATTAGAAGAGGCTGTAAATAAGTTCAATGAGGACACTTCTAGCCAAGAGAAGCTCATTGAAAAGGCAGAGAAGAAATTTGACAATAAGGTGCTTGAGCACATTGCAATAAAGCAGGTAGAATTATCCACAATTTTGAGCAACCTTGAGCAATCTTTTACAAATGTAACATTACTTTTTGGAAAGCTTTGTGATGTTATTGAGTATACCAAGGATGTTAAAGAAAAATAAAATAAGATTTATGAATGAAGGCTAGTGCTCAAAAGTTATAGCTTGACCATAGTTCAAGCTCATCACATCACATAAAGGTGAAATTTTTGTCAAAAATGTAGGTAGAGCTACTTAGAGAAGAAGCCAGGATCAGGTCTACACTGATTGACATCCAGAACATGATCCTTCCAGTCATGGACCAAATACAAAAACATATTGATTATTCAAAAACATTGATCCAAGACAACAAATTTTCTATAGTAGATCATATGATTAAACTTTATACAGAAGTTCAAGTGGTACTCTCCACTTACAAAATTTTTCAAGATAATTGGGATAAGACATTGTCTCTTATTCTCAAGGTACACTCCAAATTTCTCTCACATTTTAGTGTCTCTATTTGAATTTATTGTATATACTCTTTGGCATTATTGTCAAAAAGGGGGAGTATGAGATGAACAAGAGAAGAGAGCAAGGGGAGTAAAAGAGACTTGTGGAGAAATAAGAAAGAAAATACATTGACATATGTATAGATAAAAGCTATGTATATATTATGCCATTTATGGGGGAGATATGTAAGATATGTATATACAGTAGCTTTACAAAGATCAATTTAAAAAAATCAAAATTAGAATGTCAGTTAACATAAGTTTTGGTTCATAAGTATTTTTGTCACTAATGCCAAAGGGGGAGATTGTTGGCATTATGTTGTATTTGTCATTAGTGACAACACTTATTCAATTCTGAATGCTTATTGAGGTCATCACTCTATCTACAATTTATACTGAGCATTTAGTGGTTACCTTGTAAGCTTAATAGTTAAGCAATGTCTACTGAGCAGTAAGTTTGTGTCATGGAGACTTAGTGTAAACCAAGCATTGGAAGAAGCAATGTTTACCGAGTGAAGCAAGGTAAACTCAGTATGCAATATCTACTAAGTGACACTACATCTACCGAGTCACCTGTGGTTATTGAATTCAGAACTACATCGAGTGATTAGTATGGATCGAGCCTTCACTTCTATAGAGTACATGATGATGCCGAATAATGCAATGGATGCCATGTATCAGAAGGTCACCGAGTCAGTTCAATGAACCGAGCTATTTATTGTTGGGCCAACTTTGTAATGTATTTGTTCACTTGTATTTTGGCCAACCTTGTAATTTTGAAAATTTGAAAGGTATATATGTAAGGTGTATTGTAAGATATCAAATGTAAGAAGAAATAGCGAAGTAATGTGAAGTAATTTTGAGAAGTGCTTGCAGAAGATTATCAACAGCAGTTCAAGGAATACAACAAGGTCAATACAGAGGAAGAAAGGTTATATCCATTACATAAGGTGATCAATGCATAAAGGATCTTGTTAGCAATCAGTTGTAAGTAGATCCACTGTTTGCTTGGGGCCTTGCGAGCACAAGTTAAGATCTTCCTTGGGGGTTTCTACTATAGTGTGGATTTGGACTAGCTAGTGTTTGGATTGGATCTTAAGGGATCGTGTAGAATTATTACTTGCTTTGTATTTGGCTATAACTAGGAAGGTCTTATAGCCCAACACATTGTATGTAATTAGTTATATTTTATGAATATATTATTGTGATTTGGTATCAGATCTTGCATTATTGCTTCTTCTTGTTGTGTTTCCACTATGTAGTTTTATAGCTAGGGGCTAGGACATCTCCTTCGGGGATTCCTCTACTTTGAGCTGTGTCAGGTGGTATCAGAGTGAAGGTTGTTCCTAAGTGTGTAGATAGATCACTAAAGCTGAGGCAATTTGCATAGGACTTGGGTTATCGAAGGTTGATCTTGTGGCTGATTAATCTTCTGGATTGGTGGATTTTTTTCTTAGGGTTTGCTAAAATTTTGGAAGATGCCTCCAAAAATATTGGACCCTAGGGAAATTTTTGATCTTATTGATACTGTAGAAGAAAAGATCTCAGAGAAGATGAGAGTAGAATTCAAATCTGAGATTGCATCAATGAAGAGTGACATGATTGCCAAAATTGTAAGTGCTTTGGGTGGTGTACCAAGGCATGTGGGTATTGAAGATGGTTATGAGGAAGTGGTTGAAGACTTTGAAGATATTGGATCTAGTAGTGAGGACAAAACTGATCATGTGGAGGGACCTATTGAAAATAAGGTTGGTTAGTTTGCTCGACTTGGATCTCAGTTGAAGCTAAATCATAAGATGGAGGTTTCTAAATTTTTAGGCACTTTGAATCCTGAAGACCTAATTGATTGGATTGGTGAATTGGAAGACTACTTGAGATTGAGGATATTGAGGATCCACTCAGAGTAAGGTTGGCACAAACTAAGTTAAAGGGACATGCTTCTCTTTGGTGGAAAGAACTACAAAGAGATAGAGAAGAGGAAGGTGAAATGAGAATCACTAGATAGAAATTGATGGTGAGTAAGTTGAAGGCTAAGTTCATTCCTACTGATTATGAACTTGAGTTGTTTAAAAGGTTGCAGAATCTGAAGCAGAAGGATATGATTGTGAAAGATTATACATAGGAGTTCTACAAGTTGACTATTTGGTCTTGGCATAGAGAATTGTTGAAGGAGAAGGTAGTGCGTATATTAATCATTTGAGATTCAATATTCAGGATGAGGTTGGTATGCTAAATATTTCTTTAGTTGAGGATGCTTATCAATATGCTTTGAGATAAAAGGAGAAGCTAAAGAGGAAGAATCAAGGTAGTTCCTGAGGGAAGGAGAAGCAAGATAGTTCAACACAAGTTAAACCAAAAGCAGAAGGTGAACCAAAACCCGTTGAACAGAAAAGAAGGACAGGTGGAGGTGGATTCAGAGGTAATTTTTTCAAGTGTGGTCAAGAAGGGCATAGATCTTTTGAATGTCCAATTGGGAGGACAACTGCTATTGTGAATGAGTTTGAAGTCTAGGATAGTTAGCCTAAGCAAGGAGAGAGTTTGCTACCTTGGTGAGTACTGGTTAGTGAGAGGACATTAGATTCTTGTCAGAGGACTAGTTTGTTCAAAACTCGTTGTAAGTTTGGTAGTAAATCTACAAAGTAATTGTGGATGGTGATATTGTAGATATGAATAGTTATCATGTGTTACTTAGTAGACATTGGCAGTATGATTGTAGGGCTGTGCATGATTGTGTTAGGAATGTGTACATTTTGGAAGAGAACTAGTAGCCGAGGCTTGTAAAACAAGGAGATTGCTTGGGGGCTTGCAGGCACAAGTTAAGATCTTCCTTGGAGGTTTCTACCAAAGTGTGAATTTGGACTAGCTAGTGTTTGGATTGGATCTTAAGGGATCCTATATAACTATTACTTGCTTTGTATTTGGCCATAACTAGGAAGGCCTTACAGCTTGACACATTTCATGTAATCAATTATATTTTATGAATATATTATTGTAATTTGGTATCAGATCTTGTATTATTGCTTCTTCTTGTTGTGTTTTCACTATGTAGTTTTATATCTAGGGTCTAGGACATTTCCTTTGGGGATTCCCCTACCTTGTGCTATGTCTAGAGGGGAAACCTCATGGGAAAAACCCTCCCCAAAAAAGAGAGAAAAGTACAAGAAAGAAAGATGCATAAATGGATGGATTAATCAAGACCCCCGCATTATGACATACATCATACATATACAATAGAGAATCCTTCCATGAAATCCCCCCTAGTGAAGGATCTCGTAATGATAAGTGCTTGAAGATAGAAGAAAATCCAATGCTGACAAACAACATTTCTCCCTTGGGGAAGAAGATACACTAGGAATATGTGCAAATATGCTTCCCACTATGGATGGGAAGATGGAAGAGGGATCTAGATGTAGTATGCGGTGGATGTTGCCTCTAAAGTTTGCTCAAATGTTGACAAATCCTTGAGGAATGAAGATGCCATGAACCAATTTGGTTGATGCCCAAAATATAGTGGCAAGCAAGGGAACATGTCCATGGATGAATTTGAATCAAACTCCAAAGATGATGAAGCATCCTTATAAGAAAATGGAGGGAGAGAAGCAATGTCACCTCCCCTCAATGATGTATTCACACCCATGATAGAAGCTCCTTGATGACTGAAGAAGTTGCACCATGAAAGCTGAATGATGGTCCTACCTATAGGAAGAAATGGTGCCATAGGTGTTGTAGAGAATGCTCCCCAACTAGTAGGAAGAATCCTCAAAAAATATGATGTCTAAGGAAACTGAAAGACAATCTCCAAAGACTTATATGTCTCCTCATAAGTGAAAGAGTCCTTGTCCATCTACTATAAAGAATCCACAATCATGTTAGAACAATCAAGTGGTTGAGGGTTAGAATGTGCCCTCACAATGAGTGAAGAAGTATCCTCAACAAAGAGAATATTGATGTCATCAATGATGTTTGCCACATCTTCAATGTGAGACTCCACAAATAGCCCTGTAATGTCTGGAAGGATGTCATCCCACAAAGCTAAAGTAGGAAGACATTGTAATTCCTACTGCACTAAATCAAGAGCATCTATGGCTAGAACTGGATCAATAGAATCAATAGGAGTATCATAATGTGTGATCTCATCTAGAGTTAGAGGAACCATAACTAAAGTGACTTAAGATATAATGTCTACTGGAAAGGGAGGAATATTTGGATCTCCATATGCTTCCCAAAGACCTATCCAACTATCATAAGGATAATTATACTAGTCAATGACTTTAAATTAAGAATGAGTGACATTGAAATAAATGATGTCCAAAAGTCTTGCAATAGGTGGCTCAGTAATGAAAGAGATTAGTTCCTTGAAACATAAATAAGGAAGTACTTCCTTATGCTCTCTTCTTAGATGATCAATGATTAAGGCACTCCATTTTTGATAGTTTCTCTTTATCAACTTCAGTTTAAGACCACCTCGGCATATGAAACAATATTCCATGAGATCAATGAATGTTTGCACCCCCCAAAATGCAAAAATAATCAATCAACCCCCCTAATGCATGATTTGGCACTTTATAGGTAGTGCGATTACAATGGGCCACTTTTTCAATTTTGACCTTAGTCGACTTCTGATTTTTTTGTTTCCAACCTCTTTTTATAGTTCAAATCTATAACTTTACAATGTAGCTCAGAAATACAATAATTTTGAAGCAATACAATGCAAAGAAATGACCTATTTCTAAAAGTGATATTTTTGTCCACACAAGCCTATAATCTGATTGAAGATCTAGAAAGTAGACAAAACATTATTCACTTTAAAAAAAACATAACTTGTCTATGTGTCTAGATGAGCCTATATGGAGCAATTAAAGTTGCAAAATGTAGGATTAGATTAAAGTTGCAAAATGTAGGATTAGATAGGTAGAGTCACCAAAAATTATAATTTTTGACAAATTCGTGGACCAAAACTAGAAAATAATAGCACCACTAAAAAGTTTAAGAAATTCTAGCCAAAAACAAAAAAAAAATTGCACCTGATTTGGAGCTTGGATGACTAAGATATGGCCTCCCAAAGTTAGACTGTCAAATCAAAATTGAATTTGGAGAGGAGTTTGATGAGAAAACTGCAAGGTTAAATTTGACATCCAAACAGCTGTCACAATAGTGTAGTTTGACCTATGAATGACAATCAAACAACTGTCAATTTTAATGATAGGTTTCATCGATGTCAGAAAAAAATCAACCTCCTTTAGTGATGTCACTATTGATGTCAGTAGTGTATGGACTGTACGGATGCCTGCATGGAGGATGAAGTGTTATGCTAACTCAGTGATGATGTTAGATGCAAATTGTCATTGAGTTGGATTTGACTAGGCCTACTGACGTGGAGAGGGTTACGTCAAAACATTGACTAGGTTTGTGGTAGAGTTGACTCTATACTGCGAAGTGATCCATGTGGCATGATAGGTCATCGCCATGTGGTATGGTGGTCATGCACCACGTGGTAGGAGGAGACTACAAAATTTAATACCAATATCAGAAAGTGAATTCGCATTGCTGGATTATTAATGCCAGTGGGAGTTTATTGTCCCACATACACTATGGGTATGAATTCAAATTTTTTATAAAAGGAAAAGCTTGCACAAGTTTAAAATGGCTTGAAAGCCATGTTGCACCTATTTGATAATGTGACTGCCAAAAAATTTAAGGCTGGTGCCAATTGTGGAGCTACCACAATTAGTGTTCTATGCTACTCGTTGGTAGTTTGTTTAGTCGTTGAGTAATGTAAAGTGAAATTGTCAGAAATAGTAGATGTGCTTGCCTGAATTGGAATAAAATGCTGATGGAATATTCGGCCTGTAGGGGCCAAGATTTCACCACTTGGTTCCTGCAAAAAAAAAATTCTCTGCAAGCCTGATAGGCTAGAAATTTTTTCCAAAAAATGCTTCAAAAATAGAAAAATAATGCAGAGCAAATAAAATATAGATCTGAAAAAAAATAAATTGCAGATCTTATAGATCATACCATACTTGTAAATTGGGCCTTCGGGTGTTGGTTTGCAAAAAAGTTTTGCCTCAAATTTGACTGTCCCAATAGAGGTGAACTTATAGTCAATTTTCATCAAATTGATGCTCCAAACATAATGGTGAGGTCCGCTTTAGCTCTAGATGCTCTCAATAGCTACAAATACTCCAGATCTGAATCGAGGTGTCCTTAGAGAGGTGAAGCAAGACCGATCTCCAATGGCTATGAAATGATACCTCTATAGCTTTGATACCATGTAAGAATTTTCCTTAGGGAAAAATTCACCCAAGACCAAGAAGCACAATAACTAGCACATAACAGGCCAACAGAGTATGATCAGAATAACAATATGATATTCAATTGATTATACAGTACACTAGAAGAGCCTGAATATAGAGGCCTCTAGGATTTATCTAGAATGTCTAGGAGTTATCAATATGATAAGCCTCACAACTAAGCACATATCCACCAAGAGTGGGTTATCCTCCATTAAGCACATGAGTTAGTGTGATGATGAGAGGATAAGCCTAGTGTCACATAAAATTATGTTTTAGACACCATGTGCTTAATTAAGAGTGTGAACAACTATGTTTCCAACATGATAACTTAGTTGATTATGAAAACTCTAGTGTTGTAGAAACCATGTGCTAAAATAGAGTTTCTTACTCCTATGTTATCAACATGACAACTCATATGAGTACACAAAATCTTAAGTGTCTAACCTAATAAATAATAAAATAATACATTTATCTTAAGTAAACTTAAGTAAAGTGTAAATAATAATTATTTACACTAACAACCTTGAACTTCTTATTCACTACATAAGCCAAGAACATTCTTACTTCTTCCATTCTAGCTACAAGGGCATCTGTCTCCTCATATTCTATTCCTTCTTACTATGAATATCCTTTGCACACAAGTCTAGTCTTGTTTCTTACAACTTTGCCTTGCTCATTCATCTTGTTTTTGAATACCCATTTGGTTCTTATAATATTTTTGTCTTTAGGTCTAGGAACCAATTCCCATGTTTCATTCTTTACAATATGATCTAGTTCTTCCTCCATTGCTTTAATCCAATGATCATATTTACATGATTCATCTGCACTCTTAAGTTCAACTTGACAAATTACACATAACTCCTCATTAACTCTATTTCTTGTCATCACACCTTTGTCTTTGCTTCTAATTATCAACTATGAAGGGTGATTATTTGTCATATTTTTGTTAGAGGTAGGAGTTGCTAACTCAACTATTATCTCTTCTCTTGGTTCAGATCCTCTGTTCTCATCTTTTTCAATAATTTGTACATCATTCCATAGATCATTGTTAGTCTCAAAGAAAACTTCTACATTCTATCTAAAAATTCTAGTATTATCTTCTTCTTCATCTAAATTGTAATCTAATTTTTTTTCTTTAGTTCCAAACTTTTCATCAATCTTTACATTTATGCATTCAACTATTGTCTTAGTTCTATGATTAAAACATCTGGATGCCTTGCTTTTCAATGAATAGCCAAGAAACATACCTTCATCACTTCTTGGATCAAATGTACCAATATCATCATCTCTCTTAATGTAACACTCGCTTTGAAATATTCTAAAATACTTCACTAATGGTGAATGACCAAACCATAATTTATAAGGTGTCTTGTTTATACCTTTTCTAATCTATACTCTCTTCATCGTGTATACTGCTAGATTGACTACTTCTCTCCAAAATGTCTTGGAAACATCATTCTCAAACAAGATTTCTCTTGCTACCTCTGCAATTGATCTATTTCTTATTTCTAAAATCCTATTTTGTTTAGGTTGTTAGATTGTGGTGACTGATCAGGAAAGTACTGTACATACTTCATTAATTGTGGGGTTCGGGGCATCGGCCCGAAATTTTTTTTTTTTGGAAGTAGCCGACATCGACATGGTAGCCGACATATTATGGCCGACATATGGCCGACATGTTATAACCCTAAAGCGGTTTAATACTTGTATAAAAAGGGCTTAGGGTTGGGTATTTTTGATATGTGGTGATACGAAATTGGTTCTTGCGGCGGTATTGAGCTGTAAGGGATTACGGATTGTAATCAGGTTGTAATCACTGGATTGTAATAAGATCGGACTTGCTGTTTGGTGGACGTAGCCCAGGGATTGGGTGAACCACATTAAATCTTGGTGCCTTGTGTTCATTTCTGTGTGTTCTATTATTTTTGTTATTGGTTATATTTTCATGTAGTTTTTATTTCTGTCCGTGGTTTATCCTAACAAGTGGTATCAGAGCCTAGTTGTTTCTCAGTTATCCTCTGCAGGAAAGTCTCACGGTTAAGTGGGAGTCTCACGGTTGAGTGGGAGCAATGGCAGATGATGGTAAGCTGAGGGTTGATAGGTTTAATGGGCAGAACTTCCAGTTATGGAAGATGCAAATGGAAGACTATTTATATCAGAAGGATTTGTGGAAGCCGTTGGAAGGAAAAGCCAAGAATCAGGGAACTATGTCAGAGGCTGAATGGCATCTTTTGGATAGAAAGGCACTTGGAAGCATTCGGTTATGCTTGGCACCATCGGTGGCATTTAATATTACAAAAGCAAAGACGACAGAAGATTTGATGAAAACCCTAGCGACACTATATGAAAAGCCCTCCGCTTCAAATAAGGTATTTCTCATGAAGCGTTTATTTAATATGAAAATGGCAGAAGGTGGATCTGTTGCAGATCATTTAAATGAGTTTAATACTATTACTAGTCAATTATCTTCTGTGGGTATCAATTTTGATGAAGAAATTAGGGCTCTCTTGATTTTGTGTTCTTTGCCTGAAAGCTGGAATGGCTTGGTAATGGCGGTGAGTAATTCTGTTCCTGGATCTAGTACCCTAAAATATGATGATGTGATCGGTGTTATTTTAAGTGAGGAAACTCGTAGAAAATCCTCAGGTGGATCTACATCAGGAAGTGCTTTAAATGCACAAAGCAGGGGCAGAACGACTGAAAGAGGAAGTAACTCTGGAAATCGTGGGAAATCAAGAGGAAAGTCAAAGGGGAGGAGGTCTCAATCGAGAGGACCAAATGATTGCTGGTACTGTGGGAAACCAGGGCACAAAAAGAAAGATTGCTGGACTCGAAAGAAAAATGAAGGAGATAAATCAGATGGAGACAAAGAGGCAAATGTGGTAAGTAACAAATCCGAAGAGGATGCTTTGCTTCTATCTTTAGAGAGTGTTGATGATTCATGGGTTTTAGATTCTGGTGCTTCTTTTCATGCTACACCTCATAGAGGTTATTTCATTGATTATGTCCAAGGGGATTTTGGGCTTGTTTATTTGGGGGATAATGAACCCTGTCAGATTGTTGGAAAGGGAAAAATTAAGATTAAGTTGCAGAATGGGAATCATTGGCTACTACATGAGGTAAGACATGTTCCAAAACTAAGTAGAAATTTAATTTCAGTAGGGCAACTCGGTGATGAGGGTTGTGTAGTTACTTTTAATGATAAAAATTGGAAGGTTTCAAAAGGTTCCCTTGTAGTAGCAAAAGGTGTGAAAGTAGGCACCTTATATCTTTGTACAGGTCATATTGTTCCTTCTACTTTGATTGTTTCAGAGAAAAATGAATATTCAGGAACAATTACTGCAGATGAGCAGGGAGAACAAATAGTTGCTGTGGATTCTGATACAGCGCTGTGGCACAATAGACTTGGGTACATGAGTGAGAAAGGTATGAAAGTACTTCATTCAAGGAAAGTTTTACCAGGTCTAAAATGTGTGAATATGGATTTCTGTGAAAGTTGTGTGTATGGAAAACAAAAGAGAGTGAGTTTTGTAAAGACAGGGAAGGAAAACAAAAAGGAGAAATTAGAACTTGTGCATACAGATGTATGGGGACCGGCTCAGGTATCTTCCCTTGGTGGCTCTCATTATTATGTTACATTTATTGATGACGCAACTAGAAAAGTATGGGTTTATTTCCTTAAACAGAAATCTGATGTATTTCAAACTTTTAAGAAATGGAAATGCTTGGTTGAAAATGAGACTGGTAAGAAATTAAAATGTCTCAGATCTGATAATGGTGGTGAGTATTGCAGTCATGAATTTGAAGATTATTGCTCCACTAATGGTATTCGTAGACAAAAAATTGTTCCAAGGACTCCACAGGAAAATGGAGTGGCTGAACGCATGAACAAGACTATAATGGAGCGCGCAAGGAGCATGAGGTTGCATGCTGGGTTGCCCTTACACATGTGGGCAGAGGCTGTCAATACTGCAGTATATTTGATTAATAGAGGTCCCTCTACTCCTTTGGGCTGTGGTATTCCAGAGGAAGCATGGACTGGTAAGAAGGTGAGTTATTCTTTTCTCAAGACCTTCGGTTGTGAAGCTTTTGCTCATATAGACTCTGAAAATAGAACCAAGCTAGAAGCTAAATCAAAGAAATGTGTCTTTGTTGGATATGGCATTAATGAATTTGGTTATAGGCTTTGGGATTTTGAAAATCATAAAATTATAAGAAGCCGGGATGTCATATTCAATGAAAAAGTGTTGTACAAAGATCTGTTGCAGCAACATGAGAAGAAAGAAGATGATTATGTAGTGCTGAATGATACTCCAAAAGCTGATGTTCCAGCCATTCCTCATGATGTGCAACAACCGCAACAACAAATACCACATACACCAGTGAATGTTAGACGGTCAACAAGGCCAATTAGACCTCCACAAAGGTTTTCTCCCTCTTTGTATTCTATTTTACTTACTGATGCTGGTGAACCTGAAAGTTATGATGAAGCTGTGCAGGTGGATACTAAGATTCAGTGGGAGTCTGCAATGAAAGATGAAATGGACTCTTTGCTGAAAAATAAGACATGGGATTTGTGCAAGTTGCCTGCAGGTAAAAAGGTTTTATAGAATAAATGGGTTTACAGGTTGAAAGAAGAGGAAGGAGGTAAGAAAAGATTTAAGGCCAGGTTAGTTGTAAAAGGATTTGCACAGAAAAAAGGAATTGATTTTGATGAAATATTTTCTCCTGTTGTTAAAATGACTTCTATTCGTACTGTTTTAAGTCTTGTGGCTACTGAAGATTTGCATTTAGAGCAGATGGATGTTAAAATAGCCTTTCTTCATGGTGATTTGGATGAAGAAATATATATGGCTCAGCCACAGGGTTTTGAGGTCAAAGGTAAGGAGAACTTAGTGTGCAAATTGAAGAAAAGTTTATATGGCCTGAAGCAAGCACCTCGGCAATGGTATCTGAAATTTGACAGTTTTATGCATGAGCATGGATATAATAGGTGTCATTCAGATTACTGTGTTTATTTTAAGAGGTTGGATGATGATAGCTACATTATTTTATGTTTATATGTTGATGATATGCTTATAGCTGGGTCTAACATGGATCATATTAAGGGGTTGAAACGCCAATTAGCACATGCATTTGCTATGAAGGATTTGGGGGCAGCAAAACAAATCCTTGGTATGAAGATTTGTAGAGATAGGAAGAACAGAACATTGATGCTATCTCAAGCTGATTATGTTGAGAAGGTGTTGCAACGTTTCTCTATGGAGAATGCTAAAGCTGTCAGCACACCTTTACCTGGTCATTTGAAATTGACTAAGGAGATGTGTCCCAAGACACAGGAAGAGGAGGATAAGATGTCCAAGGTACCCTATGCTTCAGCTGTAGGAAGTTTGATGTATGCTATGGTATGCACTAGGCCAGATATTGCACATGCAGTGGGAGTCGTTAGCAGGTATATGAGTCATCCAGGTTTTGAGCATTGGAATGCTGTCAAGTGGATTCTCAGATATTTGAGAGGAACATCCAATAAGTGTTTACACTTTGGGGGCTCTACTACTGATTTACAGGGCTATGTTGACTCAGATTTGGCTGGGGATATTGATACCAGGCGAAGTACTACAGGTTATGTCTTTACTGTTGGTGGGGCAGCCGTGAGCTGGGTTTCTAGGCTACAGAAGATTAATGCTCTCTCCACTACAGAGGCAGAGTATGTTGCTGCTACAAAGGCCGCCAAAGAGATGATATGGCTTCAGTTCTTCTTGGAAGAATTGGGACATCCTCAGAAGGATAATTTTTTGTTCACAGATAGTCAGAGTGCCATTCATCTTGCTAAGAATTCAGCTCTGCATTCTAAGACCAAACACATACAGTTGCGGTACCATTTCATTCGGTCAGTTTTGGAGGATGGACAATTAAAGCTGGAGAAGATACATACCAATGAAAATCCAGCAGATATGTTGACAAAGGTTGTCACAAGGGAGAAGCTGAACTCCTCTTCAGCTTCAGTTGGTCTTTTAGACTAAATGTGAATAAAAGAACAACAGAGTCCAGGGTGGTTTGATCCAGTGGGAGCCCCATGCGGTAGTTGTATTGCTACAGGATCAGTCTCCAAGTGGGAGATTGTTGTTTAGTGTGGAGCCTGATCAGTCCCCAAGTGGGAGATTGTTAGATTGTGGTGACTGATCAGGAAAGTACTGTACATACTTCATAAATAGTGGGGTTCGGGGCATCGGCCCGAAAATTTTTTTTTTTGGAAGTAGCCGACATCGACATGGTAGCCGACATATTATGGCCGACATATGGCCGACATGTTATAACCCTAAAGCGGTTTAATACTTGTATAAAAAGGGCTTAGGGTTGGGTATTTGTGATATGTGGTGATACGAAATTGGTTCTTGCGGCGGTATTGAGCTGTAAGGGATTATGGATTGTAATCAGGTTGTAATCACTGGATTGTAATAAGATCGGACTTGCTGTTTGGTGGACGTAGCCCAGGGATTGGGTGAACCACGTTAAATCTTGGTGCCTTGTGTTCATTTCTGTGTGTTCTATTATTTTTTTTATTGGTTATATTTGCATGTAGTTTTTATTTCTGTCCGTGGTTTATCCTAACATAGGTGTCCTAGGTGATGGTAACTGTCTCTTGATTCCATTCTCTTCACAAAACATATTAAACTCTGTATAGGTAAATTCTCCTCTTCTATTTGATCTCAAACATTTTATCTTAATACTAGATTCATTCTCAACTCTATTCTTAAATATCTTTGTAATGAACCTTTCTTGTGAGTCATTCATTTATTTACGACCTTTCTTTTATTTGTATCCTTTTTGCCATATTTTTTTACAGATGATCCTTTATTCAAAACTTTCCTTCAATATATATATATATAAATTTGTAGAGTTGTGACTTTTCAATATAATAATTATATTATAATAATATAATAATATAATTATTTATTTATATTAATATCACAAAATATAAACTATTTATTTATAATAATATCACAAAATATTTATATTATAATATATATATTAATTTAATAATATATCAACTATATTATTAGATTATAATACTTTATTAATATAGTACGTTGCTATATTATATTAGATTATTATTATTATAACATGATATGATATTATTATATAGTTAGAATGCAATATTACTTTATAAAAATATTATTATTTTAATATCATTAATATTAATTTATATAAAACATTTATTTATTACTAATATGGGGACATCACAGTCCTCCCCTCTCGAATTTTCTTATCCTCAAGCAAAGACAACTTATAAGACTATCTACATGTAATGTTAATATCCTTATGATGTAAGAAAATATAAGCATATATTGAATATAAATATTGATGCATAAATACACGAAGCAAGCATGAAGTAGACACATGAATGTATGAAAACACAAAGCATACACGATGAAGACAACTGATGCATGAAGGCACAAAGTATACACGATGCAGACATATTATACATTCTTTGTTGATTCTCTATAATTTATTTTTTACAATGAAGTAGAGTAAAATGAATGATTTATAAAATATACTTCCCCAATATGCCTTTTGATCATGGATCCTGTAAACACAAATAATTATTAGCATAGAATAGCTCCAAAGAAAGATGAGTCTTGTGATGATCCCTTTTCTCATTTACATAATCTTTTGGAAGGAATCTTTCTCTCTCTTTATTATAATCATCATAAGATGGAAGACTTACAGTGCCAAAGGGTGTGTGAAACAGACTACAAGTGGTTCCCTAGAGGATATCTGTCATGTGCCCAAAATTACTCTGCCTCTCCCTCCATAAACTCCCTACCTTAAGATATCATAATGTGGATGAGAAGATGAGTGTTAATCTAATGAACATAATCATTTGGAAGATTTTTTCATATAAGGCACATGAATCTTTCTCTCTCTCCCTATTACGATCATCATAAGATGGAAGACTTATAGTGCCAAAGGGCGCGTGAAACAAACTACAAGCAGTTCCCTGGAGGATATCTGTCATGTGCCCGAAATTACTTCACCTCTCCCTCCACAAACTCCCTACCTTAAGATATCATAATGTGGAAGAGAAATAGACCCCTATGTACTATAATTGGAATATGTTCCTAATGTCATCATGATTCCTTAGGAATGTATCTTAAAATAGTTATATATATTATACATGTATCCACTTAATTTGATATTTATCTAAATTTCTGTAATGTCCCTTCCATAATTAGCTTGGAATATTAGTATATTTTTCCAGAGTTTCAACTGCAAGTTACCTCTTTTTATTTAAACTCTTTATTGACAATGAGTTCCTTGATATTATGCAAAATTAGTTTGCCCATAGTACTTGATTTTTATAGGCATGTCTACTAATGTTATAACCCTTTCTTATTTCTAACCCTCATAGCCTTTAAAACATTGTTCACTTCTAATTGTTTCCAATTCAATTGACAAGGACGATCTTCATCTTCTCTTCTACTTTGGATTGTTATATGAACATAAATATTCTTTATATAATCACTTACTAGATGATCTCTGCTTGACCTATCCTTCTCGATTATAGTGCAGTTTGTACAAATTAATTACTGCTAAATTAGATATGTTTTCACATGAGTATGAAAAGCTTTTGAAGATATATGCTTCATCACTGATAAAAATATGAATTCTTGATTTCCTCTCTTTGAACGCAGTTCATACTGCCTAGTGTCAATATATTTTTGATTGTGTAGGTATGATAAATGTTGATCATTGCTGATGCTAAAGGATAATCATATTTCTTATTAATATGTAGAATCCATATCTCTAGTGGGATACATTTCCTTTCACATCTGATAGTAATTCTATAGTTCTTCTTGGATACATTCATAAAGCTCCTACATTTCTTATTGTCTCTAGTTCTTGTTTTTATCTATTGAGTTGGCTATCTTTCCCAACTCAAATGCTAATAGTTTAATCCTCTATATATTGGGAGAGACTTGGTTTTATTCTAGTCGACGGTTTGATCTATGTGATGTAATATATATGTGCTGTTGTTTAACTTCTTCTCTTATCTTTTCTATTTGATACTATGCGATGGCTCTTTCATGTAGCTATTCCTTAATACTCATGATCATTTTGTTCATTTATACACTGACTCTAATATGATTATATTATTGAATAGATTGTTTTTGGGTTAGAATTATCAATACTATGATCCGTATGCCTTTACTAACATATTTGATTGAGGGAAATTCACACATATAGTTCTGAACTCTTATTAATAGTAGAATTGGGTCTACTTAAGTATGGAATGATATGGTCTCATTCTCATATGTTGCTTTGATACCCAACAACAGATGTATTCATTTCTTCTTGGAACATATATTGTTTATGTATAATCACTGCGAGTTGTTGATATTATTTTCTATGTAATATATTTTGTCCCATCTTGATGCCTCTCATTAGCTGTATCTTCCGTTCTTCCTTTCTCACTGCTTGGAAGGAACTCTTGCTTTATATTTTCTTCTCCATTCTCTTTCAATTGCTCTTTGCCCCCTCTGATTGATTTGCATAAACTATTATTCATAGGTTGGTAGGATTTCTACTCTAATACCATTTGTAATGAACCCTTTTTGGGGGTCATTCATTTATTTACGAGCTTTCTTTTATTTGTATCCTTTTTGCCATATTTTTTTTTACTGATGATCCCTTATTCAAAACTTTCCTTCAATATATATATTTTAATTTGAAGAGTTGTGACTTTTCAATATAATAATTATATTATAATAATATAATAATATAATTATTTATTTATATTAAATTTAATATTTATATTAATATCACAAATATAAATTATTTATTTATAATAATATCACAAAATATTTATATTATAATATATATTAATTTAATAATATATCAACTATATTATTAGATTATAATACTTTATTAATATAGTACATTGCTATATTATATTAGATTATTATTATTATAACACGATATGATATTATTATATAATTAGAATGTAATATTACTTTATAAAAATATTATTAATATTACTTTATATAAAACATTTATTTATTACTAATATAGGGACATCACAATCTTAAACTTCTCAAATACTTAAGACTTCTCTTTAAAAAATGCTACCCACATCATTCTAGTGAAATCATCAACAAAAATCATGAAATACCTTTCACCATAGAATCCTCTTGTTCTAGAGGGACTACTAAGATCTATGTGAACAATCTCTAGCTTCTCCATGGTTGTGAAATTCTTGCTAGAAAAAGATACCTTCTTCTGCTTAATCTGCTTAATCAAAATATATTCTTTGCAAACAACATTAGTAGGCTTTATTATCTTAGGTAAGTCTCTAACTGCAAATATGCTACTAAATTTCACAATATTATCAAAGTTTATATAACAAAATCTCTTATGCCATAACAAAGTGCTATCCACTTTTGCAATCAAACATGTTATTTTAGTGGGATTCAAATGAAATACATTACTTATAGACCTAATTCTATTTCCAATCATCTTACCATCTTTATCCTTGATTGTGCAAGTCTTTTCTATGAATTGCAATTGATACCCTTTGTCCACCAACTGTCCAATACTCAACAAATATGCTTTAATCCATCAATAAACATTAGCAGTGTTAGTCCTTCCTTCTAAAGTAATAGATCCCATTCCTGTAATGTGACAGGGTGCATTGTTACCAACTCTAACAATACCTCCATCATAGTTCTTGAATTTAACAAACTTATTTATATCATCAGTCATGTGATATTAACATCCACTATCTATTATCCAATCATATTTCTTTTCAACTTGAGAAACTAGAGCCTTTTGTTCTCTAATTTCTTTATCAAGATCACCTTCTTTAATAGCTACAAATCCTAGCTCATTATCACTTTTACTCTAACCTTTTTTATTAGATTCCTCTTCTTCATTAGCATACAAACAATTCCTAGGTCTTCTAGGATTAAACTTTCCCTTAAACATTTTCTCTCTTTTAGGACATTTAGATGCATAATGACCAAAATTATTACAAGTCTAACATTTAAATATATTCTTACCATCTTTTTCTCTTCTCACAAGAAGGGATATACCTTCTTCAATCTTTTTATCTTCATCAAATCTGGTTCTATTGCTACTAGCAAAATCTCCATGTGGACTTGCTCTTCTAGATAGATTTGGCCAAACATTTAAGGCACTGAAAGTTGTCTGCACTCTTATCAGTTCTCCTAATTGTCTCATACCTAATTTTGCTGCTTCCAATCTTCCAAGCAATATTTCCTTGGTAAAATCCTTAGTACAAGGTATAAGTTGTTGAATCATCTGGGCTAGTTTCTTGAATGGTGGTGTCAAAGTCTTCAAGATCTTCGGCACAACCTCATCTTCTTTCTTGGTTCTACCATATATCTTTATTCCTGTAATAATATATGATATCCTACCAATATAGCTTCTTATAGATTCATCTTTCATCATGTTAGCATCTTGAATGCACATATCCAATTTTACAATCTTACTCTTTTTGTATGTGTATTCATTCTTTGGAAGAGATGCTAATAAATATTCTCTGGCTCTCATGTTACACATGAATAAATATCTCTCTACTTCATCGTATTCTTCAATCTTCTCTTCTTTGTCAATTTTCTTTTCACTTTTAGTCAAAAGCCAATAACATAGACCCATACATAATAGACAAGTCTTCATCTTCTCCTTCCAACTATCATAGTTGGCTTCATCAAATCTATGACTATCCTTTCTGAAAAGATTCTTCATTGATCTCCCAAAGCCGTTAAGATTTTCCTTCAAGGACCTAAAGCTCTGATACCAATTATTAGAATATATAGTCCACCAATATAACTAAGATGGGGGTAAACCAGTTATCCAACCAATATCACAATCAACAACATTTTTAGACATTAACCATATGAGCAATATAATCTTAAACCAAAACAAGATACTCATGCACAATAACACTAGATATGTTAACTAGGAAAACCCTTGATCAAAGGGAAAACCCTAGTGGGGATGGTATCCACAAGATGATGCACTAATATAATTATTCCTTGTTAGAGGATGGACCTTGTTACAAGTCTATAACAATATTTAGTATGTATTAGTCCCTGTTAGGAGACTTTGAATCCCAATTATCAGATTCCAACACTATTAGGAATTGTACCAACTCTATTAGGAACTATAGAAGATAGATGGACCCATTGTCCAAACATCTTTAGGGGCAAGAATAATGAACCCACTATGAAAATGAACTCTATATTATTCCTTGCAGAATGATAGAAATGAATAGCACTTCCTTCTTCTTTCTCTATCTTATCAACCAAACCTTTCCTCCTTTTGATCTTGCAACTAGATCAAGAATCTCGCATCCAATAATCTCTTGGATCACTTACTCACATTCACCAAACACTTTGCTCCTTTTCACACTTTGCACTCAATACAAGGATCATAACACATATTACAAACAAGGGAAACATCTTTTCTTTATATTGTATCTTCAAAATAATTTCTTGAGTCAGCTTTGAGGCTTTCCCAATTAATTATAATAAGATAATTAATTAATTCATAATTACAATTGCACTATTGACTCACAATCTATGCAACTTCTTACATGTGTGATACTAGGGCTTGCATATTCACTAAGGTCATCATCAGTCTATCTTATGTCACTTGCTGACCATGCAACTCTAGATATATCTTTGTTAGAAGATATAATGCAAACATTAGAAACTGCTTCTTAGGCACTTTGTCTCTATACTACTCTTTGCAAATTAAGCATATCTTCCATACATCTTTGACTCAGGTATTACGCATTGAACCTTCACATTAGGACACTGTATCAAACATGTCCATGAACATGCATCACCAGAAAATCAAAAAATTGTCCATACAACTAAGATCTCTGTCTATTGTTCTGATAGTCTTCATAGACTTACTACTATGTTGACATTGTTGGTGTTTTTACACTACCAAGTATAAAATACTTGATACCAAGATGGTGAAGATCAAAATAACCTAAGGATTAACTACTTCCTATGATCAACAAGATGGTCTTTAGATCTAGACCCAACTTCAACAAAATCATAAATATTTTCTACTCTTTTGGCTCTACAAAACCAAGGCGGGTGCACTTGAGGGATGAGAAGATTCAAAAATTAATACTATCTTCACATTTCATTCATTCAATGACAATCTATTACAATATTCATCCCTTACAGTAGACTGGTCACAATTCTTCTCAACTTTACAAATAATTCTAGGTAACAGTACCTAACTAAAACACAAAGATTAAATGCAAATAAGTATTGACCAGCTATGATACTCTTCATATGATTAAAGTAAAATGGATATTGATTTTAATATTTTTCTTAATGTCTATCTATAATCTCTTCATATGCAAAAAATAATAATTGATCAATGCCCCATCCATTGGGATTCAAAGTCTACCTAACCTTTTGACCTAATTGACTACATTATAATCAATATCATCAGCAATTCTCCCTAAAACCCATTCTTATGCATATCCCTATTATTTCCTAGAGATCCTGTCATATCACTGAAGCATTTACTCATTTCATTGAATCAAAAGTGATAGTGAATTGACATACAATCTATACTAATTACATTAAATTGAACAAGCTTTTCCCATGCAATCTCAAAATAACCAGTCAATAACAATGGAGACAAGATATAGAGAAAAAGATATGATGACCATTCATCTTTGCATTAATTCTCTTTGAAAGTTATGTAACATTGGAATAGTTGTCAAAACAAGACATTATGATCCTGAAAAATTAATGTATTCTCAAACTTGTTGGGAAAATACATCACAAAATTGGCATCAAGGAAAAATGGACAAAAAGAAATTGGAAAAACTAAAAGTTATACAATAATTTAGACCCTTTCTCTAGCCTTGGAATATCACTTATGTAGTGTGAGATGCAACAAGCTTCAAGCAAAGAGAATACTGACAGTTGTCCTTAAGACATAAAGATATTTACAAAGTTACTTTCACAAAAGACAAAATTGGTGTAGCAAAATGTTTTTCATCATGAATATTATTTTGTGGGACCACTTCTATTGCATTCTTTGCTAAGGAGTTTGTGATTGGATTTACCATAATAATCATTCCTCAGAGTACATGGTCATTGGACTTGCATGAGATGGGCACTGTTCTATTACTTGAAAGCTAAGTTGAACCCAAGGTTCTCCATCCATGTCATCTTGTACTGATAGATTTCTAGTCACATTTGATTGTCCTATTGCCAAGTCATCTATTTGGGCCTTTGTACTTGTAATTGCAATCAGTTTCTTTCCTTTGTCCTCTTCTACTTTTACCAATGTGTTAATTAGTTGCAATTCATCTTGTTTTATGTCATCATCATTGAGTTTATCAAGCTCCAACTAATTTGCATGAACAAAATCTGCCATTCACTTTTCAAAAAGTGTGTCATCTAGGCAATTGAAATTTAGAATCTCATGCTATTTCTTCATCACATACTCTTCTAATTTATCAATTTCAATAAAATCTTCTCTCAAAGAATTATAAAATATTTGCACTTTAACAACTTCTTCAGTTGTATTTTCCCACCATGCATTTCCCTTCTCATTTATGACCCTATTCATTCTAAGGAATAATAGGTCATCCAATTCTTGGGCCCATTTCTCTTTATTTTTCAATTTATCCTTTTTATCTAGGGCATGGTGGAAGAGTTCAAAGATTCTATTCTTATATTTGTCAATATAATTTATGATTCTCCTTTGCAATGCAATTCTCTTATTATCAAAATTGGAGATATCATTTGTCAAGTCATAAGTCTTTTCTATATATTCACAAGATAAACTGATGACTAAAAAACATAGCACAATGACATTTTTGTCCCTTTTGTTTCATTTATTGACAATTGGCTGTAGAGCATCATCACTTCCTTTCAGCTCATTCCATATGTTTATTATTTTTTCCAATTGTTCATAGAATGTTGGCCAACCAATTTTATCAACCAAATATTTAATTTCTTTCCTCAATCTATCCTCATATTGGATATCTAGTTCCACATGAAATGTCCATAGTTTGCTCTTTTCTTTTTCAAAATCCTCAACAGTATAATATTGAGGCCTCTATGGTGTGTCTGGAATTTCAATAAGAGAAGTGGATTTAAAAGGCTCCACTGGTGGACAAGGATAAGTGATTCTAGGCCTACTAGACTATCTTTGGTGTCCCATCACCTTATTCTCAAGTTCTATCCTCTTCTGGACTTGTCTATTATAAGTAGCCAAAACCTTCTCATACTTTTCTTATAGCTCTAGTCTATCTATTTTCTCCCTCAAGGATGTGGCTAGGGTGAGGTTGACTATTCTAGCATTTAGCTCTGCTACTTCTTCATTTGGAGTATCCTCCACCCTTTCTACAATTAAATTTCCAATCAAGCCGGTATCATCAAGCTGGGAAGAACTAGCTCTGGATCCTTTTCTCATAGACCAGACGACTAAGGCAACATGATCTTCACTAAATTTGGCACCTTTCAGCTCCTTTTTCATCTTTCCATCTACATTTAATTTCTTGGTAAAAAAATTAAAAACCATTGCATCAACAATGTCCCAATTTGGAAGAAGCAAGACCTTGGATGATTTTATCATTTTTCTTCCCTCTTCAGGGGTCAAGCTCTTAAATTCTTGCATCATTTCCTCTTTTATTTTATTATGTAGAACTACCTCTTCCATCTTAGGATTCTATGCTTTCATCTTATTACACCTTTCCTCAAATAGTTAAATATTTGTCCTCCATGCAATTTGGTAGAAAGCTCTAGATTTGACAAAGTTATCATTAGAAAGAAACTCTTGACTATCTTGTTCTACCACAGGGTCCAACTCTCTTCCTCTGTAATCAATAGTAATTAATTCCAAACTAGGCATGGGAGGGTCTTGAGGATTCCCCTCTTCCATTTGCTCCTTAGTGAGCTGCTCATCTCCTATTTGCAATGGGGACTAAGTGGGTGAGTACTCCTCTATTTGGGGAACTTGTTTCTCTTCTATCTTGTGCCTCTTGGGCATTGGCTCATCAGGCCTCTCCTCCATGATAGTACTAGTTGACCCAACTATCTGTTTGCCTTTGTTAATTATAAACCTTTTATTCTGAATGATATTGTAGCCAGGTCTCCTTAGAATAACCTGTTGGTCTAATTTTTTACATGATAAATTTTCCCAATCTAGATATAAAAAAATCAGGTTTGAGTCTATTGTTAGAGGCTAGGGTTTTTGGTTTGGGTCTTGTAGTTTTATTACCCTTTGAAAAATCTTTGTCAAACCCTAGGTCTTGCTTATTTTGAACATTCCTGGTGCAAAATATTTTGAAAAGTGCAAATATTCCTTTCTCGCTTAATTTTGAAGTCATGCTGAGTATCTTTTTCAAAGCCTTTCTCACCATTTGATCTTGGTTAGATGCACGGTTGTCATGTCATCGTTATAAAAAATGTAAGGTCTTTTACCATAAGGACATAGCAACTGTCAAAATTTGAGTTGTGGTATTGTAAAGTGAAATCCAATGCCAGGAAATGTGCATTGATTTAGAAAAGTTTTGGTCATGTGTTCCATCCCAGAGTTGTTAGTGATAGAGAGAACACACGTGGAGCAAGTTGCAAGTGATGTCACCTAAACTCAATTTTTTTGGCGAGTCACTATGTTGCAACCAAAAAATCTATGCACCCTGTCGATAGCGATGTAGTGATTGGATGGATAATGAAGAAAGCGATAACTTTTAAAATTGATGGTGACTATAAAATTCCCATGTAATATCATAAATGTGCACATTCACTCTTCTGATAGTGGTACTAATTGGTATGATTATGATTGACATATCATCTTTTCTCCATCATCGAAATACAGTTCTCATCGGAGGTTGCTATGTCACGACCTAGAAATCATTGTGCCTCACCGGTAGTGACATAGCAATTGGCTGGATAATACAAAGGATGCCACTCTTTTGAAATGATTGTGATTATGAAGATCCCAAGAAAGATATTATGGAAGGTATTCTTTTATTTCTCTATCAGTCATATTGATTGTTATTACCATGTTCAAGGTTTTTCCCAGCACCAGATTTTAATGAATCACTAGAAGTTGCTATGTCACAACCAAAAAGTTAATGGTTTTCACCAGTGATGACATAGTGACTTATTAGAATATCATAATGCAACAACAAATCTAAAAGGTAGGCCCCAAGAAAATGCTATGCCAGAAGTGATTCATCGTCCTAGGGCACGGTGGCATCCCACTAAGAACATATGCACCAAAAACTCTGAATCCACCAAAGGTCACTATGTTGCGACCAAAAAAGCTTCACATTTCACCGGTAGTGATGTAGAAACCCGCCTAAAAATAAGAAACACGATGAAGTCTAGAAGACATGATGTCACCATAAGGATTAAAATAGTATATATATATATGCTAGCATGTTAGGATAGTTTAACATCATTGAGAATGCGGACCCACTTCCAAGTCAAATGGCATATGAACAACAAGGATCATTAGATCAAAAGTAGATCAATGATCATCACCAAGTCATTATAATGAATTGCACTCTACTTACTCAACACAACTTGGTGACTGAGGGACCCACCATAGTTTATATGGTTGAACTGCAAGTTCCTCTCCATTAGATCAAGAAAGATCTACCACTATTGTGTAGTTGCTATGGAGAAGTGCTCAAAGTTTAAGGGTAGTGACATAGCGAGAAAGGTTAATGGAGAATGGACCCACCATTTTGTATTAAAAACTGAATTAATTTTCCTCCACTCGATCAAAGAAAGATCACTGGTTATCGCTATCTTGCATAGGCGATGTGCTCACTCTTTATGCATAGCGAGATAGCGACACAATGACATGTGTCCTCGAAGACTAGTGGGTCCAGTTTGAAGTGCCAACTAAGAAAGAAAGGCATACATGGAGACTTTTCATTGGTTTGACTACCAACATGTCAAGGAGAAGATGAGTCATCCCTGTTTTCACTCCTAGATCAGAGGATTTTCTGAAGATCAACGACGCAAATTTAAAAAAGGAAGGTGAAGCCACTCTATTTTTCTCTTACAATTCATTTATGAGGTGTGAAGGTTTCACATGTGAGAAAGAATAGAGTATATTGCAAAATATTACACTATTTTCATTTTATGCAAACAAGACTTCGAGCTTTTTGAGTAGAAGAAATCACTAAGAATGTGAAAGGTGAAATAGTTTCCCAGTGTTCACAAGATAATTGCAAAATTACATAGTAAACAAGCAGAAATCAAGTAAGTTCCTATATACAATAATCTCTGTATCCTTTTAATTTCTGTGAATTACAGTCAAGATGCCTCCAAAGAAAGTGTTTTCTGGGCAAGTGAATTATATGGATAGAAATGCTCGTGATGACTTGCTAGAGTTACTCGCAAAATCCACCACTGAGACTATGTAGGTTAAGAAATTAACTTCCATAAACCCTAGGCTAAAAATTGTAGATGGTTTATATGATAAGGGGAACTAGGTTAGTAATCCAATAACTTCTCAGACTAGGCTTGTTTTGTTTAAGAAATGATTTTCAAAGAGGAACTTGTTTGCCCCGTATGCAAATGTTTGAAACTTTGATTTAGGGAAATTAGTAGTTCCAAGTGTCTTCATGGACTATGATTTTCTTGAAGCTATTACAAAGAATTATGATCAAGCCGTTAGAGTAGTGAGAAGAACTGATGGTGTGCCTATGGTTACAATCAATCTTGAGGAGATTAGAGAGGTATTTTTCCTAGAGCCATTGACAGGTTATCATGTGCCAATTAATTTGCAAGAATTAGAAAATGAATACAAGGGAAAGAAGGATGTGATTAGGGGAGGTACACTGAGGGTAGATATTGGCACAATTGGAACTTTGCTAGTAATTACTGCAGCCTCTAGGGAGCCCTTTAAAAAAAATCTTTTCACTTCCTAGGTTGTAGAAATATACATGACTCTATGTCAAGTTTTTGGTGAGGATGAACAAAATGTCATGTCCATTAGTCTTATGTATATGATGGTTTAGATTGCTTCCTTTGGTGTAGATGTTATTTTTGATTTTGCTTCTTATTTGGCTGAATAAATTCATACTGGCCTGGTTGGAATTGCAAAAGGGAAAGTGGAGAAGACTTTTGGCCATTATTCATTGTTGATACATATGTTTTTGTTTAAGGGAGTGACATATTTTGGTAAAGAAATGGAGTTGATCAAAGAGGAAGATGGAGAAACACTACCAGTCTAGTTATGGAGTGCATATATGACCTAGGATGCAGAGAATGCTAGTTTTGGTAGGTTTGATAGGTATTTCGCTTCTAAGTTATTAAGTGACAATCCCAAAATTCCTAAGGCACTAATGAGTCTTATTAGGCCTATGGATAATCCCAGTGGTTTGAAAGTGTCACATAATTGGGGAGATATCATCCCATACTATGTTTCTACTATTATTAGAATTTATGGTTTTAAAGGAAGCCCTCATGTGTTTCCCTACCAAGTACCTTTAAAGGTAGGAATGGCTGAAGTTTTGTGGTAGCTAGGAGGATTGGAAGAAATGTATCTATTAAAAAGGTAGCCGAGATCAATTTTCCCTACTTGTACTATGGCCCATCAATTTGTAATTACTAAGGGGGGTTGGCTCTTTTTACATAAAATTTTGGATTAGTACAAAATGGCTGTTTCCCACCCCTATTTTTGTGATACTGAAGGATGTTATAATTTGAGCTCAAGGCATAGAATCAAATTGGGAAAGGTAAAACATGATTCATATTATCTAGAGGACATCATAAGAAATGAGTTCTCATTGCAGGAATAGGAAACCAAAAAGGAAAAATGGAGAGTTTACTCTAGGGTTTTGGAATTCACTCATTATTTTGATAAGGATTATAGTCCTCTAGATAATACTACTATAGAGGCAGATAAAATAAATAAACTCATGAATACTTTCCTTGAGATAATGGAAGCCATGAATGAGAAGAAATAATTTTTTATTAATTCATACCCAGATAAGGCCAGAGAGGTCATGAGGAGGTTGGCTTTCACTCCTAATGTAGGGGGCTGGTCATCTGATTGTTCAAAAGAGGCTAGGATATACCATAATTCAAAATAAGAAGGCCACTATAGATAAGGGAAAACAAATAATGGGATCCACTAGTGCTGTCCTAGAAGAGAGACCTGATGAGCCTTATCCCAAGAGGTAGAGAATAATTAAGGAATAGGGTCCTCATGTTGAGGAGTATTCACCTACTCAATCCCCTTTATAGATTGGAGAGGAGCAGCTCACTGGAGAACAGATTGAGCAAATAGGGTTACAAGGAGGTGCATTTATCACTCAAGAAGAATTGGATGAGGGAAACCCTCAAGGGTCTCCTGTACCAAGCCTTGAATTGACAGTGGTAGATTCTAGAGGTAGGGAATTGGACCCTATAATAGAATAGGCTATTCATCAATTTTTATTAGATGATAGCTTTATTAAATCTAGAGCTTTCCACCGATTTGCATGGGAGGTCAATATGGGAAAATTTGAAGATAAGTGTAATAAGTTGAGAATAGAGCTTCCAAGAATGGATGAGATTGCATTGCAAAATCAGGTAAAGGAAGAAACGATGTAGGAATTTCAAAATATAAGCCCTGAAGAAGGAAGGAAAATGGTGAAAGCATCAAACATTTTTTTTCTACCCAATTGGGACATAGATGATGCTTTGGTTTTTAATTCTGTTTCTAATAAATTAGATTTACAAGACCATAATAAAAAAGAATTCCAGGGTACTACATTCAGTGAAGACCAGGATTCTTTAGTCATTTGGTCATTGAGGAAGGGGTCACAAGCTACTTCATCATAACCCAATGAATCTAGCTTGATGGGAAATATTATTGTGAGAAGAGTAGCTGACACTTCCCATGTACAGGTAGCCCATATGGGTGTAGGAACATCCCAATTTGTTTTGGCCACTGCTGAAAGAGAAGAGAAGACCATGTTTGAATTACAAAGTAAATATGAAACCATTTTGGAAGCACATAATAAAGAGGCCTAGAAGAGCATTGAGTTAGAAAATAAGGTAATGGGAAGGTCTACTAGGCCAAGAATCACATATCCTCGCCCTCTAGTGGAACCTTTTAAATACACTCCTCTTATAGAAATACCAGATACACCACAAAGGCCACAATACTACACTGTTGAAGATTTTGAAGAGGGAAAGAGCAAGTTGTGGGCACTGCATGTGGAGCTAAATGTACAATATGAAGATAAACTGAGAAAGGCTTTGATGTATCTGGTAGATACAATTGAATGGTCACTATTTTATGATCAATTGGCAAAGGTAATAAGTAAATGGAAAGAATTGAAAGCCCATGATGAGGCTCTAAAGCCTATTGTCAATAAATGAGGAAAGAGAAGGAAAGAAATTACCTTTTTATGTTATTCTGTTATAAAGTCTTCACATGACCATATTGAAAAGGCATATGATATTGCTAATGATTTGTCAGATTTTGATAACAGAAGGGTTGCATTGCAATTAAAGGTTGTTTCTTATCTAAGAAAATACAAGAATGAGAAATTTGATTTGTTCCCTTGTGCTTTAGATATAAAGAATAAATTAAAGAATAAGGATGAGTGGGCCAAGGAATTGGATGACCTATTCTATTTGAGAATGAATGAGGTTATCAATGAAAAAGGGCATGCTTGGTAGGCCACCACAATAGAGGAATTGGTGAAAGTCCAGTTATTTTTTGATTCTTTGAAATAAGAATTTGTTAGTATTGATGAGGAGGTTGAGTATGTACTTAGAAAGAAAAATGATATTTTGCAATTCAGTTGACCAGATGATACATTGTTCGACACATAGATGACAAATGTTGCTTCTGGTGAGCAGTTTGAAGAGGTTGAAATAGATGATGATGAAGTACATGATGACGAGGTGCAGATTATCTACACAAAAACACTATATCACAAAAATGAGGAAGATAAAGGTCATCAATTAGTTCCAGCTATAGGTTTAGAGGCCCACGATGTGGATATGAAAAAAGAACAATCAAGAGTAAAAGTAGTTTTGTTTGTTGAAGATGAAAATAGTGAAAACCCATGGGTAGAATTTGATTTGCAAATATTACAACAAGATTCACCATTGGCTAGCTTAGTAGCTACATATTCCGAAGACTCAAAATAGTGGTGGCAAATCAAAAGAGCTAGTAGCTTGTAATAATGTAACAATAATGGGACCTACCAAAGAATATCTTGATGTGTTAGCATTTTGTTATACTAAGTTTTGTCTTTTATGGACTGTATTTGTCTTTGGTTTGGAAGGACACCTGTCAATCACATTTTCCCTTTGCTTGTTGCAACTCATGCTAATATAAAAGAGTTTTCAAGGCATTTTGATGGTCCAAAGGCTTGTATATTTTTCATTTTTCAAGGAAAGTACAGTCAGCCTAGTCATGTGTAGTTGTTTTTGAGTTTACTTCCAATTATGTACTCTTTGATGATATAAAGAAATGACAGAATCAACAAGATATTCTGGGCTTTTCATTGAGTTTCTATTGGTGATTGTATTGGTCATCTAAAAGGATAATGCAAAAGGGTATTTACACTAGATCTACGTCACCAATTTCTATCTCCATTTCATGAATTTGTTAATTTTGAGATCATTTGAATAAGGTTCAATTGATGAATGTAGTGTGGATGGGTTGTATGTTGGTTATATTGTTGCTTTTAATTCAATGGATTATGTAAATGTTTGAGTAAACCAGCAGAATTCATGAGTTTATGAAAATGATATTTCATAAGAATAGAAATAGCTGATTATAGTTGATAAATTCAATTACAAGTTAATTGAACAAGATCTCCTGCCAATAGTTGACTTTTTGCTCCCATGGATAAGGCACTGGTCACATAAATAAGAAATGGTTGAGAGTAAATTCTGCTTCTACATGTCAAAACAATTATAAATTCAAAATCATTTTCATTCCATTTTGATCAAGGTTATAATGTTGGTCAACACTCATTTATATTTTATTTTTGAGTCTTAGGTAGTTGCTACTTCTAGGAATAATTGTAAACTCAAGGAAAATTGTGACCAAATCTGCTTATGAGGGATGTGTATGAATCAAAGGATATCAAGAAATTGATAATTTGTGCATATGTCTGAGATAGAGGATGAGAATCAAAATGAAACTAAATTAAGTCTCATACAACAATATCCTTTAGAATCATCCCTAGGTATACCCACCTTGGTTTTGCAAAGCCTAAAGAGTAGAAAACCATCCTTGGTTTTGTTGAAGTTGGGTCCAAGTGGTTTGCATATGTAATTGTTAATAGGAATTGGCTAATCCTTAGGTTATGTGAGTATTGTCACTTTGGTATGGAGCATTTTTTTGTTCAGTAGTTTCAAACACCAACAAAATGGTGACTCTACTGGGAAAAATTGGACAACATATGCTTAGGTGTTGAATTACTATGTTTTCTTTGGCTATGTTAGTATTACACTTGTCAAATCCTTTGGGAGTTACCCATGGTTTTAGTGGGCTTTTCTAGTGACAAACCTTGAGAATTTAGAGAGAGAGAGAGAGAGAGAGAGAGAGAGAGAGAGAGAGAGAGAGAGAGAGAAACCCCATGCCACAGGTGTACACTAACACATACAATCCTTGAAAAGGTGTCTTATCCATCAAAAGGAGTCATAGTCCCAAAACAAATTCTAATTGGTTGCATTCTATTTTTCAACTTCCTTCTTGATAGCCCTATGATGTTTTAGTAGGTCAAAAATATTATTGCATTACTTTTGCCCTAGGTGGGTGGTGAAGCAGAAAGGTTTTAGCCAGTGTCAAAAATTAAAGAATTTTTTAGATCATGGGAAGTGTGAAAAATACACAAGAAAATGTGAAGAAAAACCTAGCTATTAAGTTACAGATTGATCTTCCTCCTAAAGGAAAGAAAAACTAGACTATGAAAGGAGGTTAGGTGTAGAAAGGAAATTATTCCCAAGAGCAAATGGCAAGGGAAAATAGTACTTACCTTTCTGTTGTTGAAAAGGAACCCTTTTGCAAGGGTCCTATATCTCATCATGGTTTATCTGATGATGATTTTTACAATAATCCTGAATGATATGTCAAGAGAAGGTTGTGCAACCACATGCTCTTAGTCTGGATGATAGGAATAGTAATAATATTTTCCAGCATAGTGCAAACCCTTTCATGTCAGATTATTCTCTTGAAAGGGTAAGAACTAAACATTTAAAACCAAAGAGTTTCAACAATGAGAAGACCTCTAGTTCTGAGTTTATCATTCTTGACCCTGATGAGAATGAAATCTTGAGAATGCAGCTTGTTGAGCAAAATACTATTGATAGGAAATTCCAAAAGGAAAGGGAAGAAAAGATTATGAAAGCTTATGAAGAAAAGCAAGAATTACTTAGGTGAATTGCTGCCTTGAAGAAGAAGAATGAGATAGTAGCTAGTGCTTGGAAACCTAAAATTATGGGTCAAGTTAAACAACTTAAGATACAAGAGAAAAAGCTGCTAAAAGACCAAGATACAAACTAAGAGGGTCTTGTGATACAATAGATCAAGAATTATAAGACCCTAGAAGTTAAAAGGGATGTAGAACATGCTGTTGGTATTCAAGATAAGGGAAAACAAAAGGAAGTTGGTATTAAGATCAATGAACCAACAAAGCTCATCTAAATCCATAATTATTTATCACTTTTTGATATTGAGTTGGAGAAAAGGAGGAAGGAGAAGGATGCTTTGGCTAAGAAATTGGAAATTGCAGAGAATGAGGTAGCCATAGCTAAGATGAACAACAAGATTAAATTTCTAGAGAATGCTAAGAAGCAATCTGTATTTACTCCTGAAGATAAAGATAGATCAAATATTGCAAATCAGAATGCTGCTAAGTTGTCTTCTTCTTTCTTGTCTTCTTCATCACAGAAAGTGGATCTGAATAAATCTATGACAAATGCTAGTACTAGTAATGCTTTTAACAACAATGAAAGAAATGTTGTTAATACCTCTAAGATTGATTTACAAAGGAGACCTATTCAGTTAGAAGGTTATAGGAAGATATTCTTTAAGGGTATTCCTGGTTTCCCTAACCTTATCCCACAAGAAATGAGGAAAGGATTGCCTAAGTTTGCTAGCAATAATGCTATCACTTGTGAGGATCACTTGAGGAATTTTCTTGACATGATGAGTGATTATGAGGTTGGGGCTAAAGATGTTATCATGAAGCTATTTGTTTAGTCATTAACTAAAGATGCTAGAGAATGGTTCAAGAGGCTCTTTGAGTCATCCATTGCAGACTGGAAAGACATTGAATATTGTTTCAAGGAACAATATGGTGATAAACAAAACCCGAGTTATATTTTAAGTGAGTTCAATAATATTAAGAGGTTGCATAATGAATCTATTACTGACTTCAACACTAGGTTCCGGAAGAGGATGTATAAGCTGATGCAAGCCATGCGAGTTGATGATAAGGTATGTATGATGACTTATTTGAATGCTTTTGATGGTAAAATGGCATACTAGCTTAGGGATAAGGAGCCTAGAACCTTAAGAGATGCTTACATAATTGTTATAAATATAGAAAATAATTTGAGGAGTTCAAGGAGATTAGAAGGCAAAAGAGATGATCCTAGGTTATTTGGGAACAAGAGAAATAGGAAAGAAGAACACAAATATACAGGAGGAAAAAAGAAAGGGCCTAGTGAGATGAGTTAAATTCTAAATGCTATAAAGGGTTTGAATTTTCCTTAGGGAAATAATGATAGAAATCCCACTGAAAATAGGGTTCCTTATCAGTCCAACTTTAACAAACAGAATAGATTGCAAAATTTCTCTTATAACACTACTTGGAAGAATGGTTAGCCCAATGTTCCCCCTCCCAAGAATACTAGTAACAAAGTCACCCCTAATCCTTTATCAAAAAAATTAGTAAATATGGTGGATGATCTTGAGTTCACTGCTGAACCCACATGGTGTTTTATCTGTCAGTTACCTCATGCTCTTGAGTATTGTGCAATAGCCTTGTCATTTTCTAGAAATAAAATTGAGATAGAAGAAAATTAGGAACATGAAGAAAACAATGATGATGTAGGATGCAATATGTTTGAGTCACATTATGACCATTATGACAATGATGATCATGATAGGGATGTAGTGGAGCAAAGACAGTTTCAGAATGACATACAATAGCAAGTATTTTCTGATGAGAATGATGTTTAAGACAATGTGTGTAACATGGTAAATGCAAAAGAAGAAGTGACCTTAAGAAAAACTTCTAGGGAAGAGATTTATCAAATTACTGCTAGTATGATAACTTAGGTTCAAACTAGAAACATGGCTCAGAGAGATGAAAATGATAAGGTAGCTAGTATCTTTATAAAAGGAAATGATCCTAAAAAGGGGGAAATTGTGAAACCTAAAGAAGCGGCTACTGTGAAGGTTAAATTTACAAATAAAAGATGGGAACCAAAGAAGGGGAGCAATCCTAAGGATATGGGGTTCTCAAATAATGTTCCAAAGAACTTAGATGAGAAGGTGTCAAAAGTGATCACTGCAAGTGACAAGAATTATCAAGGTACTATGAATACTTTTGATAAACATCACTAGAAGAGGAACATGACTATTGATAATCCCTCATATTCCTCTATAGATATGCTTGCTATTTTATCATATATTACTGTGAAGGTTCCTTTGTCTAAATTATTAAGGATCCCTAAACACTGAAATAAGGCCATAGCATGGTTGGGAAATATTGATGTAAGGGTAAGACAAGATTGTAATGAAAGTCATGATCCTAAGGAAGTGAGAAAAGAAAAGGTAAAAGACAAAGAAGCTGAAGTAGTTGTGTCTCAAATTCCTTAGATTTTTTTTGATAGCTCTGTCAATGAATGTTTAGGAAGTGTAGAGCCATTTTTCTTGAGTATCTTAGTGAACGGTAAAACATTAAAAAACTGCATGATTGATTTTGGTGCTTCCAATATTGTTATGCCCTTTTAAATAATGAAGGAATTAGGCCTGAAAGTTGATACTACTCAATGAAGGTGTTGTGCCATGGATAAAAGAGAAGTGAAAATCATAGGCACTATCAATGCCTTATCCTATAGATTGATAGCCTATCTTGACAAAGAACTTACTATAAGTGTGTTGGTTGTTGATATTCCACCCCAGTATGGTATGTTATTTTCCAAAAAGTGGAGTGCTACCACGGAAGGAAGTTTACAATGTGATCTATCATTTGCAACTTTTAACATTGATGGAAATTTGGTAAAGATAAATAGAGAACCAAAGAGCATATACATGATAGAAGAGGAGATTGAGAATGATATGACGAACTTTTTGGATATAGATATCAATGCATTCAGAGCTGAGGTTCTGACTTTGAAGAAAGACAAGCACAAATCTCAGATGGAAGTAGAAGCTCACACAAAAATAGATAAAGGTGATTTATAGACCATGTTCTTTGATGGTGCTTGTTGCAAAGATGGAGTAGGTGTAGGTATTTTGTTGATTTCTCTTGCTAGGGTAACCTAAATTTTTTCTTTTACATTGAGTTTCCTTTGTACTAACAATATAGTAGAATATGAGGCTTTGCTATTAGGACTTAGACTAGCTCATAAGCATGGGATAAAATGTTTACATGTTATAGGAGATTCTAAATTGGTTGTATCCCAAGTAAGACATACTTATGTGTCAAAGAATAAGAGGTTCAAACATTATAGAAATGCTATATGGGACATGATTGAATGTTTTGATGCATTTGAGATAGTTTGGAAGGATAGAAACAACAATAAAATGGTATATTTTCTAGCAAATGTAGCAATAAAACTTGATGACATTATATTTGCTAGTATATCTAAAGTTGAGATTCAAACTAGGCCCTCTATTCCTGATAATGTCTAGAATTGGCAAGTATTTGAAGATGACAAGGATATTTTAAGATTTTTGAATTGTGAAAATATGTTTTTTGGGCAGAAGATTCATTGTGCAACCTATGTAGAAAATATAAATGGAAAAGATACTATTTTTGGGTAGGAAGTTGTGTAATTAAAGACAAAAAAAATCCAAAAGGGTCTGGTTGTTTTAGAAACTATTTTTGACAACCAAGACAAGTCACAAATGGATACTAGTGAATATAATGCTAAAGACCTAGAGGAGTTAAATTTAGGAACTACAGAAGCACCTAAGAAGGTATATATGGGCAACAAGTTATCTCCTAAAATAAGGAAGGGTTTAATAGATCTATTAAGGAAATATAGGCATGTGTTTGCATGGTCATATGATGACCTAAAGGCTTATAGAGAGGATCTTTTTCAGCATGAAATCCCTTTGAAACTATATGCTAAGCCTTTTAGACAAAAATAGAGGCCAATAAATCCTACCTTGGCTCCCAAAATGCAAGAGGAATTGATCAAGTTAAGAGATGTTGAGATTATAAAGCCCATCAGACATTCTTCTTGGGTGTCCAATTTAGTCCCTGTCAGGAAGAAAAATGGAGATATAAAGTTGTGTGTTGATTTCACGAATATAAACATATCTTCATTAAAGGATAATTATGGGTTGCCAAACATGGAGGCTATGTAGCAAAGGGTCACTGGCTCAGAACTTATGTCTATGATGGATGGATTTTCAGGTTATAATCAAGTAGTTGTGAAGGAATCAGAACAATTTAAGACTGCTTTCACCACTCCATGGGGCACTTATGTATATGTTAGGATGCCTTTTGGGCTTACCAATGCTGGAGCTACTTTTCAACATGTTGTGGATGTGGCTTTTGCTTATATTATTGATAAATTCTTAGTTATATATCAAGATGGTCTAACTGCTTACTCTAAGGATGAGAATGATCATCACATGCATCTAGAGAAGGTATTTATCAAAGCCCTTAAGTATGGTATTTATTTGAATCCCAAAAAGTGTCATTTTGGTGTCACTAAAGGAAAATTGTTAGGGCATCTGGTTGGTAAGCATGGAGTGAGGATTGACCCTGAAAGAGTAGAAGCAATAGACAAAATCCAAAAGCCTACGAGTGTTAAGGGAATTCAGTCATTTTTTGTATAAATCAACTTTCTCAGAAGATTTGTGACTAATTTTGTAGAAATTAGTAGGCCTATGTCAAGAATGTTGAAGAAAGGATCTAAGATAAGGTGGGATGGTGAGCCTGGTGATGACTATCCTTCACAACATAATATTGAATCCAAGTCCTCTTCAAGAGAGGAAACATCAAGAAGAAAGAGAGATAAATGTGCTTATTGCAAAAAGTTAAGACATGACAAGCATAAATGTTTCCATACAAAGATTGATGAGCTCACTCACATTATTCAAAAGCACAATATCCAATTGCCCTCATTAGTGTCTTCTCCTTCTTCTTAGTATCAAGCAACTGCTACATCTACATCATCATATAGAAGCAAAGGACAAGTACTCATTGCTTCCACACATCCTAAGCAAGGTAAATGGTTTCTTGACTTAGGTGCATCACATCATATGGCATCTTCTATAGATATGTTTTCTTCTATTGAGCCTTATAATACTCCACCTATATTGATGGGTAATAATACATACATGAAGGTTTGTGCGAAAGGTTCTATTCCTATGGGACATGATACATTTAATGATGTTCGTTGTGTACCATCCTTGACCACTAATATCCTTTCCATTTACCAAATTACTCATGGGGCACAAGGTAAAAATGTTGAGTTCACTCCTGATTATGTCTATATTAGGGACATGGAGACTAGAGATGTCATAGCTATGGGAGTTGTTGATCATACATCAAGCTTATATTCTTTTGCATATTTTGTTGATAATGATGATGATATTCATGATGTACCTAACCTTTTATCAAGGGTGAATAATTCATGTGAGGAGAACATTGGACACTTGAATCATTCTATTCTTGATACAAGTGTTGAACTTCCTACTCCTCCACCTCCTGCTTCTTCAGACATGAGTTCTACTATTCAGCAGGATGATCTTTATGCTTTAGATCTTGCAGTGTGGGTTGAATTCTTGGATGCTCTTTTAGATGAGTCTCATAATGAAAATGTCATTAATACATTGAAGGAGGTTTCTCTTTGAGATACTTCTTCACCTTCTTTGGAGATTGGATTTCTGAACTCCTCACGTTCTCTTGATTTTTCACATCTCATAGGTCAACTTAATGGTGTGATAGAATCTTTGAGCTTGGAGACACCTATTCAATCTTCAAAGATACATAGATTGGAGATCTTCTTCCTCCTTCCTCGCCTTTTACATGGAGTGGCTTCTTCATCTTTTGATGTATTTATCTCTTCCTAAGGAGAGACATGTTTCTTGTAGGTATTGGATTGTATTTTGCTTGTAGGTACTCTTCATCTACATTGGAGTTTCTTCATTATGGGGGGGATCTTCCTATGGGGGGATCATTTGTTTTGTATATACATGATGTATGCAATATTTGGGGGGTCTTGAGTACTCCATCCATCCATGCATCTTATTTTTATCTCTTTTTGGAGGAAGGCTTTTCCCATGAGGTTTTATCTCTTTCTCCACTCTATGAGAGATTACATTTCATGTATTTGTTTGCATATTATACATGGGTACTTAAAATGGCCTTGAAGCCATGACCCATCTTGCATTGTGAGTATAAGTGTATCCCCCTAAGTTGCACTTGGGGAGGGGGGGGGGGGGGGGGGGGGGGTTTGGTGTAATTAAATATTCACTAATTACACTTACTTAGGCTTACTTAGAATAATGCATTTCATAGTAGTTTGTAATTGAGACACTTAGGAGTTTGCACCTCAATTAAACATATGGTGTAGGGGAATTCCACTCTAGATGGTCATAGTTGTTATCTCATTCCACCTTTAGTGCACTTATCACATTATCATCCTCATCATCACACATACTTCATTGCATAATGGAGGATGGTCCACCTCTAGTGGACATGTGATTCCACCTTGTGTGGGTGATAGCTTATCTTCTCCTTATTATTGTCTCTTATCACTTCTCTTATATAAGGAAGCCTATTATTTACATTTTAAATCAATTCATTGGATGTTAATCAAGTCCATTATCAATAATAGCATTCTTGTATCTTCATGTAATTGTCTTCCCATTCTCTTATGGAAGTTATCTTGGTCTTTCATCTGATCCTAGGCATGTTGTAGAGTCACCTAAAACTCTAACAATAAGAATCCTCAACCTAGATGTGAAGTATCTATGAAATCTCACAAAGCTAGACTCTTCTGCATCCCAAGTCATATTTGCACTCCATAATTGGACTGGCAGAGATTCTCCCTCATACTCTCTGTTTAATACCATTTCTTTTTCAAAGTAACCCCTTTAAACAAGAACATATGCATCAACAATGAATAATGACCAAATTTTTTGTCAAACTTTCTCTTTACAATTCCACTAAGACCTACATGAATTTCCTCTGCTAAATAGGATGCAAAATAAAAAATTATATCCATACCAAAAGAGGAAATTTGTGTCATCATATACATGAACTTTGTTGGCATAAAATCTTGTTCATCTTCACCAAAAATCCTACATAAATTTATGTAAATATCAATGGCCCTAGTATTGAAAAACTGCTTCTTGAAAGGCTCTTTAGTTGATACTATGACAAAAGCAAATTGCCAATTGTAGCCAAGTGTCCTCTCAATGTACCTTGTCTAATTTGATCCTTTTGAGACAAGTAATTTTTTTCTAATCATTGAAATTCAATGATCTCATGGTAATCTATGGTTGGCTCCAACCCAAAAACCTCTTGAATCTCTTTTGGAGTGATTTTTATTAAACACTTCCCATCTACTCTCCTCACCATCCTAGCTATTAGGTTGTAATTTAGGGCTATAGCTGTGAGAAGGTCTGAATCCATGAAAACCCTAGAGATTAATAACTTACCTAAATCAAAATTCTAGATATTCCTATGGGGGGCAAACAATTTCCTCTCTAAAAACCATTTCTTGAACAATTGGAGCCCTATTTTAGAGGTCATAGCACCCCTAGTTCAATTCCTTTTATCATACAAACCATCTACATTCTAGAGCCTAGGGTTTACAAGAACTATCTTTTAATTTGGGTTGATTCATTTGTGGATTTACTTAATTGTTCTAGGAAATCATCATGTATATTTCTATTGGCATATTCTACCTTCCTCAAGAAACCCTTCTTTGGAGGCATATTTGATAATAATTCAAAAAAACTAGAATTATTTGAACTATATTTGGACTAAGCTCCTGAATTTTGCAGTGAATTATTGATATAGAAAGTTCTTCACAATTTAACTGAGTGGGAAAATAGCTCTTCAACAAGTTCTAGCTCTCAGAAAATTAGAATTACATTTGCAATGAAGAAAATCTCTACTGTCTACAATATATTCTTGGTTTTAATTTGCACGAGGAGCTTTAATTCTCATAAATGGATAGTAGAGAAACATAGTGGCATCACCTTTCAATTTTCAAAACAAGCCATCAAATTTTGAAAAATTTGACGACTAAGGAATAAAACCTTTAATGACTTGGCTTCAACCCTCCAAGTTGGTAGTCAATCCAATCAAAACCTTCCACATAAGCCTCTTCTTTCATTGTTGGTGATTTACATTGGACCCACTTATTCCTCTAGACACATCATGCTCTCGCTATTGCACCAAGGGTAAAAGTCAAGCAACTCCCGTTGGTGACATAGTGACTATTGTTGATGATCCTTGCATAGGATGACAGAACTTTTTGATTATTTAATTGCAAACATAGTGGGCCCATAGTATTTACTTTTGGTCACTATGTCACCTAGGATAAAGTTCATGCAACTTCCCATGGTGACAAAGTGACCACCATCGATCATGGGGAGATCTGATAGTGTATATCAATATTATATTTCCTTCACTACAAATCCTCTATGGCATCTGACATCCTGCCATGCTGACATGCTAACAAGGCTTTTAACGACATGGAAATTACAACACCATCTTCAAAAGTTGGTCTTGCCACATATCCACATGGCGGGCTGTCGCTGCGTCACCAAGGATAAAAACCTTGCGATTTCCCAAGGTGACAAAGTGACCACCATCGATCATGTGAGGATTTGATGATGTGGGCCATTCATTTCAAAACCTTATTTCTTCATCGACTAGGTTCCTCAAACTAGTATTGCTTGGTCGCTAGGAACAAAAAGCACATGATTTCTTATGGTGACATAGTGACAACCCTTGATCTTAAGGAAGATCAAGGGTTATCATTATTTAATTAATTTTCCAATAATTCCATGTAATATTAAGGCGAACACTTAGGTTAAAATCATTTTGTGGACTTAGGGTAAAAATAGACTATGTAATTAAAAAAAAAAAAGATACCTAGGAATAAATAAATTAAAAGGGGCATTTAAAAAGACTTTTTCCCATGTATGTTTAATTTGAAAGGGTACGCTATGTAAACATAATCAATGGGCTTCTTAGCAAAACACTTAGTGAAATAGAAATTAGGGTTTTTCTAGGGTTAACAAAAAATAAAAACACTAAATTCTAATTCTCATAGAAGGAACCTAAAACATTCATTTAGAGATATATTTAGATAAAACTAAAGTTTAAACAAGACCAATAGACATCAGTGACAAACATAGTCATGAACACAACGTGTTGATACTCTCCAATGCTTAAGATAATCCCCAAAGGAATACCATCAACATTCATGCTAACATCATCCACCTTTGGATTGTAGGTTTGCAATTTTTTCCTAGAAGTGGTTGCCCCAGGTTTCAATGAGATTTGATTTTTGAAGCGATCTTGTCTAAAATATTTTAGATCTTTGTGAGAGCAAGTGAATACATCTCTGTAGTCTTTTAGAAACTTAGAGAACTTTATTTCTCTATTGGACTACGATAGGTGCTCAAATTTATTAGCTCGGGATTATCTTCATTGCCAAGGTTGATCTTCTCACACTGGCTATACCAACTATCCTTCTTCTTTGTATTTTCACCAATCTAATGGCCCCGCTCATCTAAAAGTGTTTCTAATGCCACTAGTTCCTTTGAAATCCAATTTCCTTTTAATTGCACAATCTCATCATCTCCTTTGTCACCAGAATTTGGGCAAAATTGTTGACATTATAAATTTGATCCTTCAAAGAAGATAAACCCAAATTTATCAATGCCTTGCAAGAATGTCTTATATGTGCATCATCTTCAAACACCTACTAATAATTAGATTTTTTAGGCACATAGGGAAAATGTATTAGTTTAATGGTGTAAAGATCTTTGCAAAAGTCGAGATGAGGTATCATTAAGGCTATCAACCCGACCAATGCAACTGTCTTCATATTAAATTCTCTTGGAATTTCCTCTATAAAAAGCACATATATACCTTCTAACTCATCCCATACCCTACTTCTATAGTGCCTTATTCTTTCATTTTTCATAGTGAAGATGTTCTTGACTTGTTTGGCTACTAACTTTGCATCTCCCCAGGTTCTTAGGATTTTATTTCCCTTCCTATTTTCTTCTTTTATTCCTAGTAGCAATGCTTCATATTCTACAATATTATTAATTTTTTCATAATCCAACTTGAAAGTACAAGGAGTCATATCTATGGATGGAGATATCATAACTATTATAGCGTCTGAACCAATTGAAGTGTAACTCATCAAATTTTAATGTCCATATTTCTAATGGGTTTGTATTTGTTATATATTCTTCAGGGAAAATAACATAGTTAGCAAAATATGTTTCATTGTATAAAATGTGGAACCAAGTGTTGTCTGAAGCAAAGATAGGTTATTTTCACTTGGTTTTAGGCTGTAAGGTGACCTTTCAATTACCAACAAGAATAGTGGCTTGTGACTAGTCTAGTTTAATTTCACCACCTAAGTCCCTAAAAAATATTTTGCTCAACAATATACCATAACTAGCTAGTATATTTGTGGCCAAAGCAATAAACTTCAACTTTTTATCAAGGAATTCAACTAATGATACTTGGGCATATTTGATTTTACCAATCAATGGAACTTGTTTCTAATCCATTGAGTAGCACTTGCCAAAAGTTTTTATCAAGGAAAAATTTAAAGCCTTGTGATGTAGGAGCATCCTAGGTGTAAGAGCAATCTTGCATCACTCAAAAATATTTTATTTTCAGTCTTTTCTATTTTAATAAGGTCTAGTATATAGGGTGATTATTATTTATGGAAAATTTCTATTTTTAGTAAGTTTGTCATATGAGCTTGAAATGTTCTTATTTTGTACAAGAAGGTTCTTTCTAGAGTTGTAAGCCTACTATAGAAATATCATTACTCAAGCATAAGTATCAAAGAAGTTATTACAGATTTTTGGTGGAAAAAATTGAAGAAAAATCTTCAGGCTCACCATTGGAGGCCTTAGAGTGCCCAGATGAGGTCCTAAATATCAATGTAAGGGCGTTAGTGTTATTCCAAGCTTGTAGATTAGAAACTGGCATTTTCAAAAAGTAGTTACAATAGCCATTCAAAGAAACAGTTCGTAAGTTGTGGCCTTTCAAAATTGGGCTACTTGAAATATCTAAAATAATCGTCAAAGATGTATTTGGTTGACTCTATATGTATTGTTAGGGTCTGTTGCCCCTAGGTATTAAGTTTCAATGTCTAGAACCTTCTCGGGCAACATAATATTGCCTATTTAAAAAATGTCTGAACATTGTCTAGAACAACTCTAGGTGATAGTTTGCAACATAGTCTTGTAAATTACTATAATGAAGGTGCCCATGTGGGTTAGCATATTGTACTTATGAATTCTAGAATTTTGTATTTGCAGTGCAAATAAGAAGTCCATATTTTGTTCTCACATTTACTATTATTTCTTTATTTCTGTTATTAGTTTATGGTTTTAAGGGGAGCACCCTTCATCAAGTGGTATTAGAGCTAGAGTTCTTGAGTGTGTGGATAGATCACTGACAATTAGGCAGTTCACACTAGGACTATAGTTTAGGCTGAGTGTTTAGATATATTGTTTATTGTAAGGCAGTTTGCACTAGGGTTTCAATGAAAGCACAAAAATGCCTCCATGAAGAGAGCGTGGCAAAAGAGTGTTAGGTGTTACAACTAAGGGTTTTCTATCTCTCTAAAGACAAATGCAAGAATTAGAAGAACATATATGTAGAGGAATAAATCTTCTAGTAGGAGATGAAAGCAAGGATGAGGATGAAGTAAATCAAAATGCCAAAGCATAGGCAACTCTAAATCTAGAGGAAGAAAGGATTTTAGGGCCATCTCCAAGATTGGAAAATAACCTAAGTTTAAAGTTTCCACATTTTTGAGAAATCTTAACCTAGAGGAGTTGATTGATTAGATAAATGAACTAGAGGAGTACTTTGAGTATGAAGATGTTGATGATCCTAATAGGGTCTTGTTTATGAAAGTGAAATTGAAGGGACATGCAAAGATCTGGTGGCAAGAGGTTCGATTGGAGTGAAATAGAAAGGAAAAGGAAAAAATCACCAGGTGGGATTGGATGATAGCTAAACTAAAGTAACAATTCATTCCCATAGATTATGAGCTTGATCTATTGAAAAAAATGCTAGGGTTGAAGTAAGCGAGAAAATATGCTCAAGAGTATATCAAAAACTTTTATCGAGTTCTCATCAGAACCGGCCATGTAGAAGCTGATAAGGAGAAAGTCACCTATTATCTTAATGGGTTAAGGCCAAGAATTTATGATGAGCTAAGTCTAGTTTGAATGAACAATATTAAGGAGGCATACTAGTTTGCCCTAAAGTTGAGGATAAATTGAACAAGAAGTTTGACAACAAGAATAGTGGAAGAGGTCATGACAGAAGATCTTACAAACGATCTTATGGTGGCCATAATGATGACCCAAAGAACAAGGATGAGGATGGAAGTAACAATTCCAATCATTTCCATGATCATAACAATAGAGATTAGATAGGAAGAGGTAGAGGATAAGGATCTGGCAGAGGAGGCTTCCATGAGTAATATTTTCACTATGAAGAGGAAGGGCATAGAGTATTTGAATGTACCTAGTGCCAAGGAAGGAAAAATTGAAGAATAGAAGGCTAGGCTAGAGTTGCACATGTTGATGAAGATGCCAGATTATCACATTCTAAAGATGTTGAAAGAGAAGTCCTAGTTAACAGAAGAGTCCTATTGAGTGGTGAGAATGAACTTGATCAAAGAAGAAGCTTGTTTTGCACAAGGTGTAGATGTCAAGATAGTGTTATGATGTGATCATTGATGGTGGAAGTACTAACACTATGGTGTTAGAAACAATGGTCACCAAGTTGAAGCTAAAGAGATAAAAACACCCACGTCCATACTATATTGCTTGGGTGCAAGATGACCATAAGGTCATAGTCAATGAGCAATTCTCAGTGAAGTTCAAGATTGGAAGCTACTAGGATGAGGTACTATGTGATATCATACCTATGGACATATGACATATGTTTTTGGGTAGGCCGTGGCAGTTTGATAGGCATGTTGTACACAAAGGGCAAGCAAATACCTACACTTTGACCAAGGATGGAGTGAAACATAAGTTGAAGGATAAAGAAGAAAATGTATGTAGTGCTACTAGAATACATTTTGTTGATGGAAAATAGTTTCTCAAAGGTATGAAGTGTAAGAATATGTGTTTTACTATAATTCCAAAAGATAGTAAAAAAGAAGTAGAGGAGGTACCTACAAAAGTTGCAGATATGTTGGAAATTTTTTTTGATATTGTATCAGATAATGTACCTATGGATTGCCCTTAATGAGGAAGATCAATCACCAGATGGATTTGGTTCCATGAACCAGTTTGCCAAACATGGCAATGTACATAATGACAACAACAAAAAGTGAAGAGTTGAATAGACAAGTTAATGAGTTGTTGCAGAAGGGGTTGATTTGAGAGAATCTGAGTCCATGTGCTGTACCAACCATACTAGCACCAAAGAAGAATGGAGAATGGAGGATGTGCATAGATTCTTGTGCTATCAATAAGATCAAAATTAAATACAAATTTCTATTGCAAAGGATGGATGATATTATGGACTATTTGAGTGGATCTGAGTATTTCACAAAGATAGATTTGAAGAGTGGGTACTATCAGATTTGTATTAGGGAAGGTGATGAGTGAAAGACTACTTTCAAGACCAAAGACAGACTGCACAAGTGGCTAGTCATGCCTTTTGGGCTAACCAATGCACCTAGCAATTCCATGTGGCTCATGAATGAGGTACTAAAGGAGTTTTTGGATAAGTTTGTCATTGTTTACCTAGGTGATATGTTGATCTTTAGTAAGACATTGGAGGAAAATTTGATCCATATTCACAAGGTGTTTGATAAGTTAAGGGAAGAAAAGTTGTTGATAAACTTGAAAAAGTGTAGTTTTGTAAAAGAGTTGGTGTACTTGGGATTTGTAGTCTCAATAGAAGGTCTAAAAATGGACCCAAAGAAAGTGAAGGCTATCCTTGAATGGCCTACTCCAAAGAGTGTGATAGAGGTAAGATCTTTCATGGATTGGATAGCTTTTATAGAAAGTTCATAAGAGGTTTTAGTAGTATTTGTGGACCCTTGGCTGAAATAATGAGAGGGATAGGAAATAATTTAAGCGGACTATAGGAAAAAATAAGAGTTTTAATTTGTTGAAATAGAAAGTTACTGAGTAGGCTATTTTAACACTTCCTAATTTTAACAAGGTGTTTGAAGTAGACTATGATGCTAGTAGTACTGCAATAGGAGCTGTTTTGAGCCAAGAAGGTAGACATTTTGCTTATTTTAGTGAGAAGTTGAATGATACAAAAAAAAATATTTTGTTTATGGTCAAGAATTTTATGCTATCGTTCAAGCATTGAGGAAATGAAGATATTATCTTCTTCCTAAGGAGTTTGTTTTGTATACTAATCATCAAGCTTTGCAATATTTGAATAGTCAAGAAAAATTGAATGAAAGTCATTTGAAGTGGGTTAAGTTTTTGTAGAGTTATACATTTTTTTTAAAACATAGGAGTGGGAAGTCTAACAAAGTTGTAGGTGCTCTTAGTAGAGGACAAATTTTGCTAACATAAATGCAGATAAAGGTGGTTGGGTTTAAGGTACTCAATACTTTGTATCCAAATGATCTTGATTGAGAAAGTTTGTGTTAGTGTTTTTTGATGATATATTAATTTATATAAAGACTTGAGAAGGACATTTGCAACATGTAGATCAAACATTACAATTATTAGAAGATCATCAACTCTATGCTAAGCCATCCAAGTGTGCTTTTGGTCTTAAGGAGGTGGAGTATTTGGAACAAATAGTTTCAAATGAAGGATTAAAGGTGGGCCCTAACAAAATTAAGGTTATCATAGAATGGCCTATTCCAAAAACTATTAAGAAGCTGAGGGGTTTCTTAGGATTGAAAGGATACTATAGAATATTTGTGAAGAATTATGGTCATATAGAAGCACCCCTTACCACTCCATTGAAGAAGGATTCTTTTCATTGGAATGAATTTGCTAATTTATCATTCGAGAAATTGAAGAAGGCTATGTGTACAAGTCTAGTACTTTCCACTCTAGATTTCACCAAGGAATTCATTGTAGAATGTGATGCTTTTGGAAATGGGATAGGAATAGTTCTCATGCAAGAAGGTCAACCAATTGCTTTTGAGAGTCATCAATTAAAAGGTAAAAGTCAACTCAAACCTATTTATGAGAAGGAAATGCTAGCAATCCTTCATGCAATTAAAAAATGGAGGCCTTATTTAATGGGTTAACGCTTCAATGTTAAAAAAGATCATGATAGCCTAAAATAATTTTTGGAACAATCACTATCGTCAGAAGAGCAACAAAAATGGGTCACTAAGATGATAGGATGTGACTTTGAAATTTTATAAAAGGGGAGGAAAATATTGTGGCCGATGCACTTTCTAGGAAGGATGAAAATGATGAAGCCTTATTGTGTTCCTTTTCAATATTACAAGAAAATTGGGTGGTAGAAGCCAAAGAAGAGTGGCAAAATGATGTTGCAACAAGTAATCTCATCGAGCAAATAAAAAGTGACCCTAGTAGTTTAGAGAAGTTTTGTTTAAAGAGGGATATTCTTTGGTATAAAGATCACTTGTATCTCTGCAAGAATTCCACTCTTAAACACAAAATTCTCAAATAACGACATGAGTCCCCAATTGGTGGTCATTTAGGATTTTTGAACACATATCTATAGATGCTCAAAAATGGTTCGCATCTATGGTTTCATCACTTCTTCATACTAATTTGTCCCATTTTCTCATTCTACTAACTTCGATCTTTTGGCCAAAATTGATCATACTTTATCATTTGTATCTTCTTTCACATCAATTTCATGTCATTTCAAAATCATTTCATATCAACTCAAAACCATTTCATATCAACTCAAAATCACCCCAAATCAACTCAAAATCACTTGAAATCAGTCCTAATCAACCTAAAACATATCAAACATCCCAAATCAACCATCATTTATCCAATCCTAGGTATTGTTGTGGCTTTCAGTGCCTTGGAAACCTATCAACCTATCAATCTTATCAATCCAACCTTAGTATTGTGCTAGGTCAAACTATCATTCATGTCATCTGATCTTTGACATTGTTGAGGCTTTCAATGTAGGATCATGGAATTATCAACCATTTTAATAATATTGACAGTGTCCGTCGATATTATTATGACCAAACCTTATCAATCAACCTCGATCCTGTAGCATTTACAATGTTAGTTAAATGTTACGTATCAATCAATTCATGTCATGTGTCCTTGGCATGTTATCAATTTTAATCAATTGATGAATTTGACCATGGCTTTGGTCTACCTATCACCATCCTAGTCAATTTCCACTATTTTCATCACATTTTCATCAAAGGATACGGTCGCATTTATTTAATCAATTTGGCCAATCATTTACTAATTTTCTCTATAGGATTAAATAACCCATAATTTGATCCTATCTTTCTTACTAATTATTCTTCCTAATTATCATCCTCAATTAATTAATTTTATTAAGTAATTGATTCATCATTTACAAACCATGGAAATTTTCAATTTCCTAAGTTCCATTTTCCATCATTAATTCCATTTTTTACTAATTTCTATTTTGTGAAATAAAGAATTTTTAATTCAAATATTCCATAAAATATTGCATCATAGTGACACTTGGTTATGACACCTCGTAGATTCTCCTTTGACACTTGGATAATACATGTCATAATCAAATATTCTTATTCTCTTACACATGTCCCTATTTGGCTTATTTGTCATAGATTCTTGGCTTTAAGTGGGCTTGAGGTGTCTTATGATGCGCCATAGATTCTCTTCCACATTTAGCTAAGTTTGACTTCCATGCGTCATAAAATCTTACAATTGAAATATTTTGTCATATGCGTCATGGATTCTCAAAAGAATCTCTTGCCACATTGCATATCTATGGGTGACAAATCCAATGCTCTCATCCTCCATGCCAATTATAAAGTGAGCATTCTTCCTCTCATTTTCGATCCTAGAGGTCCTAATTCTTGAGTCTTTGAGTCCCTGGCTTCTTTGCATTTTGCATTCTTGCTCTTACACTAAAATCACACTTCTAGTATTCTCATGGAATTATCCTCATCATAGAATTTGCTTCAATATTGTGTGCACTATAGGAAAGTTACAGCTACATCATTTGGAGAAGAAAGAAGGACATGAGAGCTACAAATGAAAGAGGGGGTTTCTAACCTTGTGTTTGCTTCTTTTGATTGGTTTGGCTTTCATGGTAGACTAGTGGGTGCTAACATATTTTGATTGAGTTTGTGATTTTCTCATAGTATGTTATGCATTTAACCTATTTTTTAGGTACTACAATATCATCAAGTCAAGACAGATTTTTTTTGGAAGGGCTAGAAGGTGATGTTCAAAAATTTGTGGTTGAATGTTTGGTTTGTCAAAGAAATAAGGGGGAAACAATTAAGACACCAGGTCTCTTGTAACCTTTATCTAGGCATCCATGGAATTTATCATAGGGCTTACCAAATCTAAAGGTCATAATGTCATCATGGTAGTAGTTGATCACCTCACTAAATATGCACATTTCATTGCATTATCACATCCTTTTACAACAAGTATAGTGGGAATTTTTTTATTGGAGAATATCCAAAAGATACATTGTATACCTAAGGTTATTGTTAGTGATCCAGATCCTATCTTTACTAGTCACTTTTGGAAAGATTTATTCTCATGTTTGGGTACTCAATTGGCTCATAGTTCTTCATACCATCCTTAATTAGATGGGAAAAATGAGGTTGTTAATAAATGTTTGGAAGGATGTCTACATTGTTTCACTTCAGAAAAAAAATCTCAATGGGTAGATTGGCTACCTCTTGCAGAATGGTGGTACAATACTTCTTTTCATAGCTCATAAAAAATGTCTCCATTTTTTGCACTTTATGAATATCATCCTCCTTCCATCACATCATCAATAAAGGTGTCACCAAGAGTTTAGGTAGTAGAGGACCACTTGGTTCATCAACAATAGGTGCTTTCAGGAATCAAGGAGAATTTAGCTAAGGCAAAAAATCAAATGAAACAATAAATGGACCAACATTGTAGTGAAAGAAATTTTGAAGTTAGGGACTAGGTCTTCTTGAGATTGCAACCTTATAAAAAAATCTCAATGAAAAAGCAAAAAAATAATAATAAGCTGTCTCCAAGATATTATGGACCATACCAAATCATGCAAAAGATTGGTAATGTTTCCTACAAGCTTGAGTTGCCACTAACAACAAAGATAAATCTAGTCTTTCATGTTTCTTACTTGAAGAAGGTAATTAGGTAGAATATTCCTACTCAAATAGTACTATGAGAACTTGATGAAGAAGGAAGGATAATTTTTGAACTAGAGTGCATTCTTCAAACATGTACAAAGAAGTTGAGGAACAGAACCCTGACTTAGTATCTTATCCAATGGAAGAGCTTACTAGTTGAAAAGGCCACATGGGAGGATGAGGAGTTCATTGAAAAGAATCCACACTTGGTTAGCATTGAGGAAAATTCTTCTTTCAAGAGAGAGTGCATGCTACATCCTTAATATTGGTGTATATAGGGTTATGAATAGTCAACTTGTGGCTATCTTAATCATTAATTAAGTCATGTTATTGTTATTATATTATTATTCAGGTAATAGGTAGGCCTAGGTGTTATGTAAGGTTGTGTCTATTCAACCTAAGCATAATTAGGTATATGTAGGAGGTTGTGAGTCTTATTTAAACATCATATTGTGAAGTGTGTTCTCATTGTAGATATTTGGAGGTTTCCCCCTCAAAGTGGCCTATTACTCTTAGCTATTATCAAGTATTTATATAATATTTCATATTATTTTTTCTATTGTGCAAGTTATTTCATTATAGTGGAGTATTCTAGTAGGTAGTTTGAATACAAAAGAGATTGAGGAGATACTGGATAGTCATATTGGAAAAAGTACTAGGAACAAAACTTATGAGGAATATCTAGTCAAATGGGAAGGGAGGCCAGTAGATGATTCATAATGGCTAGAAAAGGAGGTTAACCAACTTGGTTTTCCTTTGAACACCTAAGATGTGATGGAGTCACTTCTCAAATTACCCCAGGTGTTTGATGCAGGAGCATCTTGGGTGTAAGAGAAATCTTGCATCACCTAAGTTTTTTTTCTTCAGCCTTTTCTATTTTAATAAGGACTAGTAGAAAAGGTGGTTAATATGTTGATCTCAGATTGGTTTTGACAAGTGAGTGTCAACAAACTTAAGCCATTTACTTAGTTCATGTCGAACCAGTAATTCATGCTGAGCACAACATATAAATATTAGACCATGTCGAGTTACAATGAGTGCTGAGTCAGTCATGTGCTGAATCACTCAAGTGCTAAGTAGATAGACCATGCTGAGTGATACAAGAGTCAAGTAAATAGTGGATGCCAAGCAATGTAGGTACCAAGTCAGAGAAAAAATACAGTGCATGCCAAGCATCAATGATTTCATATGTCGAGTGACACAATTTGGACATATTTGTTTGTAATGGCACAAACAACTATGTAAACTATTTTTGAGACAACTTAAAGATAGATTTTGATATTTTGGAGATAAGGATGAATCTATATTTGAATTTCCTATGCAATTACATGTAGCCAATCAAAAAATGGGAAGGTTTAGGCAAAATGGATGAATCTCAGTTGTAGATTCATACCTAATCCTAAGCCACTAAAGTCTTCTTAAGGAGGATGAAGCCCTAATGTCTTTATGGATAAGTGATCAAATTGGAGGAGCAAAAAAGATAGTTTGCATGTAGAGCATTCAAGGTGACTTAGAATTGAGAGTGAATTGTTGAATCGGTTAGAGAAGAATAATGGATAGAAGAAAGGATACAACATTGAGACATCTGATTGAGAAGGATCAATAAGATTATTGTGTAGAGGTGATCTATCATTAGGCAAGCAAGTGCCAATTTTAGGATCTATGTTGAGACATTTTAATAGGTGATTTTATTCAAATCTCTTAATAGGGTAGTCCTAGAGGGTTATATGAAATCTTTTAACAAGGTGCTTCCTTAGTTGTAAGTTGAAGTCCTCTAACAAGGCATAGTTTTAATAGGGTGTTGAAATCCTCTAACAAGGTGAGACCTAATAGTCTTTTTAAGCCTTTAATAGGGTAGACCTTTCATAGGGTAGACCAGGATTCATGGTTAGAACATTGTAATCTTAATTGGATACACTTTACAATTGCACTAGTGAAGATTTGTGGGTGTCATCCCCACCCTAGTTTTACCTTCTCACATGGAGGGTGTTGGTGTAAATAAGTATTTACTATTTACACTTACTTAAATTTACTTAGGTTAATGCATTATTTAATTATTTTGCATTATTTTATTATTTATTTAGGTGAGACACTTAGGAGTTTGTGTACTCTCATAGAAGTGCGCAACTCTAATTATGCACATGGTGTCTACAACATAGGAGTATGCATCATTCATTGAGTTGTCATGTTAACAAAACAATTATCTGCACTCCTAATTTAGCACTAATTTTTGTGCTACACCATTGTAGGCTTATCCTCTCATCATCACACTTACATCCATGCATAATAGAGGATAACCCATATCTAGTTGACATGTGCCTGGTTGTATGACATATCATGATGCTGACTTCTATGCATTCTAGAAGCTCTACTAAGGCCTTTATATATAGGTACTCCTAGTGTACTCTTGATATGGCTGTATGGCATATTGAATGAATATATCATCATTTTGATCATACTCTCTCTATTGGGCTACTGTTGTACTTTTTTTTGAGTTCCTTGGTCTTGGGTGAATTCTGGCCTAAGCCAAATTCTTATATGATATCAGAGTTGAAGGAGATTCTCATCACATAGCCGTTTGAGACCATTCATGCTTCAGTAGCTTGACTTGAATCTGGAGAATTCACAAAAATTGAAAGCATCTAAAGCTAAATCAGACCTCACTGTTGCATCTGCAGTGTCAATTCGGTGAAGATTGACTATAAATTTTCCTATGCTGGGTGAAAGTTGATCTTGAGGCAAATTTTTTTTGCAAATCAAAACTCGAAGGCCCCGATTTGCAATTTGGGTATGGTCATTTGATTGATCTGATTATTTAATTTTTAGATTTGATTAATTTTCTTCTCTACATTTTATTTTTTGAATTGGTATTTTTGGATTTATTAGTTGCACAAGCAGAGAATTTTTTTTAGCCAAACCAGGTAGTGACACCCCGACTTGGCTCTATAATTATGGTAGAATATTCTACAATTATTTCACAAGGTATATCATTATAATTCAACGGGCATCTCATATTAATCTGTGGATAGTCTGTACTACAAATATGGGCATCAGCTCAGCGAAATCCGACTAAGCCCCACCGACCACCAACCACACCCTTCCACCAGCCAATGTCACTAGTGGGGCTCTTTATTTTATTGCTCGTGGCCCATTGTATTTGAAGTGCATTGGAGTTTACTAACCCATGCATGTGGGACTAAATCATTAAAATTCCAGTAGCATATACCCCAAAATCTCTAGCCCTTACGTAATCATACCAGTGAGTGCATCACTGTTTCTAGCGCATGTTTAAATTCTACCCCGATAGCACCATGTTCATGTTCCTCTAGTGTTCACTATATTAATTCTGGTGAACTATTGTGATATCTAGCCTCCATTCCTCTTCTGTCACATAGAAACATGTCATGACACGTGTACATGTAGTTTGCTCCCCCACCTGTCATAGTCAGCAAACACATGTATAACCACGTCACATCTCTGTGACATGTCAGTGACAAATCAGCTTGCCCAGTCAACACATGTGGTATTTGTACCAGCCTTGTCATCATTCACATCTACAAAAATCCATATAGTTTGTACATGACATGTTACAGGTCATACTTTTTTGTACAGTGCCGATGTCATGGTAACATCATCATAGGGTAGAAGATTGCTAGCATCACCAGTTCATGAGCATAAAATTGACAGTTGTCTGACCATCATACCTGGTCAAATTTGAACTACTACAATGGCCATATGATCATCAAATTTAACTCCTGCAACACCTCTCCAGATTGATTTTGGATTTTGCAGTCCAACTTTGGCAGGCCATAACTCGGACATCTGAACTCCAAATTAGGAGTAATTTTTTTTAAAATTGGGTAAAATTTATTAAATTTTTAGTGGTGCAACTTTTCTCTAGTTTTAGTGAAAGGATTTTCTAGAATTTACATTTTTTGGCGACTGTACTTGCATAATCTTGCATTTTGCAACTTCAAACACTCTGTACGGGCACATCTAGGGTCGAAAATAGGTTTTGTTTTTTTTTTAAAGTGCATTATTTATCATCTACTTTCTAGATCCTCAGTCAGATTGTAGGGTTGTGTGGACAAAAGTGTCACTTTCAACAGTAGGGCCTTTCTTTACTTTGTATTGCTTCAGAATTGTGGCACATTGTAAAGTTTTAGATTTGTAATTCTTATAGAGGTTGTAACAAGAAAAATCAAAAGTCCACAAAGGCCAAAATTGACAAGTGACCCATTGTAATTGCACTACTAATAAAGTTCTCAAAGCATCTATTTTGGGGGGGTTTCTTGATTTAGTGAAAATGGGGGGTGTTTTTGGTGTTGTGTTCTCTTTCTTTTCTGCACTTTTCTTTCATTTTCAGCATTATGGGCAACTTTAAGTTTCCTAAATTAGCTCCTCATAACTATGCTACATAGTCCATCAAAATTTGGTATCACTTAATGCATAATGGAGTTTCACAATATGTAGATGGTACTCTTCCTAAACCAACAGGTGATAATGTATCAACAAGTGATATTTCAACTTAGGTACCAATGGATTGGAAAGCCCTAGGTGATATATGTTTCGGGGTTGATGATAAGATCATGTATCAAATCAAGAAGTGTTCTACATCCAAGGAAGCTTGGGATACCCTTGAAAACCTTTATAAGTAAAGTGTCTAAAGAGGATGTTTTCAAAATTGAAGATGAGCTTGTCTCGTTAGATCCTAAGTCATATGATTCAATACAGGATTTCATCATCAGGGTGAATGAACTAAAGACTAAGCTTACTGATTATGAGAGTTCTATCAAAGATGAAAGATTGATTTGTCTCATAGATAACAAGCTACCATCGAAGTATTGCACATTTTTATCTTCTTTTAACACCTCAAAGACTACCTTAGGGTCTGCCTATAAGAAAGTCACTTTTGATGAATATGCTGATCTATTGGATATTGAAGAAAAGAAGTTGAAATCAATAGGGATTATTAAATCACCTTAGTCTAAAGCATTGGTGGCCAACAATGAGGGTTCTCAACATTCAGCTAGACAATCTTCAAATAAAGGAAAGGGTAAGAAGAAGTAGAAGAACAAATCAGAGGATGTAGAAAAGACAACACCACAATCCAATCAACAAAGAAAGTCCTCAAATTCCAACAAGAAAGGTGACAACAATAAGGAGAAGAAGAAGTGTGCCTATTGCAATAAATCAGGTCATTAAGAGCATGAGTGTTACCTTAAAAAGATTGATGAGTTGACCAACATCATGAAGAAACATAATGTTCCATTGCCTAATGCCTATAAGGATAAAGGGTCTTTTTTAGATTGAAAGGGAAAAGGGCAAGCACTGATGGTTAATTTAAACTCTTTAAAGGAATGAATATTTGACTTAGGTGCCTCTTATCACATGGGTTCTTCAAAGGAATATTTTTCTTCAATGAAGCAATCAAAGGTACCACACATCCTCATGGGAGATGATAGCAAAATGGAAGTTAAAGGAAAAGGAAATGTGGAGAGTTTTAAGATGTTCTATATGTTCCAAACCTAAGTTCAAATCTCCTATCAATCTACCAAATCACTCACTTTGGAGATGGACATAGAGTTGAGTTCCTTCCAGACTCAGTAAAAGTGCATAGTCTAAAAGATGATTCCTTGATTGTAGTGGGGAAAGTGAATCATAACAAGAGGTTGTACTCTTTCTCCCATTTTGTGCCCAAGTATCCTTCAAAGGCCTTGTTATCACAATTAAATTCAAACATGCAATTATGACATGAGCCGTATGGTAATCTTGACTATCACTACCTTTAGCAACTTTACACAAACTGAATGGTCAAAGGTCTACCCCAAATCAACTTTTCTAAGGGTGAATGTTCAATAGATTCAGTGGATATGCATCCAGAGGGGAAGTTATAGAAAGGGAATTCTTCAAGAGCACCAGGTGTTTTACAGATGGTTCACATGGTATTAGTAGGTCCTTTTGAATTCAGCTAGGGTCGCTACATACTTACCTTCATTGATGACTTTTCAAGATACACTTGGGTCTACTTTCTTCATATTAAGAATGAAGTATTGGACAAGTTTCTAGCCTTCAAGACTCATGTCGAATAGAAATCTAGAAAAGCCATCAAAATACTCTGAATGGACAATGGTAGCATGTATGTGAATAGAAGACTTATGGACTTTTACAGACTCGAGGGAATTGATCTTCAGACTCCACCAACCTTCAGTCTGCATAAGACAGATTTAGCATCTTTGAGGATCTGAACTCTTAAGTCTAAGGTAAGTTGCATGATATAAGACAAGTCTCTAGATCCATCATTAGAAGTCAAAGAAATCAATAGTGCCACTCACATTCTTAATCGTTCTCCTCATCCAACCTTAGATGGAAAAGCTCCTTTTGAGGCATGGTGCTGCAAAAAACCTATTGTGACACACTTCAAAGTTTTTGGTTGTCCTGCATAGGCAAAGATATCTTCTAGAAGATGCAAGGCACAGTCATCTTGGCCTTGTACTTTCATTGGTTATGAAGATGCTATGAAGGCATACAAACTTCTAGATCCTAAGACACATTAGATTTTTGTGGAGAAAGATGTATACTTTGAGGAAAGTTCACCAAGCTTGTCCTCTCATCCTCTTCGTACATCATACAATGTGGAAATTGATAGTGACACCAATGATAGTGCTTCAATAGATTTAGACATGTGGGGTTTTATCGACAGTTGCAGCAAGAGGTCACTATATCAGTTCAGTCCGCATGCATACATAGCTATAGTGCTAGTTCCAATACAACAGGGTACATCTAGTCTTGTAGGTCTAGCTTTAGTGACAGATTTGGGGGACAGTATTAATTATTTTCCTCTTCTTCTTGATGCATAATCACCTTCTTTAGTTGTTACAAGGTGTCCATCTGACACTCTTGTTCATTCTCTACATGATCGATCATCTCAAGTTGAAGTGATTATGGATACTTATGATCAACAGTTACAATAGGGTTCTTCATCAATTGCAAAGACAAACAATTCTTTGAGACAGGTTCTTCAACTAGTTGAGCAAGTTTTAGAGACATCACTTATCCATAGGATTCTTTCCACACATAGTGGAAGCATCTCACTTGTACACATGGCCTTTTTTCTTCCTAAGGGGAGGAACACCATTCTACAGTCTTGGATCAGTTTCTTCATCGAAGCAATCACTGGCAGACATTCTTCTTTGGGGGGGGGGGGGGGGGGGTGGGGGAGTCTATCCTATCTCTCTGCCTCTTCTCATCATTATCTTATGTATATATTGGATGTATGTTGTAATGGGGGGGTCTTGATTACTCCATCCATCCATACATCATTTCATCTCTCTTTTTGGGGGAGGGTTTTTCCCATGAGGTTTTCCCTCTTTCTCTGCTTTATGAGAGATTGCATATCATTATGTACATGGGTGCCTGACATGGCCTAGTAGCCAAGAACCATCATGCACTGTATCCTAGATTTCGTAAGCTTAAGGGCATTCCCCTAAGTTGTACTTAAGGGGGGGTGTTGGTGTAAATAAGTATTTACTATTTACATTTACTTAATTTTACTTAGGTTAATGCATTATTTAATTATTTATTTAGGTGATACATTTAGGAGATTGTGTACTCTCATAGAATTGTGCAACTCTAATTATGCACATGGTGTCTACAGCACATGAGTATGCATCATTCATTGAGTTTTCATGTTGACAACACAGTTATCTGCACTCCTAATTTAGCACATCTTGTCTACACCACTGACTTGCATGCTACACCATTGTAGGCTTATTCTCTCATCATCGCACTTACATCCATGCATAATGGAGGATAACCCATATTTGGTGGACATGTGCTTGGTTGTATGACATATCATGATACTAACTTCTATGCATTTTAGAAGCTATCCTGAGGCCTTTATAAATAGGCACTCCTAGTGTACTTTTGATATGGATGTATGGCATATTGAATGAATATATTGTCATTTTGATCATACTCTCTCTATTGGTCTACTGTTGTGCTTCTGTTTAAGTTCCTTCATCTTGGGTGAATTTTGATCTAAGCCAAATTCTTATAGAGGGTTTCTAGGTAATCATATCTAGTGTTATGTGTGTGATTTCTTACATGTTTTACATGATTTAGATGTATATACTTTACATGTTATTTTAGTTTATCTATTGAATGAATGAGATGAATGTGTGGTGAAAGTTTTATGGGTCCAAGTTCTTATTGTTGATTGACACCCCCCCGCCCCCCCCCAAGAAGTTTACTCTTTCCACTTGTAATTCCAACAATTGGTTTCATAGCCTTGTTCTCTAAAAGAGAAGCTTTGCAACTTTGAGAAAAGATCTTGAAATGGAAGTCTACAAGTTAGGAAAGAATATTGAGAACCAAGAGTTTGAAATACATCTTATACTACATCAACTAAATGAAGCAAAAGAAGCTTTGAAGAGTTCCTTGAAGAGAAGGAAAGAAATTTATATTGCAGAGATTAACAAACAATACAAAGAGATAGACACTACTAAGCTATTTGTAGATGGAGACTCAAATGAATTTGATGCAGTAGTTGTAGATCTAATAGAAAAGAATAGAATCCAAGCTAAGGAAATTAGAAATCTTAAGCTAGAGAAAGAATCACAAGCCATACTGCTATGTGAGGTGACTGAGCAAAATAAGAAAGCTATAGAAAACAAATCCATGATTGAAGAAGACAAAAGAGTTTTGGCTAATAGACTAGAAGAGAAGTCAATAGAACTAACCAAGATTTCCTACATGCAATTGGATACTCTAAGTCAAATGATGAATGCCAACTATAAAATAAATGTCAAGGACATTGAGATAACTACATTGAAGTTGTAGAATGAATAGTTGTCGAGTGACCTTAAGAGAGAAAAGATTTTTTTTGAAAATTTCAATAAGCCAAATGAAGCCATCAAATATTTTGAGCAATTATTGAGATCCCCTAGATCCAACAATGATACATCAAGATTGGGTACACAAGCATTGAAGAAGGAGAATCATCCAAAGTTGCTGAAGAAAGGAACATCAAAGGTAACAACTCCAAACCTACTTGTCATAAATGTGGTAAGAAAGGACATACTGCTAATATGTGTAGGAGTAAGATTGCAAATCAAAATGCTAAGCCTAAGAACATGGTTCACTGCCATAAATGTAACAAGCAAGGTCATCAAGCACATGAATAAAGAACTAGGACTATGAACTCACAAAGATTTGAAGGTTATTGCTACAACTATTAAAAGTATGGACATAGATCTTTTGAATGTAGATCCAAATCCATGTGGTCATCAAACAAGCAAACAAAGGTAAGGAATAATGGAAACTCTTATTATTTGGATTAGAGTACAAGATATAACTATCATTATTATCAAGAATATGGACATATTCCTAAGAATTATACTAGGACACACTTCAGTGTTAACTACAAAAAGTGGTTGAGTCAAGCCACATGTTTTAGTTGTTTGAAGACTGGTCACATCGGTAAGCATTGTCCAACTAGGTCAAAGGCAACAAGTTGTGAATTTGATAAAGGTAAAGAAAAGGTAAATGTTGAACACATTAGAGATGAGATGAAAAAGACATGGAAAAATAAAGATGATTGCATCACATCAAATGGACAAGGGATCACTTCACCCAATGGGTTAGATGATCACACCTCATTAAACTAGGTATTCAAGAGATATGTGGGATTGATATTCAAGTGTTTTATCATACATCAGTTCCAAAGGAGATAGTATTGAAAATACTATATTAGCATGAATAAAGATGTAAGATTTTGGGTAAAATTCAAGTTAAATCTTTAATTTTTTCATGTTGTTACCAAGCATAAAATCTTTCCTATGTATGCCAAGTGGAATGCTAGTTGATGCCGAGCTAGCAGTCTGGCTAGTTGATGTCAAGCTTGTAGTAGCTATCAAAGGATGGAAATATCAATGGATGCCAAGTGATCCTAAAATTATTTGATGCCAAGCTTATAGCTGTGTAAGAAGTCAACATTAAATACAAAGTTTTCATAGGGTTACTAGTTACCCAACCCTAGACCAGCCAAAGAAACTCATAAGTGATTCTAAGGAAGTAATTGAGAAGAACACTAGAGTAAAATGGAATAAGAGAGGCATGACAATAGATACTATTGCTGATCCATTATTGAACTTTGGTATAAGGGTAATCTCACATAAATTCTATCAATCTAGTAGATTGAATAGTGTACCCTGTATAGCTATGGATGTTGGCTACAAGATTGTAAAAAAAGATCATACATAAGATCTGATGGAGCTACAATTACAACAACTGATGAAGAACCTTGGAGCTATCAGGAAAACCAAGAGTGCACAATGCAAGTTTGGTTCAATACTAGTTTGCATATTCTTTTATGTACAAAATACATTTTTCTCTTTTGGTATTGTAGGATGGATGACCAATAGGTCACTTGTGGTGCAAATCAATGAGTACATTGAGCAGATGGGAGAAAACTTTGAAACCTTGATGACAAGTTGCTTTGAAGATTTGAAGAAATTAATGAAGGAAAGAATGAAGATACCCATTTCTTTGGTTGAACAACACTATAATGACATATGTTTTCTTGTTGATGTCGATTAAACTTTTGTGCAAGCTACCACACCAAGGGTAAGATGGTTAGGACCACTTGGGTATGAAATTAATGTTGATGAAGCCTTAGTAGCCATCACTGCACTACTAGCAGAGGAAATATATAAAAGTGCAAAGATATTTGGCAATTATGAGATGGTAAAGTCAAAGATTACCATGCAATTGAAAATGGCATCAGCCATTAAGAACAAAGATAAGATAGTGAAGAAACTAAAAGACAAATTTTGAGAAGGTGCCAAGGAGGAAGAAGAAGAAGAAGAGGAGGATGAAGAGGAAGAAGAAACACAAACTCAAGCACCTCTTGCATTGACCCAAGGCATGGGAGAAGACAAGGAAGATGAGGAAACTAAAGGTGTTGAGGGAAAAGAAGCCAAGGAAGCACCTAATCCTACCAAGCCATAGAAGAGGAAGGCTAAGGCATAGCCAGTGGCAAAGGAAAAGAAGATTGTCAAATCTAGCCTAGCCAAGCCCACTGCTCCTACCACTAGAGCCAACACACATGCTACAACTCAGAAGGCCAAGGAAAATATAAAGATAACAGATCAAGGAGGCTAAGTGCAAAAGAAACAAAGAGAAAAATATGTGGCACAATCAAATTCTGATGAAGAAAGGACAAAATTAGATGAAAATAGCCAATTTAAAGTGGTAAGTCATAATCCTCTATTTGATCTTGAAAATTTATGTGAAAATGTTAAGAATAATGTAGAAATTTTCACATGTTAATTTTGATAAATTGGGCAAAATAGAGAAAAACCAAGTGGAAGAAACATTATATGCTATGGTGTCAAAGTTTAAGACTACACTAGAATTTTCCAACTCTGTACCTAAGAGTCTATATGACATAGTTGAGGAAAAATGGCATTATTGTCTAAATTTTGAAAGACAAATCAGGGAGGCACAATTAGCCAAAGTAATGCTAGAGTTGGTTAAGCGAAAGATTGCTAATACTATCAAGAAATATACAGTTAGGTTCACATCTAAATAAAGATATTTCAATATTCTTCAAAATGATATTGAGGATGTTGTGAAAAAGTCAACACAGATATGGAAACTCATTTATGGGTTAACCATATTGAACGAAGGAGAAACTGATCCTTTACAGACTAAAAATGATGAAGATGATGATAACAATAATACTATAGGAGGAGAGATAGAAATGAAAGAAGATGACACGATAATAGATGAGCCTGAGCAACAAGAAGAATAGAGTGTGCATGATACACAATTGCCAAATGTCAGTCTTCCTCATCAATTGAGACTATAACTATAAAAGATGTTCTTGATGCTTCATTTTAGAACATCAATCCACTTACTACAGAAGACTTGGAGAAGATTCTAGACCAAGCTACACTCCAAGCTAAACTCTGTGAAAATCTAGTTTTGGTTAGTGTAGAAGAATTGCAAAAGGTAGTAATTGAGGTCACAAGGGAGAATGTGAATCCACAAGAACCACCTTCGATCATCCCTTTAATTAATTATGTATAACCATTAGTTCAAACAACAATAGGCACATCCACCAAGGTTGATACAAGTGTTAAAATTGATACAGTTGAGAAGAAGGCAGAAGAAAAAGATACCACTACAAGTCAACAACAAGAAACAAGATAGATAGATTCATCTGTACCTACAACACATGAACAAGGTACTAGCCAAGTCATAGTGATAAACCAAGGAAAACATAAAGAGCATGAGCTAACACCTGAGGTGAAGGAACAAGAATCCATCCAAGCACTGGGAGCCCTACCAACATCTGGCACTCCTTCTATATAGGTTCTTCAGAAGCCAAGCATGGAAGCCATTCCATTACAGATCTTAGTGCCAAGCTCTACCTCATCAAAGGTTGATAAGGTAATTCACTATGGAGACATAAGCCTTGATGAATAAATTATTATTCCAAAGTATGATTATGTTACTATGACATTGGAGCAAATAGGCATTTTACAACAAGCCTTAGAAAGGAAAAAGCATTAAGAAATGCTTAGGAGTGAACATAGGCAGAAGCAAGCACTCCAAGATATTAAGGACATATTTTTAGATGCATTTAGCCTACCAAATATTAAAGAGACCAAGACACTAATAAAACAACTGATAGATATAGTAGAAAAATTCAATAATGAAGACCTTGATACAAATGCAAAGCTTTTAGAATGGTCAGAAAAGAAGTTTCAAAGTAAGGTGAATGAGAAAATATCTAGTGAGATAGCACTAACTCAAGTTGCATTGGCAACTAAGGTTGAAGATGTGAAGAAGGTACTTGAGAATATATTCTCATTGTACACAAAGCTTGTTTGAATACAAACACCACTGAGAGGGGGGGTGAATCTGTGGTTTAAAATACTTTTAAAAACTTGAAACAATTACAAGTCATAAAAAATTAACACATGAGAAAGATAGCTAATGAATAACAAAGTGAAAATATTTTAATGTGAAAAAAACCTTAGGGTAAAAAACCACTTTGAATTTGAAACTTTATTGGCCACTTGGGAAAATATTTTAGAGCTACAACTCTGGGAAGCACCAACACCCTATTTTAGAAACACCAATTTCAAGGAACACAATCTTTTACACCTGAAGCACCAACTTCATGAACATAAGAAGCACAAAATTCAAAAATGAACAAGTGAGATATAAAATTAGAGGATCATCTCTATTAAAACACAAATCATGAATCACTAGTTTCAACTTCTTGTTGAAAACACAATGCAGGATATACTTTTATTCTCTTCAAAACATCCAATATCCAAATATATTTTCTTTTTCCATTAAAAGATCTTATCAAATACTGATATGAATGAGTGAAGCAGTAATATATAACCCTCCTTCTACCTCTAATAAACTTTTTCAATGAAAATCAAATCACAAATATGAAATAAGAAACATAAAGCATTACCCTCTTCTTTTCTATTAAAAATCTGCTTGCAAACTGTTCAGTCTACAAGGAATTCCACACCAATTCTGCAACTTCTATCAAAACCACCTATTAGATATTTTACAAGAATGTATCCTCCACTTATAAACTAAGAAAGTAAAAATTTTGGAGGTAGTTACATTCCCCAAACTTCCATTAGACCAAAACCGCTCAAAACTACCAAAACTGTCATAACAATTTGGTACCTATTTTTAATAAATAAACTTTTTTGCTTTCCACACATGTGCTATGCAAAAAATATAAAAGACTTATTTTAGCTAGCTCTAAGACCTTTCCAAAAAGGTATGATAGTGGGGGTCTATTTGATAAAAAAGCTTGTTGACTTTCTAATAGACTAAAACTATTTTTTAATACCCATTTTCAGAAACAATGTGAACATTAAGTGTTAATTGTATAACACTTAAGTATTCGTCTTGAATATGTTTTAAAAAATATTGAAAGACATTGAATAAGATAATTATATGATGTTAGCCATACCATATGCTCATTATTGATATCAATAACAACAATTAAAGAAAAAATACCAAGGGAGTGGATAGGGAAGAGGATGGGGAAGTGTGCCTTTTCAAAATTTGAATCTTGTCCTAGGCGAGATTCCTTAGGGAGGAGGGAATCAGAAACCTAGAACACAAGAGGGGTTTATAGAGGTAGTTGGGGGATAGTAGATATGAGATATGCAATGGAGAATGAAGATGGGGACCTACGTGAAAAGAATCGAGCTCTAGACAAGACTATTCCACCACCCAAGGCGGATCAGTCTGGGGTATTTCCCACAAAATGGTTTTCTCTTTTTGGGGTTAAGCCTATTGGTAAGTCTTCCTTTCCACTGGTTAAAATGCTATCTAGCTTGGATAAGGGTTCTTGTGTGATTTCTATTTCAGATGAGTTGATAGATCATAGAATTGCTTTAATGGCTTCTATCTTGGTAGGAAAGTTTATTGGGCCAAGGCTGAACATAGATATTGTAAGATCCTTCACTCAGAAGAAATGAAACCTTTAAGGATAGGTCATTGTTATAGCGATGGAAAAAGGTTTCCTATCTTTTGATTTCTCTTGTAATGAGGACTTGTCTAACATCATGTGTGAAGGGCCTTGGAGCATAGGTCGCTCAACCTTGGTACTCTAGAAGTGGTCTTCGAAGTTGGATTTGAATGATTCATTTTTTGTGCAAGCACCTGTTTGGGTTAGACTTCCATAATTGCCATTAGAGTTTTGGAATGAGGATGTCTTTGTGGGGGTGGAAAATTCCTTTGGAGAGCTTTTGTCTATAGACCTAATTACGACTTCAAGAAAGAGACTAATGTATGCAAGGATCTATATTGGAGTGAGGGAAGGGGCTGATATGCTAGAAGTAGTGAGTTTTCACTCAAAAGTTGGGACACATACTTAGAAGTTGGATTATGAAAGTGTTCCTTTTGCCTATTTTCACTACTTGAAATCTAGGCATAAGGTGAATCAATGTCCAAAGGCTAAAGCTAGAAAGAAAAGGATGCCTATTCTTTCTAAAACTAGTAAGGAGAAAAATTTCTAGAAAAGAAAGATAGAAAGGAAGGCCAGAAGCCCTAGGAGATTCTAGAGGAGGTCCCGATGGCTCCATCTAGAGGAGAAATCTAAGCTGTCTAGAATGACACAAAGGCTGATGAGATAGTACGAAAAGTCATGTCTGGACCAAAGATTTTTGAGGTGGTATATTCAGAGGTCCTGGTGGCTCCTTCCAGAGGAGAAACCCAATTAGTCCATAATGATCCAAAGGTTGTTGAGATAGTGGAAAAAGTCATGCCTGGACAAAAGATTTCTGAGTTGCTAGATTCAGTCTTTATAGGGGTAGACCCTATCAGAGTAGAATACAAGGTAGAGGATAATGTTTTACCTAGACCTAGAGAGGTGGTTGATCTAGTCATAAACCTTGGTATCCCTGGAGTCAAGGAGGTGGATTCTCGAGATAAGGTGGCTATATTGGAAAATAGGATAGAGAATGATAGTCTTTTGAAGAGTAAGGGGGAGAAAGTGTTGAGCATTGAAGGGGTATTAGAAAGGGAGATCCAAGAGGTAGTAGAGGGAGGTCCACCTTCTTCCACTAAGGACAACTTAGTTTCTTGCAATTTGGAAGAGATATTTGAGAAGGACATTTCCTTATCTCCAGTTAAGATGGTAAGGGCTGATGACTATTTGAAGGAGAACTTAGGATAACCTAAAAAGAAAAAGAGTTGGGAGCCCTCCTTGGCTTCTCTAGCACAAACTAGGAGTCGTGGTAGATCGGATGTGGGAGGGAGGTCAAGGTTAGTAGGAAGGAGGACTGTTAGCCAAGTCATTCAAGATGAGGCCAGAAGGAGTTTGGCAAATGGGATCCAAAAACCTATTTTGGAATGTACTTCTAATTTGAAATGAAGATAATTTCTTAGAATATAAGGGGCCTCAATGGGGTCCATAAGCAAGAAATTTTTAGGAATATGATTAAAGATCAAAGACCTGATATTTTGATGATTTAAGAGACAAAAATAAAGAAGGAGATCCTGGGTAAGATCTCCTTTAGTGACAATATGGTAGGTGAGGCAGTGGACTTTGAAGGTGTGTTGGGAGGTTTGTTTAATATTTTTAATATTAAATAGTTTAGATTTAGTACTTTTTTTAATGATGGAAATATTCTCTTTTGTAAAGTGTTTCATCTGGACTCTAATGAAAATTGGTTCCTTTTGAATGTCTATGCTCCTAACTCTAAAAGGGAAAGGAAGAATTATTGGACTAAGATTTGTGATATGGTCTAGAGCAGTAATTTGAATAATGGTATTATTATGGGAGACTTCAATACTCCTCTTACGAATGAGGATAAATTGGGAGGTTTGGCTCAGGATTGGGAAAACAAGATGGACCTCTCCAATTACATTAATAACTTGGCTTTGTTGGATGTGGATCTATTAGGAGTATCTTACACTTGGTCCAAAAAAAGAGTTGGAAGTGATTGCATCTAGGCTCAGTTGGATAGAGCTCTAATTTCTCTAGACTTGCTAAATTTTTTCTCTTGTAGGTTGTCCCTGCTCCCAAGAGTTGGTTCAATCACTCCACTATATCACTCTTAGTTGTCTCTCTTGAACCTAGGAGGAACTTCCTTTTTCAATTTCAAAAGATGTGGACCTCCCATCCATATTTATTGCATAGGATATACTATTGGTGGGGAATGGATGTGGAAGGAACACCTATGTTTAGAGTTGCCAAGAAGTCGAGTAATGTGAAGTAAATGATTAAAGTATGGAATACAATTGACTTTGGCCATATCTTTTAGGAGAAAGAGGAGCTATCTATCAAGCTCACTTCTATCTAGGACACCATTAAAAAAGATGGGTATAATGATTTGAATAGGAATGTTGAGATGTTCATTTGAATTGATTTGCATAACATTATTAGCAAAGAGGAGAAGTTTTGGAAGTAAAGATCTAAAATCAATTGGCTTAAACAGGGTGATTAAAATACCAGGTTTTTTAATATCTCTACTCTAAAGCATAGAGAAAATAATAGAATACCAGGCTTAAAAAAGGGGTAGGATCTTTTGATAGGAGAGAATGATATTGCTGCTGAGGCTGTTTCTTATTTCTCATCTCTTATATCCTATGATCCTTTGTTGTCGAAGGTGGATCAGAATGAAATCATCTCTTGTCTCCCACATATTATTCAACCCCATCATAACAAGATGTTGAGGGCAATCCTAAAAGAATAGGAAGTTAAAGAAGCTTTTTTCTCTTTTCCTACTAACAAATTCCCTGGACCTGATAGTTTTCTAGCTTTCTTTTTTTAAATTTATTGGGAGGTGGTTATGGAAGATGTGGTGAAGGCTGTCCAAATTTTTTTTGGAGCAAGAAGCATTCTTAAGGAGATCAATTCTACTTTCTTGGTCCTCATCTCTAAAGTCCCTAGGGCAGATTCTTTGGATAAATTTAGATCTATTTGTCTTTGTAACTCTTTTTACAAGATCATCTCAAAGGTGTTAACCTCAAGAATCCTCAAAATTCTCCTTTTGATTATATCATAGCAACAAATGGGATTTTCCCCTAGAAGGTAGATATTGGATTCTATCATGATGGTTCATGAAGTGATTCATTCCATGAAGGAAGGAAAAAAAGAAGATATGCTTCTTAAGATGGATCTTTCTAAAGCCTATGACTAGGTGGACTAGACTTTCCTAGGTTTGGTGCTTTAGGTGTTTGTAAGTTTATTTCTCAGCTCATTTCTACTTGCTCCCTCACAATCTTGGTAAATGGGGATCCCTTATATTTTTTTAAACCTTTGAGAGGGTTAGGACAGGGGGATCCTATTTCTCCTATTTTGTTTATTATCATGGTTGAATATATTGGAAGGTTGATTGAGAGGAAAAATCAAGAAGGGAGACTTAAAGGGATTACACCATCTTCGAGGAATGCTTCTTTTTCCCATTGATAGTTTGTGGATGATACTATTATGGTAGGGGAGGCTTCTATTAAGGAGGCTAAAATGATGAAGGGAATTCTAGATTTGTATATCAAAGGATCAAGATAGCTTATTAATTTGGAGAAAAGCTCTATCTTCTTTATTAATACTCCAGAGGAAAGACAAAGGAAAATAGCGAGAATTCTTGGGTGTGGAGTGGGAAAGCTCCTTTCTACTTATCTTTGTCTCCCTATGGGTTCAAAGCTCCCTAATTCCTTCTGGAATGAGATTTTTGATAGGTTTAGGAAGAAGCTGGTGGGGTGGAAAGGGGCTTCTCTAACTCAAGCAGGCAAATGTCTTTTGGTAAAATCCACTCTTCAAAATCTCTTGATGTATGCCCTAAGTCTTTTTGGGATAACTATAAAGTTTTCTAAAAAAATGGAAAAGATCTAGAGAGATTTTCTTTGGTTTGGGCTTGAGGGTCAGAATAGATATCCCCTCGTGGCGTAGGATAATGTTTGTCTTCCAAAGTGCTATGGGGTCCTGGGTATTAGGAAATTAAAGCATCTTAATAAGGCTCTACTAGCTAAATAGATATGGCACATTTTTAGTAGCACATGGGAATAGAGAGATATTTTTGTTAATAAGTATATTAGAAAACCTTCTATTTAGTTCCTTCTCAATAATGAAGATATTCGAATGGATTGGTCATTTGGAATGGAATCCTTAAGGCAAGGGATTTGGCCAAAGCTAAGATTAAGTATAAAGTGGGTAATGGTGAGGACATCCTATTCTAGCACGATAATTGGTTGATTCAAGGCCCCCTTATAAATAATCCTATATTTGAAAACTAGTCAAATATTTGTTTTAGGCAATTTGGTTTGAAAGTTTCAGATTATAGAACTGACTAGGGTTGGAGAGACCTATCTCTCATTTCGGATGACCTCAAGCCAGTTATGATAATGCTGAACTCTCTGATTCTTAATAACAAGAGGGATGAGGTTATTTTGGGAGACAACCCAAATGGTTGTTACTTTGTTGCATCAGGATATAACTCTCTTTGGAGCTTTAATGAGAAGCCGCCCTGGGCTAAAGCCTGGATACCTAGTCTTACCCCAAATATCAATATCTTTTTCTATTTGGCTTTACAAGAAAAAATTCTTACCCAGGATAATTTAATTAAAAGAGGACATTATATGCCTAATAGATGTATTTTGTGTAAAAATTAGATGGAAATGACAAATCATTTGTTTATCCATTGTTCTTATTCTAGGGAGGTTTGGGATAGTTTAACTAAGAATCTTGGGGTAAGTTGGTGCAAGACAACCAATGTACTAAATTTCTTTTGCAAATGGAATGGTATGTTTAAAGGAACTAATTTGTAGGATTTAAGTACTTGGAATTTTCCTAATTTCTATTGGGGAATATGGAAGGAAAGAAACAATTTAATCTTTAGAGAAAGAGAGGAACCTGCTTTTGTTTTGACAGACAAGATAAATAGAGGCATGAAGGAAAATTATGAATTAAGAAAGGGGGGAGATTTTAAAAGTGGTGGTAAGAAGGAGAAAGGCAAGGACATGAGGGCTAAAAGATAGGAGGTGAAATGGCTGCTCCCTTTAGAGGGTTGTCATAAAGCAAATTTTAATGGTGTGGCCAAAGGAAACTCTAGACCTTTGGGTTGTGGAGGTATCATTAGAAATAGCTATGGTAGATGGGTAGCAACTTTTTCTCATCTATTGGGATATCAGACAAACCATTATGTAGAAGCCAGTACTGCATACCATATGGTGAAATTAGCTTCAAACATGGGAGTTAAAAAATTATGGTTGGAGGGGGATTCATATAACATCATAATGTGTATTATAGGGATCACTTAACCATCATGGTAAATTGCAAATATTATTGATAAGACCTGCTCCCTTCTTGATAATTTTGAAAGTGTACACATCACCCATGAATATAGGGAGGAAAATTCCATGGTGGACTAGTTTTTCAACAAAGCAGTCAAGCAAGAAAAGGGGATGATTTGGAATTCTGACAGAAATATTCTAGAAGAGGAAAAAAGCCTAATTGAACTGGAAAAAATCCAAGGTGGTACGGTGGATATCTAAATGTCATAATGGTATTTAATGAGAGTTGAGGTTTAAGTAATTATAATAGTGGCATTTATAGAAAATGTAGTTAGATGAGGTTATTGGTGTTACCTCGACACATTTCTTAGGTCAATTTCTTTCTCTTCCTTTACCATTTTAGGGGTAAAGATAAACATTTTGGTGATTATCATAGAGGTAGCCATCAAGGTTTCTAGAGGTTGGAGAAGGTTCATCAAAATTTGAGATTTATGAGAATTGTATGTGTTGAGAACTCAGAGATGGTGGGGGATAGAATAAGGAAGGAACCTATGGGTGAAGCAAAAAAATGGAAGCACAAGATGAAAGTCTGGGAAAAGCTAGAGAAGGGTGGTATAGCCAACTACATTTCAAAACTTCATGGTATTGACCCTATGGTCACTAATAGTATGGTGGATTCATGGAAGGATGAAAGGGTGAAAGTGGATGAGGTTTCATTTCAGGTCACTGAGGAAATCATTTCTCTAGTAACTAAAATTATGGTAGAGGGGATGGAGTTTTTTAGGGACAAGAAGATGTCGGAAAATGTCATGAAGGAATTTGCAAAGAATACTGAGGAGAGAAATGAACTGGTAAAGTGTGAAACCTACTACAAAATGGATTCCATCAAGAAGCTATGGAGGTATGTTTTACGAGCCATTATAAAGTATATTTCTTTGGACACTAGATTTGATAAAGTAAGAACACATCACTTTATTTTACTCAATCACTTTTGATATGGTGTCAAGATTTTGTTCCCTTTCTATTTATATACTTCAATGTGTAAGAGTATTTCTAGGCATAAGAAGAAACCCTCTGATGGGGACACAACCCAAGAACAAAATGGACACAACAGAAAAGGGAAATTATATTAACTGAGAAAATAAGCTAGTACAAATAGTACAGAGAAAATAAACTTCAGAACATGCCCTAAGGGTTTACAATAGCATAAATTTGGAGAATATTTCTCCTTTTAGCACCTCCTCTCAAACTCCACTCCGAACTTCCTTTTACAATGCCAAAAATCTCCTTAAATAGACCTCAGAGGGTTAAGCACTAGGAGTACATTCTAGAAAGTGCTAGTAGGCATCCACCGATGAAATAGAAGGTTCCGGAAGCTACGTTAGAATTCGGTGCAAATCTAGAAGAATCCAGAAATGGTAACCGAACTTCCGGGAGGCATAACTTTTGAACCGTAGCTCCGATTGACGAACCGTTTACATTTTTGGAAAGCTCTCAAAGCGCTCTATAGCCTTATGGACAGATTTGCTCGTCCCCATTTCTTGACCCTTTTTGAGGTCATTTAATGCCCCAAACTTGACTTTGAAGCATTCTTAGGAGGTCTCCAAAACTCGAAAAATTGCAATAACTTTCAAACCGTGGGGCCTATTGACCTGATTCTTTTTTTGGAATGCTCTAAATCATGATTACATTCATCTGGCCAATTCACACCTTCTAGTTTACCGAAATGATGGCCCAAATACATGCTCCTATTTTTTTGGGATTTTCAAATGCACTGATAGTTGAACTATGAGAGTTGGAACCTTTATTTGGGCCAAATGGGTATCCAAAAATGTAAAGACATGAAACATAAACTAAGTCTAAGTACATTTTTTTGGGTGACATAGGATTGCCCTTATACCTCTGAATGCTCCTGCATCAGACACTCAGGGTAGATTGAAAAGTGACCCTGTCACTTTATGGATGGTAGAGGAAATCCCAAATGGGAAACCTCAGCTGCTGAAATCCAAGTTGAGTCCTCAATTGACCGTCCTTTCCATTTGACCAAATACTCTTCATACTGCCTGTTTGTGGTACTCCTACCCACACGATGATCTAGAATGTCTTCTATCTCCTCCTTCTTAGAAGAAAGAATTGGACATGGCTCTAAAACTAGCTCCTCATCTGCACCATCATCATGATACTCTGTTAAATCTGCAATGTTGAAAATGGGAGAAATTTGAATACCATCTGGCAGCTCCACCTCATATGCATTTCCTGAGTCATGTTTCTTCAAAACTTTGCAGGGGCCAAATTTCTTCATTTTCAGCTTGTTGTAAGTACCAACTGGAAATATTTCTTTTCGTAAGTGCACCATGACTAGATCCCCTACTTGGAATTCCTTATGTCTTCTCCTTTGATCAGCCCTAGCTTTATACTCTTGATTCATCTTGATAATGTGTGCTTGAACCTCCTCATGTAGACGCTTGATGTGTTCAGCAAATTCCTCAGCTTCAGCACTTGTCCTCTCCCCTTGTTCTATCTTCCTCAATTCTGTTGTAGTCCTTGGGCTATTCCCATATACAATTTGAAATGGTGATTTTCTAGTACTCCTATTTACAGAGTTATTATAAGCAAACTCTGCCTATGGTAGAATCAAATCCCATCCCTTGGGCTTATCTCCAACTAAACATCTCAGCAAATTGCTCAGACTTCTATTTACCACTTCTGTTTGGCCATCAGTCTATGGGTGATGCGTGGAACTGAATTTCAAGTCTGTTCTCAACTTCTTCCACAATGTCCTCCAGAAATAGCCCACAAATTTAGTATCTCTTTCAGAAACTATACTCCTTGGAAGACCATGTAGTCTTACCACCTCTTTGAAAAACAAGTCTGCAATATGGACAACATCATGAGTTTTGTGGCATGGAATGAAATGTGCCATTTTGGAGAACCTATCAACCACCATGAATACTGAGTCATTACCCCTTTGTGTCCTTGGCAATCCAAGAACAAAATCCATACTTATGTCCTCCCATAGCCTTGATGGAACAGGCAATGGCTGATATAGGCCAGTATTTTGACTAAACCCCTTGGCAACTTGACAAACCTGGCAACTCTGTACAAACTTCTTCACATCCTATGTAATTTGAGGCCAAAAATAATGTTCTCTAAGAATGGCAATGGTCTTATCCCGACCAAAATGTCCTACCATCCCTCCACTGTGTTTCTCCTTAATCAAATTTTCCCTCATGGAACTCCTTGGAATGCACAATTGACTACCTTTGAACAACATGCCATCCTGAATCAAATAGTCTAACCACTTGGTTCTATCTACAACAACATGTTCTTTACAAGCTTTCCATGCTTCAACAAAATCAGGATCCTCGGGGTACAAATTATTGAGTTCATCAAACCCAACTACTTCAACCTGCATTGTTGTAAGCAACAACTGTCTCCTACTTAGTGCATCTGCAACCCTGTTAGATTTTCCACTTCTATGCTTCAACACAAATGTATAACTCTACAAGAATTCTACCCACTTCATATGCCTCTGATTCAATTTACCTTGGCTATTTAGGTACTGTAATGCCTGATGGTCAGTATACAAAAAAAATTCCTTTGGCAATAAATAATGCCTCCATTTCTTTAAGGCCTGAACTATTGCATAGAACTCTTGATCATAAACAGAATACTTCTTCTTTGCATCATTCAATTTTTCACTAAAATATGCAATAGGCTTACCTTCTTGGCTAAACACAGCCCCAATAGCGCTACCACTAGCATCACAATCCACCTGGAATACTTTTCTAAAATCTGGAAGTGCCAACATAGGCTATTCAGTCACCTTCTTCTTCAGCAATTCAAAACTTCTCGTAGTTGCTGCAGTCCATTTGAACTCTTTTCTATCCCCTCTTATTGTATTAGTTAGGGGTGCACATATGCCACTGAAATTCTTAATAAACTTCCTGTAAAAGCTAACCAGACTATGAAATGATCTTACCTCAATAGCAGACCTTGGAGTAGGCCATTCCAAGATGGCTTTTACCTTCTCTGGATCCATTTTGAGACCTTTAGGTGATATAACAAATCCCAAATAGACTAACTTCCTTTTTGCAAAGACACACTTCTTTAGATTAATTAACAGTTTCTCTTCCCTTAGCCTTTCAAGGAAACTACGAATATGCAGTAAATGTTCTTCCAAAGTCTTCCTGAAAATTAAAATATCATCCAAATAGACAATAACAAATTTTCCCAAGAACTTCTTAAGTACCTCATTCATGAGCCGCATGAAGGTGCTTGGGCCGTTCGTCAATCCAAAGGGCATGACTAACCACTCATAAAGACCCTCCTTGGTCTTGAAGGCTATTGTCCACTCATCTCCTTCTTGAATCCGTATCTGATGATAGCCACTCTTCAGATCTATCTTTGTGAAGTACTGAGCTCGACTCAAGCAGTCCATAAGATCATCCATCCTTGGTAAAGGAAACTGGTGCTTGATGGTTATCCTATTTATAGCTCAAGAATCTGTACACATCCTCCACTCTCCATCCTTCTTTGGTGCAAGTACTATAGGTACTGCACATGGACTCAGGCTCTCTCGAATCAAGCCCTTCCTCAGAAACTCCTGAACCTGTCTATTTAGCTCCTCTGTTTCAGTAGGAGTCATCCTGTGAGTAGCCTTGTTAGGAAAACTAGCTCCTGGAATCAGATCTATCTGATGACTAATTTGCCTTATTGGTGGCAATCCATATGGAACATTATCAGAGATAATATCTCCAAATTCCCCTAGTAAATCTGAAACTTCAAATGGTATATCACTACTACCTTCTTTATCTTTCCTAGGAATCAAAGCATAGCACATATGCTGATGTTTCATGCCATCTAAAAACTTCCTTCCATCAACAAGACAAATCTTAGCACTGCTACATACCTTTTCACCTTCCTTTTTCATGGGCTTCAATTTGTTGCGAACTCCATCCTTTGTCAGAGAGTATGTGTTTGCATGTCTATCAAACTGCCATGGTCTACCCAACAATAGATGGAAAACATCCATCGAAATAACATCACAGAGAACTTCATCATGGTAACTCCCAATTTTGAATTTTACTAAATATTGTCTTTTACCCAAGAAATCTGATAGGGTTGGGGATGTTTCTCCCTCTTGAGCTTTAGCTTAGAGACCATCTCTTCTGATACCAGGTTATCAGTGCTACCACCATCAATGATCACGTCACAACATTTATCCTCACACTTGCATTTGGTACGAAACAAACTCCTTCATTGTCCTGGTTCATTCTCACCACTTAGTAGGACTCTTTCATTTACCAAGGTCTCTCCTCTTTTTGCATCCTCTGAATGTGATGATTGTGCATCCTCATCCACATGAGCAACCCTAGCTTGGCCCTCAGCTCTCCTATCTGTCCTTCCTTGTCATTGAGGGCATTCAAAGGCACAATGACCTTCTTCATTGAAATGGAAAAAGGTACCATGAAAGCCTCCTCTTCCTTGTCCACGTCCTCTACCTCTTCCTCTTTGATTTCCAAAGTCTTGATCATGGGAGCGGTTGAAACCCTCATTCCTCTGGTTTCTGCTAGTACCCACATCTTCATTTTTCTTTTGGGTTTCATTGCGGCCTCCAGATGATCTACCGCTTCCCCTTCCTCCTTGATCGTGCCCTCTTTGTCTTCCTTCAAACCTTTTATTCAGCTTCTCTTCAACTTGTAGGGAAAACTGGTATGCCTCTTCAACGCTGGACATTCTTACCAGACTTAATTCCTCCTGGATGCTAGGTCGCAACCCACTGATATAACGAGCAACCTTCTCCTTATTTGCTTCTGCATGCCCCACTCTAATCAAGAGTCGGTAAAACTCCTCTGTATATTCTTGGACTGATTTTCCTGCTTGCTTTAACCCATGCATCTTCTTAAACAGATCAAGCTCGTAGTCCACAGGAATGAATTGCTTCTTCAATTTGTCCACCATGCGATCCCATCTTGTGATCTTCTCCTTTCCTCTTCTAAGTCTTTCTAGTTGAACCTCTTGCCACCAGATTTTTGCATGGCCTTTCAATTTGGCCTTTGCAAACTTAACCCTATCTGGGTCCCTTATATCCTCATACTCAAAGTATTCTTCCAGTTCATTGATCCAATCGATCAACTCATCTGGTTTCAGATTTCTTGAAAATATACCCACTTCAATTGTAGGTCTTTTTCCAAACTTAGTAATGGCCCTAAAAAGCCTTTCCTCTACAAGATTCAAAACTTCCCTGTCAACTTCCTCTTCTGGTTCCATTACTTCCTCTTCATTGTCATCCTCACTATTGTCACCCGCGGCAACGTTTTCTCCTCTATGAAGCTCCTCTTGCAATGCTTGTACTTGCCTTTGGGGGCTCTAACCTCCTCAAGATCAATAGCTCTAGCCCTTCCACCATGCTCTCTTCATGGAGGCATCTTCTAACTCGAACCCACAACCACACAGTCCTGGTGCAAACTGCCTCACAGTCGGCACTCTGTCTACACACTCAGGAAAACCCGCTCTGATACCACTTGATGGGGACACAACCCAAGAACAAAATGGACACAACAAAAAAGGGAAATTATATTAACTAAGAAAATAAGCTAGTACAAATAGTACAGAGAAAATAAACTTCAGAACATGCCCTAAGGGTTTACAATAGCATAAATTTGGAGAATATTTCTCCTTTTAGCACCTCCTCTCAAACTCCACTCCGAACTGCCTTTTACAATGCCAAAAATCTCCTTAAATAGACCTCAGAGGGTTAAGGACTAGGAGTAAATTCTAGAGAGTGCTAGTAGGCATCCACTAACAAAATAGAAGGTTCCAGAAGCTGCGTTAGAAGTCGGTGCAAATCTAGAAGAATCCAAAAACGGTAACCGAACTTTCGGGAGGCATAACTTTTGAACTGTAGCTCCGATTGACGAACCGTTTACATTTTTGAAAATCTCTCGAAGCGCTCTATAGCCCTATGGACAAGCTTAGCTTGTCCCCCATTTCTCGACCCTTTTTGAGGTCATTTAATGCCCCAAACCTGACTTTGAAGCATTCTTAGGAGGTCTCCAAAACCCAAAAAACCGCAATAACTTTCAAACCGTGGGGCCTATTGACCTGATTCTTTTTCTGGAATGCTCTAAATCATGATTACATTCATCTGGCCAATTCACACCTTCTAGTTTAGCAAAATGATGGCCCAAATACATGCTCCTATTTTTTTGAGATTTTCAAACGCACTGATAGTTGAACTATGAGAGTTGGAACCTTTATTTGAGCCAAATGGGTATCCAAAAATGTAAAGACATGAAACAGAAACTAAGTCTAAGTAAATTTTTTTGGGTGACACAGGATTGCCCTTATACCTTTGGATGCTCCTGCATCACCCTCAGTGAATTTGGCCCTACATGAGTGGTTATTGCTTCTAATTTATGAGTATTTCAAAGCTCAAACCATAAGCAAAACCCCCTGTAGGGTGTAGATGCTTATGTAGATATAGGAAGCTCTAGTTTCTCATTTGATTCAAAGGATGTCCAAAGTATTAATTCAGAGGGTGAAGAGAGCATTACACCTATGAAAAAAGCCAAGGATTTTGACAAGAAGTCACCTTCATTAGTAAAAACCCTGAGTAGGAAGAGCCCTAGAGGCCATAGGTCAAAATCATCTGGACAGGTAGAGGAAGAGTATAATGAGGAAGGGGATGATATGAAAACCAATGAAGAGGATGAAGAGTAGGAATAAATTAAATTAGTGGAACTAGTGGCTAAGAAACAGAGGAGGTCAAAAGAGAAGGATGTTGAGGGGATTGTGGATTCTGGGCTAGAGCTTCCTACTATTCCTCTTTCCCCTATTCATCCTCAAGAACTAGACATGGAGAAGAAAAATGGTGAGGAGGAGAGGTGGTCATTAAGGATAGGTGCACGACCTAGAGAAAATTTAATGTAAGAACTTCCAAAATGGGTATAGTAAGAGAGGTAATGAACCCACAAATTTTAGAAGAAAAATAGGGTCAGCTCCAGTTAGAGGATCTCATTGATCTAGAAATGGTAGCCATAATCGATAATGCAAGGGAGAATGGCATGAATTTTCTTAATAATTCTTGGAACAACATGATTGAAAATTTTAGGTCGATCAAATGGCTTTACCATGAGTTGGAGGAGTTTAGAGAAAAAATAGGCCAGCTAGAACAAAAAAGGAAGATGCCAGATTGTGGGAATTACAATGATCAGGGGGATCATCTTAGTTTGCCTGAGAAGAGAATCCACAATTTGAAAAATAACAATCATAATCTAGCAAATCATATGCTAACCATTTTGACCTCTATCAATGATAATATCTCATCCCTTACTGGAATGCTAAAAAAAAGGGGTCTTATGGATGAAAGTTAGGAGAAGGATAGAGAAAGAGCCAGGATGGAAGAGGAAGTGACTACTGACATTACCTTTAGTAGTATGGAGTGGGATAGTCAGAAGAAGCAGGACTAGGTGGCTGAGGAGATTAACAAAGCCTATGAAGTAGCAAAAATGATGCATGAGCTAGAGAGAAAGATAGAGGATTAACAATGGTTTTTCTTTTCCTGTCTTTTGGAATGAATGATTTTTGTAGTTATTTTTGTCTAGTAGGTTTGTTAGTCTATTGTACTAGCCTTTAGATTGTCCTTTTTTCTCTCGATGAGTTTTATTTACTTATTATTAGCCTTGCCTTTTGTCTATCTATTGAACTAGCCCTTTGGTTGGCATTCTTTTATTGGCTAGGCTCTTACTGCTTATTATCAGCCTTATGATGTGTTTTAACTCTTGGGTTTCAGGATCCTTGTAAAACCTATTTTCCTTATAAAAAACATACTCCCCCTTTGGCATTGATGTCAATACCAACTTCCACCTGTATATCCATGTGTACTTGTATATCCTATATTTGTACTTCTATACCTATATATCCATCATGCAAATATCTTCTTCATTTTCTCTCTCCCTTTGACATCAATGACAAAGGAGATATAACAAGGTTTCAGTGTAACAAAAAGATAAGAAAAATATGCTCCCCTTGAAATTTATCACTCATTTATGAACTTATGCAAGAGAAGAGAGGGATAACACCCCTAATCTTGTTCTTAATCATTCAAATGCAGCTTTTAGAGAGGTTTTGTAAATATGTCAGTAAGGTGATGTGAAGAACGAAAAAATTCTAATTCAACATTACCATTCAAGACATGTTCCTTTATGAAATGATAATGAACATCAATGTTCTTGGTGCATGAATGTATAACTAGATTCTTAGAAATGTTGATTGCACTTTGATTATCACAATAGATAGGAACTAGTTTAGACACTATTACTTTTATATCTGATAAAATTTGAACCATTCAAAGAACCTGTTGACAATAAGAAAATGTGGCTATATATTCAGCCTCTGTAGTAGAAAGTATAGTAGATTCTTGTTTCTTACTATGCCAACATACTAGCCTATTACCCAAGAAAAATGTTGCTCCTGAAGTACTTTTTCTTTCATCTGGACAACCTACCCAATCTGAGTCAGTATAAGCAACAAATCTGAAATCATCATGTTTAGGATACCAAATCCCATAATCCAAAGTACCCTGAATATATATGAAAATTCTTTTAATTTCCATAACATGAGATTCTTTAGGTGAAGATTGAAATCTTACAACTAAACATACAACATGCATGATATTAGACCTTGAAGCTATGAGATATAGTAAACTACCAATCATGGATCTATAAATAGTTTGATCAAAATTAGGAGAATCATCATTTTTAGTAAGTTTACATCTTGTTATCATTGGCGTTCCCATGGGCTTACAATCTTCCATATGAAATTTCTTTAACATTTCTTTTGCATACTTAGTTTGGGATAAGAATATGCCATTTTCCAACTAAGAAATTTGCAACCCAAGAGAATAGGATAGTTCCCCAAGCATGAACATTTCAAATTTAGATTGCATAAGCTTTGAAAAACCTTGACTTAAACCATCATCATTGGATCCAAGTACTATATCATCAACATAAACAAGAACAATGAGAACATCATCATATGTACCATATATGTACAAATTTCTATCAACACCACCTCTTCTAAAACCATTTTTGATAAGATACCGATCCAACCTAGAATACCAAGCCCTAGGATCTTGTTTCAAACCATAAAGAGCCTTTTTTAACCTGTAGACATGATTAGGATGGTATTTGTTTTCAAATCCTTCAGGTTGATCCATATAAACCTCTTCATCAAGATAACCATTAAGAAATGTCATTTTAACATCCATTTGGTACATTTTAAAGCCCTTGAAAGCTGAATATGCAAGAAAGATTCTAATTACTTCAATTCTAGCCACTAGTGCAAAAGTTTCATCAAAGTCCATAGTTTCTATTTGTGCATAACCCTTACAAACCAATCTAGCCTTGTTCCTTGATATGTTTCCATTTTCATCAAGTTTATTTCTAAAGACCCATTTAGCACCTATTACATTTTTATCTTTAGGTCTAGGCACTAATTCCCAAATTTTACTCTTTTCAATTTGACTTAGTTCCTCTTTCATAGCATTAACCCAAAACTCATCCACACTAGCTTCTTTATATGATTTAGTTTCAATTTGAGATAACAAACAAAGATTAGCACATTCACTAGATGTAGTTCTTTTTCTTGTTTGAATACCTGCATGTATATACCCTATAATCTGTTCTTGAGAATGATACTTATTCAATTTTGTTCCTGTAACCTTTGTACCTGTAGGTTTTGGTGTTTCTATTTTTATCTCTTCTTCACCTTCACCAACCTTATTATCTACTTCTTTACCTTCATCAACCTTATTGCCAACTTCTTTCAATGCTTTATCACTGTTTTGTAGTAGAGTATTATCCATTCGTATTTCCTTTTTATCTTGCACAACTTCATCCACTTTCACATGTACACTTTCAATCAGTTTATTCAACCTTTTATTAAAAAATTTGTAAGCTTTACTTTGAGAATAATATCCTAAAAAGATTCTTCATCACATCTTTAATCAAAGCCTCCTATTTCATCATCAAAATTCTTAATGAAGCATCTACTTCCAAAAATTCTAAAATGCTTAACAGATGCAGGATGTCCATACCATAACTCATAAGGAGTGTACTTATTTTTTACCCTTAGTTGTGCCATGTTTAAAATATATAATACTATTTGAACTGCTTCTTTCCAACATCTATTTGGTACTTTTGATTCATCTAACATAGTTCTTGCCATTTCTTTCATTGTTTGGTTCTTTCTCTCAACAAATCCATTTTGTTGAGGTGTCTTGGATGCTGTATATTGTGTTTTGATGCCATGCTTTTCACAGTAACCAACAAGTTCATCTAAAGTAAGCTCACCACCTTTATCTAATTGTAAGCATTTAATCTTCATGTCTGACTCATTTTCAACCATTTTCTTGAAAATCTTAAACTTGTTAAATGCCTTTGATTTATGCTTTAAGAATGTTACCCATGTCATTCTTGTATAATCATCTATAAAAAACATGAAATACTTTTCACCATTTAATGAAATTGTCCTTGTAGGACCACATAAATCAGTATGTACTAATTGCAATGGTTTAGAAGCAAAATATTCTTTTGAAGGAAAAGATTCCTTTGTTTGTTTACCATGTTGACACTCTTCACAAATAACATTCTCTAGCTTACTTATACATGACATACCTCTTACTTTCTAATGCTTACTAACTTTTACCAAGTTGTCAAAATTCAAGTAACCAAGTCTTTTGTGCCATAACCAACTTTCATTCACCTGTCCCATAAGACAAACATCTTCATGATTGTTAGTATTTGTGATATCTTTTAAATTGTATACATTCCCTTTAGATCTTTTACTTGATGCAACCAATTGCCTAGATTTTAATTTGATTTGGCAACCATGGTCATAAAAAACAACTTCATATCCATGATCACAAATTTGAATAACACTTAGAAGATTGTACTTTAATCCATTCGCTAAGCATCAAAGAACTTGAACCTTTGATTTTTCTTGAAGAATCATCACTAAAACTAACATACCCCCTTTGTAGTTAATTAATTTGTTAAAGTTAGTTTTATCTCCTATCATGTGTCTAGAACAACCACTATCAATTATCCAAAAGTCTTTTTCTTCAAAATGTAGAGCCATTTGAGAAAACATAGACTTATTATTCTTAGGCCTCCATATCTTAGTCACTTTAGTATCAAATTCTTTATCAACTTTTAGACTAGCATAAGATTGATCATTTTGAATTGACTTAGTTTTGCAATTACTCATAACATGACCAAAGAGATTGCATTTGTAACATCTTAGGTTATTCATTTTAGGAAAGGAATAACCAAACTGAAACTTTGAATACCTCCTTGACATGTATTTACAATTACTTATTCTATGTCCATATTGATGACACATGAAGCAATACCCATCAAAGAAAGAAGTGAACCTATTTGAGTATCTTTTACCAATGAATGAAGTGATTGATGGAACTTGATTTTTATCATTAGAAATCTGATTAAAATCTGCATTTTTACCTACATTTGATGTGGTAGCATTCTAATTTGCATCCTTACTTTTAGATTTAAATATCTTGAATAAAGATTTATCTTTCTTGTCACTAGAACATTGTCCAAGTTCAAAACCAATTCCTATTAGATCATTAGTCCTTCTTTGTTTCCTTAAAATTTCATCCAAAGTAGTGTTCTCATATTTTTCTAACTTTCTTCTATATGATACTACTTCATTCATTAATCTTGTATATTCTTGATCTTTAGAACTTAACTCTTACTTAGTGACAAAGATAATTCTCTTTTGTTCCTCAACATGTAATTTCAATTTGATAAATTTTTGATTTAAGTCCTTAATTTCTTTTTCAAAGTTCTCTTTTTATTTTAAGAATTAATTTTCTTGAACACTTAAATTCCTTTTTAATTCCTTGATCTTTTTAAGTGCATAAGGAAATTCACATTCTAAATTAGCTTCAACAAGTTCAACATCATCATCACTATCTAATTCTTGACAAGTAGTTTCTATAGCCATGAATGAAACTTCATTTTCATCACATTTAAAACTATTAGAGTCACCATGTGATACATCAAAAATAAAACTCTTTTTCTTCTTCTTAAAGAACTTCTTTTTGTTATAGAATTTCTTTTTACTTGATTTCTCTTTCTCATCACCTACTTCATCATGACTATTATAAGGACATTTAGATGCAAAGTGTCCTATTTTACCATAATTAAAGCATTTGAAAGGAATTTTACCTTTGTATTTACCTACTCCTTTATTTAATTTCCTTGATAAACGTGCTTCAAGAACATCAAGATCTTCTGATTCTGAAGAGACTTGCTTCACTTTCTTTTCCACCTTGAATGCTGCTTCTTTGCTTGTGGATTCCTATTTGCCAAACTTTCTCATTTCATAAGATACAAGTACTCCATGAATATCTTCCATTGTATACTTGTTAAAATCTATATTTTCTTCTATAGAACATATCTTAGAATCAAATTTTTTAGGAAGAGATCTCAAAACTTTCTTTACAACATCAATATCATCAATTTTTTCACCAAGTCCTCTTATGCCATTTACAGTTTCATCTATCTTAAGGAGATAGTCTTCTACCTTTTCATCATTAGCCATCTTAAGGTCTTCAAATCTTCATTTCAAATGTTTTGTATTAGCTTCTTTGACTCTATCATTACCATGATATGTGTTTTTTAATTTGTCCCATACTTCTTTAGAAGAATTGCGATGCATTACCTTAACAAAAACATCATTAGATAAATTGTTAAGTAGAGTAAATTTAGCTTTCATATCTATTTCATACTTCCTTTTTTCATTAGGATCTATAGGTAAAGTATTAGGAACTTTATAACCATTAACAACTAAAGCCCAAACATCAACATTAATAGATAACAAATATGTTTGCATCATTACTTCCTAAAAAGCATAATCTGATCCATCAAAATAGGAACCTTTGAAGAACTATCTTGAGCCATAATAGATAAGTACTCCACTCAACCAAAATCTACCCGATATAGGGAACCTTTCTCTAATACCACTTTTTGAAATACAAACACCATTGAGAGGGGGGTGAATCAATGGTTTAAAATACTTCTAAAAACTTAAAACAATTAAAAGTTATAAAAATTTAACACATGAGCAAGATAGTTAATTAATAACAAAGTGACACAATATTTTAACACAAAAAACCCCTTAGGGTAAAAAACCACTTTGAATTTGAAACTTTATTGGGCTCTTAGGCAAATATTTTAGAGCTACAACTCTGGGAAACACCAAGACCCTGTTTTAGAAACACCAATTTCAAGGAACACCAATCCCTTACACCTGAAGCACCAACTTCATGAATACAAGAAGCACCAACTTCAAAAATGAACAAGTGAAATATAAAATCAAAGGATCATCTCTATTAAAACACAAATCATGAATCACTAGTTTCAACTTCTTGTTGAAAACACAATGCAAGATATACTTTTATTCTCTTCAAAACATACAATATCCAAATATATTTTCTTTTTCCATTAAAAGATCTTATCAAATACTGATATGAATGAATGAAGAAAAAATATATAACCCTTATTCTACCTTTGATACATTTTTTCAATGAAAATAAAATCACAAATAAGAAATAAGAAACATAAAGCATTACCCTCTTCTTTGTTGTTAAAAATCTGCCTGCAAACTGTTCGATCTACAAGAAATTCCACACCAATTCCACAACTTCTATCAAAACCACCTATTGGATCTTTTAGAGGAATGTATAATATACTTATAAACCAAGAAACTCCAAATTTTGGAGGCAGTTACATACCTCAAACTTCCATTACACAAAAACCACTCAAAACTGTCATAACAATTTGGTACCTATTTTTGATAAACATACTTTTTCTCTTTACACACGTGTTATGCAAAAACTAACAAAGACCCATTTTAGCTAACTCCAAGAACTTTCCAAAAAGGTATGAAAGTTAGGGTCTATTTGATAAAAAACCTTGTCAAATTTCTAATAGACTAAAACTATTTTTTTATACCTGTTTTCAAAAACAATGTGAACATTATAAAGTGTTAATTGTATAACACTTAAGTATTTCTCTTGAATATGTTTTGAAAAATATTGAAGGACATCAAATAAGATAATTACATGATGTTAGCCATACCATATGCTCATTATTGACATCAATGACAACAATCAAAGAACAAATACCAAGGGTTCAACAAAGCTATGTGATCCTACACTCTTCAGTCAAGAGATCAGGAGTCATATTTTGAGCCTGGAGAGAAACCTCACCAAATTAGGTACTAAGCTACCTCAGAACCCAACTCAAAGTGAGAAGCATTTTAGAACATTGCTTTAGACATAGTCAATTAGCTGTACTGACAGTAGATGAGGCTAGCATAAGAGCCAAATTGGCATGTATATAGACATCTCTCACTCCACACATGGAGATACTATACAAGGAGCTAGGTTATGCTAAGACTCTACTAAAGAAAGTTACCAATATTTCTACTTTAGATGGACTAGTGCACCTTGCTCTTGAGCTTGCAATCCAAATCAAGTCATTGGATGTTGCACGTGACAACTGGGACGCAACCCTCAAGATCATAATGGATGACCATAAATCTTTTTTTGACAAACACACTATAGATGTATAGCACATTTGACATAAGTGTCAAAAAGGGGGAGAATAAAGAAAGGGGGAGATTAAAAAAAAGGGAGATAGAGAATGTGGGTGATATTTCATCATTGGAGAAAGAAATAAAATGAAGAGATAACAACTAAGGGAGAACATGAAAGAGTATCGGTGCATTGAAGTCAAAGAGTATCAACATAGACACATTTACTCAAAGAGGAGCACAAATTTTGGATACAAAATAGACATATTAACTCAGGGGGAGTTGTAAATTGTGAGGTATATAGGTTATTACAAAATTTTTGAATTTTTGAAGTTTTGTACATAAGCTAAGTCATGGATATGTTATGCGCGAGAAGATTGGGGTTGATTATGTATATTCAAGTGTTTTTGACACTCATGTCAAAGGGGGAGATTGTTGATCTTAGATTGGTTTTGACAAGTGAGTGTCAACACACTTAAGCCATTTACTTAGTTCATATTGAACTAGTAATAGATGCCGAGCACAACATATAAATATCAAACCATGCCGAATTACAATGAGTGCTGAGTCACTCAAGTGCCGAGTAGATAGACCATGCCGAGTGATTCAAGAGCCAAGTAAATAGTGGATGTCGAGTAGTGCAAGTGCCAAGTTAGAGCAAAAATATAGTGCATGCCAAGCATTAGTGACTTCATATGCTGAGTGACATAGTTTGGACATATTTGTTTCTAACGACACAAATAACTATGTAAACCATTTTTGAGCCCACTTAAATATAGATTTTGATATTTTGGAGATAAGGACAAATCTTTATTTGGATTCCCTATCCAATTACATGCAACCAATCAGAAAATGGGAAGGTTTAAGCAACAAAATAGATGAATCTCAGCCATAGATTCATACCTAACCTTAAGCCACCAAAGTCTTCTAAAGGAGGACGAAGCCCTAAACTCTTTATGGGTAAGTGATTGAATTGGAGGAGTGAAAAAGATAGTTAGAATGCAGAGCATTCAAGGTGACGTAGGATTGAGAGTGAATTGTAGAATCAGTTAGAGAAGAACAAAGGATAAAAAAAATGATACAACAATGAGACATCTGATTGAGAAGGATCTATAAGATTATTGTGTAGAGGTGATCTATCATCAAGCAAGTGCCAATCATAGGATCTGTGCTGAGAACTTTTAATAGGTGATTTTAGTCAAATCTCTTAACAAAGTAGTCCTAGTAGGCTATATGAAATCCTTTAACAAGGTACTTACTTAGTTGTAAGTTGAGGTCCTCTAACAAGGCACACTTCTAATAGGGTGTTGAAATCCTCTAACAAGGTGAGACCTAAAAGTCTTTTAAAGCCTTTAATAGGGTAGACCTTTCATAGGGTCAAAACATTGTAACCTTAATTGGATACACTTTACAACTATGGTAGTGAAGATTTGTGGGTGTCATCCCCACCCCAATTTTACTTTCTCATGGAAGGTTTCTGCGTAATCTTATCTAGTGTTATGTGTGTGATTGCTTACATGTTTACATGATTTAGATGTGTGTATTTTACATGTTATTTTAGTTTATCTATTGAATGAATAAGATGAATGTGTGGTGAAAGTTTTATGTGTCCAAGTTTTTAGTGTTGATTTACCCCCCTGAAGTTTACTCTTTCCACTTGTAATTCCAACATAATATTTATGGGAACTTGCTATTTTTAGTAAGTTTTTCATATGAGCTTAGAATATTCTCATTTTATATAGGAAGGTTATTTTTAGAGTTGTAAGCCTACCATAAAAATATCATTGCTCAAGCACAAGTATCAGAGAAATTATTACATATTTTCGGTCAAAAAATTTGTAGAAAAATCTTTAAGCTCACTGTTGGAGGTGTTAGAGTGTTGGATGAGGTCCAAAAACTCAATGGAAGGGCACTAGCACCATTTCGATCTTGTAGATCAGGAGCTGGCATTTTCAAAAGTGGTTATAATAGCTAATCAGAGCAATGGTTTGTGAGTTATGGCCTTTCAAAATTGGGCTACTTGAAATATCTAAAATAATTGTCAAAGATGTATTTGGCTAACTCTATATGTATTGTTAGGGGCTGTCTACCCTAGGTATTAAGTTTCAATGTCTAGGACCTTCCTAGACGACAAAAAATTACTTATTTAAGAAAGGCCCGAACATTGTCTAAAAAAACTCTGGGTGGTAGTTTGCAACTTAGTCTTGTAGATTACTGTAATGAAGATGCTCATGTGGGTTAGCATATTGCACTTATGAACTCTGTAATTCTACATTTGTGGTGCAAATAAGAAATCCATATTTTGTTCTTGCATTTGCTATTGTTTCTTTGTTTCTATTATGCATTTATGATTTTAAGGAGAGCACCCTTCATCACCTTGGTACTAGAGGATGGAATTATGTTGTCAGATTGTTTAGTGTCTATGATACAATTTCTCAATTGGTGGCCATGGATGAATAAGGATACATAGTTAGGGTTTGGTTTTTCAACCACAAGGGAGAATTTTGAAGTTTCCAAATGGATTGAATTTTCTCTAGACAAAAATTTTCTATCATTATTAACAAGGGACTTAGGAGAAGATACAAAATTGGCTAGTTAACTCTGATTCATAGGGGTGGAACCTTTCACATATTTCACTAATTTATCCAATTAATTAGGATTTAAATTCAAATAATTGGTAGGAAATATTTCAATTTTAGAGGACTAAGAGAATTCCATGTATCAAATGCAGGTTTTAGGTCTAGCCTCTTTAGTATCTTCACTTCTTGTGCCAAAATTTTCTGAATTTTTGGATCACCAAAAATATGGTCTATTGGATCCTTTCATTTTTTGAAATTTATTGGAGAAGGAGTTTGGCTTGAGGCTCTACCTTCGTGCTAGCTCCTTGTGAGAATGAAACATAAAGGTTTAGTCAAGAGTAAGAAGAACATTTCTAGCACACTTGGAATCAAATTTGTATTCCATTTAGTAGTTGACAAAGTCGCCAGGTCTGCCTTAGGTTCCCTCATAGGTAACAAATTCTTCCACTTTTATAGTTTCTTTATTTGCCTCTATTTGTATGTATCATACCATTTATAGACAAGTGATACCATTGTGATAATCTATTAAATGAAATATGCACATATTTCCTTTATTACTAGTGGGGCCTTCAGTGAGAATTTTTTGTGAACTAGGAAACATGTTAGGTTGTCTATTGAATGTAACTCCACCTTGATTAGGATATTTCATAGGAATATATTGATACCGAGTAGCCACCTTGGGTAGTTGTTTTTTAACCATGATCATATCATTGACCAATCTTTTCACTAAAGGATTAGTTGACCTGATAGTGGATGGCTGAGCATTTGTGACTTACGCCTCCTTCTTCCACTTTCCTACTAATATGAGTTGTCCTCTAGTTTGATGGAAAGTCTTTGAGTGACATCAACATGTGCCACCCTTCCTCTTCTCAAATGAAATCTAATTTTGGGTGGTATAGCATTCAAAAAGAACCCTTTTCTATTCTAGGCATTAGGCCTTTGTGTTGCAAGAATTTTGCCTAGGATTTTATTAAATTTTTCTACAAAGTCTCTCATGGTCTCATGAGACTCTTTTTAAAGTTATGTAAAATGTAAGATAAGGGTATGGTAATCATCTTATACTTTGAATGTTACTTCAAAATCATCCCTCATCAAAGCCCAACCAATAATTGATCTATTAGTAAGAGGTTGAACCAATTGACAATTTCATGTTTCAAGGTTTGCACAAATAAATGAACTACCACATTTTTGGTGGGCACAACAAGAATACCACATGTTGTATTAATTTCATTCAAATTATCATTTGTATACTTCTCTCCATCACCACTAAATTTGGGAATAATGTTTCTTTCTCTTTAAGGGAAAGGATCTGGGTTATTTCCTAAATTTAGGGGGCCAACCTAAGCACCCCAAGGTTGATTGATGACCATAGTAGGTAAGATGGTGCTCATTGGTTGGGCATTAAAATGAGGTGGAATTAAGGCTCTAGATATTATCAAAGCTTGTAAATTGGCAACAACAGGGATTGGTTTTTAGGGAGTGCAAGGCCTACTCATGGATTTAACAATTTTCTTTCTTTTGTGGCTGTGATCTAAGGAAAAGTTCAATTTCCATAATGGTTCATATTCATCATTGAGAAATATTCTAAACAAATCATTTTGAGTATACTTCTTTCCAACCATCTTATTTCTGTTATGGTTCTGGGGGTTTGGTATCTAAATAGGATTAGGGGGGACTAATTCTAGGCTGTTGTGCTAGTCTTTCAATACATCTTGTTAGGATAAACCACAATCAGAAATAATGATTACATGCAAATATAAACAATATCAAAAAATAATAGATGATACATAAGAGAACACAATACACCAAGATTTAACATGGTTCACCCAATCCTTGGGCTACATCCACCAAGCAGTAAGTCCAACATTATTATGATCTAGTGATTACAACCTAATTACAATCCATAATTCCTTACAACTCAATATTGCTAGAAGAAGAAATTTTTACATTACACCTTATTAAATAATCCCTAACCCTAAGCCCTTTTATACAAGTATTTTTTCTTCTTTAGGGTTAAAATTAGTTACAACATGTCAACCATAAATTGGCAAATAATCAGCCATACATTGGCGAATAATCGGCCATACATTGGCGAATAATAGCCAAATTTTTTTTTTGGTTTTTCAAGTATGTACAATACTTTCCTAATTAGTCACCACAAACTAATAATCTAATGCAGGAGCATCCTATGCTTGCCTGCAATCTTGCATGTTTGGAGGGATTTTGGTTAAGTGTTGAGGAGCATCGAGCTTAGATTTTAGTAGAGTTATGATTTTAATGGTTAGGGATGTGTTGGAGACACATTGAGAAACCTTTCCTCATGATTGCATAGAGATTGAATGGATTGAGTTATTTTTACCTTGCTAATTGAATTGGGTTTTTAGTTTCTGGGTGCCTATTGCAGGCCATGTAACTAATTTTTTCACAATGAATGAGAGGATGCACATTTTAGAGATTGAAGAGGGCCTAAAGTAATATGTCTAATTAAAGGTGAAAATCCTAATTCTTTATAAATTGGGAGATATGGCAATTCTCCTGGAGTATTGATTTATGGCAGTTTGTGCAATAGGTTTCTGTGCATAACTTTTAGGATGGATACATAAATATTATTAATGAATCAACATTTTCACATTTTAGGGGTTGTAGAGGACCTAAAGTTCTACCTTGAGTTTGAAGCATGAGTTATAATTCAATCAGAGCTATGAGATATCATGATTTTTCTCGAATATTGATTTTTAGACATTTAATTTCTGTTGGAGGTCGACTTGTGGCTCTTCAAGTATTTAGTTTTAGTTTTTAGCATTCTAGACTGACTTGTGGCTTAGATTGGTATAAGTAGGGGTCTTGTGGAGTTTTTTAGTCAAATTTAGTTGGGATGGAAGCAAGGATGGATGTGAATTTGAAGAGCTAGAGTTGTAGCTTAGGAACTAGAGGATCTCTTGGTGGACCTGAGGGTACAAATGTAGATTCTTCTTAGTGTTCTTATCTAGTTGTGTATCTAGACTAGCTGAGATTAATTTATAAGTTGGACGTTGTAGAACTAGTTTTTTAATTGTTGTTTTTATTTGGACTTAACCTGTAAGGCCTTATAGCCAAGCATATTGCACATAATCAGTTACATTTTATGAACAAATTATTGCAATTTGGTATTAGATCTTTCATTGTTGCTTCTTGCTATTGTGTTTTCACTGTGTATTTATATTGCTAGGGGCTAGGACATCTCTTTTGGGGATTGTCCTACCTTGCACTACATCATAATCTCCCACTTGGGGATTGATCAGAATCCATACTAGAAAATAATTTCCTACTTGGAGATTAATCATGTAGCAATACGACTACCACACAGGGCTCCCACTAGATTGTCATGCCCAAACTAAGAGGGCAAAAACACACACACAACTTTTTTTTTTTTAAATAATAACTTAATAATTAAACATGCTCTATGTTTGATATGATTGAGATAGAAGCTTTAGTACAGGTTCTTTTCATTACAATCCTAAGGTTTTAGACATGAGGATGATAACGTCATTAAAATTTTAAAACTTTCGTTATCAGATTAATCTCGATAAAATTATGATATTGTATTAACTTATAATGATATGCAATAAAACTTACATAGATAACAATGTGCATGAATTTGGATCTTCAAATTACTTTGCAATATCAAATGAATCAAACCTACATTAAAACTTATTTAAATAGCTAGTTAATCGATAAATTTAAACTATTTAATGGTTAAAACAGTAAGGATACATTTAAGATTAAAACTAACTAAATTAGTACTTATAAAATTAACCCATAACTAACTAAAAATTATTAACGCTCGACACAAGGAGTCCTAAATCAAAACATAGAATAACCTTAAAACTTTATTAAATTAACTAATTATATTTTAACAATTTAAAGTTTCATTGAAACTAACTATTAAAATAATGATATATAGAAAAGAAGCTAGACTAAACTAATAAGTTAAAACAAAATTCAAATAACAAAAAAAAAAAAACAAAGGTAACTATATTAATTAAGAAACCAACTAATAAATACTAAACTATCTAAATTAATACTAATCATATTCTAAATTTCTAACTACATTTAAACTGAAAAACAATTAAATCATACACTACTAACTACACTTATCTACTAACTAGCATCTAACCACTAACCCTCCTGCCCTAAGATCTTACCTACACCCTAGCCCCTAACATCCACTTGGCTATAAGTCAAGTGGATGTGACCCCTCTCTACTCCTCTCCCTAGGCCCCACCCAATCCCAAACCTGCACATCAAGGAGAAGGTACGCAGGGGGGGGACAAAGACTAAAGTTTTAAAACAAGCAATAACTTTTAACAACAATACCATCCCAACTAAACCAACGTTCAAAATCAAAGTCATGTCATGACCTAGCTTCTCTCCACCCCACTTTCCACGCAACCCAAGGTAAGGAAAATGCAACCCAAGAGGTGGGCAAGTGAACAGAGGTGAGCAAAGGAGTTTTTTTTTTTGAAATGAAGGTGACCACCTCAAATTTCCTTTCTCTCATAAATACCATCTTCCCCAAACTGGCCGCTAGGAATGAAGAGAAATGGGGATGGGACAAGGTGGCAGGATGATGTCACCCACCCATCCCATCCACTATGACATGAGGCAGACACTAAAGACCTTTATAAGGCAAGCTTAAACTGACGTGCAAGGCCAAGGAGAGCAATAAGTTCATAAAGTTTTATAGGTGAAGAAAAGATATTTAGATATTGACTTTATTTAAAAAATGTAAATATTTATATATTCAAAATTATGCACCCATGAGATTTTACATAATATTTATTTTGTTTCTTTATTCATTAAGGAAGGAATCTGAACAAGAATATGCTCTATGGTTTGGAAGCAATGAATTCTTTTCCCCATGTATTTTCCAGAGAGTTTTTACTCCTGGGAGTGCATATTTTTTTTTTGAAGCATAATTTTAAAAAGGCATGGTCATGCCATTTTATGCATTTCATTATGTTACTAAGGATTTGAATAATTCTATTATTAACATTCTTCCTTAATACAAGTATTCCAATGCAAAGGAGTACATTAGGTATAGTTTCTCAATCTCTAGTTTAAACATGTATGTTTTATATTGGTTCTTCAAGGACACGGTAAGAGTTCTAAGTTATGATTATTATTATTATTGATTTCAAGAATACAACCTCTCAGTCCAATTGATCATATTTGAAGAACTTAGAAGGTGAATGATACTATACACATAATAAAAGAAAAGGTGGTGGATTATTCTCATTCAAATTTGATTATAACCACCATGAATTTTACCAAGAAATGAATTATCTTTGATTTCGTAATATATGGTTTGCTCTTGATTGATCTCATCATAATACTTATACATCATAATTGAAACTCACTATATCAATTCAACTCTTCATTATCGTAATTAAAACTTGAACATTCATAAATCAAGACATTATCTATGATTCTATTCTCCCATCTATATATATATACAAATTTATTTATTCTATTTTGATGAGCACTCATACAACTGAACATTATGAACAAATATTATGAGACCCAAATACACTCATCCATTACTTTATTGGCTAACCTGATTCAAAGGCTCAGCCGAGAAAGAATCAGGAAGAAAACTCGGCTTTGTTGCCATATACAAAGAGGTTTAAAAATACAATTTACAATAGGATCTCAATCCCAATTTTCAATAATTTAATCAAATTTTCTTCATGATCAAAAATCAAGGAGTTTGTAATGTTTTCTGCATCTCACTTCTAGAACCATGGAGGATACCAATAACTGATCGGGTGACAACCAAGCAGAACCAAAAGAACATCAAGCATGCAAAATCACACATGGTTTACACAATAAGATTCACAATGAATCAAGACTAGGGAGAGGTGGATTCTTCCAACTGGAGAAGTCAAGCACAACACCAAATTCAGATGCCCAATCAGGGCCAATAACCAAGAACTTCCGTTCTTCCATTTAACTTGCCATACTCATACTAGGTTTGTGCTGACGGGTAGGGGCCCATAACACCCTACCCTTTATCCCTCTTCTCATCCTGTGAAGAGACTCTACATAGGTTGGAGTCCAACTAAACAGACCTCTCCCAAAATTGGTCACTTCTGCCCTCTCCTAGGGTGAGTAATACCAAAACACCCATGCAAGGAAGACTCAAAATTTCAAACATAAACAAGAAGGAAAACAACCAAAAAGACATGGTTTACAAATCTTCCCAACATACCCACAACCATACAACAGTAAAACAACAACAAGGTAACAAGAACATGAAACAAACATAAAAACTGAATAAGGGAGATGGGAGTTTCCTATCTTCACAAAGAGGTAATGGCAATGAACCAGTTCGAGTAGAGTATCCCCTTCCTTCCCTCAAGCTTCAAGAAAACTTCTCTAAATGTAGAGATTGGGTAACCAAACCACTAAACCAAGGAAGGCCTCTAAATAAGCCTCCAACTCAACCACCCAAAAAGGAGCAATAACTATCTCCACCCACTAGCCACACTAGAACTCCTAACTCAACCTACACCAAGGTTAAACCTTAAAAGGAGGTGGGGTAAGACAACTCATGACAACCACTTGCAATTTTCGCACAAAGGCAAAAAAGGGGACTTTTGAGTGACCTCAAAAGTCAAAAAAAGGGGCTTAGGGGTTGGAAAAGACCCCTAACCCATACCCACACCCATTGGTTAGAAAAAAAAACATGTTTTAAAGCCTTAGGGAAGAGGTTAGAGTCAAATAAAATCTAGAGATAAAATAGGTCTATCTAAAAACTATAACTTGCAAATCAAGCACAAAAACATTTTACGAGTATCAAGCGACACTGAAAGACATAATTACGAACAATAGGGTTTCCAAAATTTAGCACATGGAGATCAGTTTTGTTCCTCCGTAGGGTTTCTTGGCTAAATATCTGCACACTCATTGCACACATCAGTAGTCCCGTAAAATCACATGTATATAAATGCATATGTATCAGAAATTTTCATAAATTAAAACATACATCAATAAGAGTTTCTTCATCCTACATAATTCTTAACCATTGAAATATCTTAAATCAAATCTCAATTTTACTGATTTCGTCAACATACATATACATGATCATTAAATGACAATCATCAAATATATCTGGAAATAACATCACACAACATGAAATAATAAAATATGTTCTAAGCATCAGATAAAGTCTCGACATCTCGAGTCACGGATAACAAAATAAGAGTAATGTATCACTATGCTATGATGGGTCGGGGCGAGGCCTCACATAGATCAAACCACCTTGGACTCCATTATTCTTTTATTCTATTTACTCTAGAAGACAAACTAAAGCTGAAGAGCAATTCAAATTCTCCCTTGTCACTACTTTTGTAAACATATCTATTGGATTGTCATCTAAATGTATCTTGTCTAGCTTTAACTATTCATCATGGAAAACTGACCGAATGAAATGGTACCACAACTGAATGTGTTTTGACTTTGAATGTAGAGTAGAATTTTTCACAAGATGAATGACACTTTGACTATTTGTAAATAAATAATTATCCCTCTGAGGGTGTCCCAATTCTTCCAGGAAAAATTAAAGCCATATCATCTCCTTAGATGCCTCTATAATAACAATATACTCTTCCTCTGTAGTGGATAAAGCATTCACCTCCTGTAACCTAGAAACCTAGCTCATGACTGCTCAACAACAAAAAATATATAACCTATAGTAATCCACCTAGTATCAATATCTCTTGCCAAAAATTAGTCAACATAGCCCTACAAATTAGTAGTAGAGGCCCCAAAGTGTAAACACTTACTGGATGTTCCTCTCAAATATCTAAGGATTTATTTAATTGCATTCCGATGCTCAATTCTTGGATGAATCATATACTTGCTAATGACTCCCACTACATGTGCAACATCTGGCCTAGTACATATCATAGCATACATCAAGCTTTCTATAGCTGAAGCATAGGGTACCATGGATATATTATCCTCCTCTTCTTGTGTTTGGACACATCTCGTTAGTCAACTTCAAATGATTAGGGAAAGGTTTGCTAACAACTTCAACATTCTCCATAGAGAAATGTTGCAACAACTTCGCAATATAATCAGCCTGAGATAATGTTAATTTCTTGTTCTTTCTATCTCTACAAATCTTCATACCAAGGATTTGTTCAATCTGCACACTAAGTTCTCCTTACCTTTGACCTCAAATCCCTATGGTTGTGCCATACATATATCTCTTTATCCAAATCACCATGAAGGAAGTTTGGAAACATGATTAGATCATTATCATGATGATATGTTACATTTGTAACTGTGTTTATCATTGATGTCAACATAGCAATTTTTTGTGGTATCTGATAGAAGAACAACAATAAAGATCAAGTTGGTACGAACATATTATTGAGTACTTTCAATAGTGAGGTTAAAGGGAGAATATAATATGTGTCTAGTATATGTAGCTAACCTTGAAACCTTAAGATATTAAGTTTGGAAGAAGTTATGCAAGCTTTGATGAAGATTGTTCTGAGATAGATTTTGTGAGGCCTCGCCCCCGACCCATCATAGCATAGTGATACATTACTCTTATTTTGTTATCCGCGACTCGAGATGTCGAGATAGTATCTGATGCTTAGAACATATTTTATTATTTCATGTTGTGTGATGTTATTTTTAGATATATTTGATGATTGTCATTTAATGTTCATGTATATGTATGTTGACGAAATCAGTAGATGTAGGATTGAGATGTGATTTAAGATATTTCAAATGGTTAAGAATTATATAGGATGAAGAAACTCTTATTTGATGCATGTTTTAATTTATGAAAATTTTTGATACATGTACGTTTATATACATGTGATTTTCAGGACTACTAATGTGTGCAATGAGTGTGCAGATATTTAGCTGAGAAACCCTACGGAGGAACAAAACTGATCTCCATGTGCTAAAATTTGGAAACCCTATTGTTCGCAATTATGTTCTTTCAGTGTCGCTTGATACTCGTAAAATGTTATGTGCTTCGGTATACTGGTTAGGGTTAATTGTTTAACCTTTGGTTTCAAGTTAGTGTCAATTTTCTATTAGATTCTTAATGAGGGTTAGTCATCCCTAATTCGATTTAGGGCTAGATTTTCTAGTTAGAGTTGTTAGATGGACCTATTTTATTTCTAGATTTTTATTTTGACTCTAACCTCTTCCCTAAGGCTTTAAAACATGTTTCTATTCTAACCTAAGGGTATGGATATGGGTTAGGGGTCTTTTCCAACCCCTAAGACCCTAGCTTTGACTTTTGAGGGCACTCAAAAAGTCCATTTTTGCCTTTGTGCGAAAATTGTAAGTGGTTGTCATGAGTTGTCTTACCCCACCTCCTTTTAGGGGTTAACCAAGGTGTAGGTTGAGTTAGGAGTTCTAGTGTGGCTAGTGGGTGGAAATAGTTATTGCTCCTTTTGGGTGGTTGAGTTGGAGGCTTATTTAGAGGCCTTCCTTGGTCTAGTGGTTTGGTTACCCAATCTCTACATTTAGAGAAGACTTCTTGAAGCTTGAAGGAAGGAGGGATACTCTACTCAAATTTTTTCATTGCCATTACCTCTTTGAGAAGGTAGGAAACTCCCATCTCCCTTATTTAGTTTTTATGTTTTGTTTCATGTTCTTGTTACCTTGTTGTTGTTTTACTGTTGTATGGTTGTGGGTATGTTGGGAAGTTTTGTAAACCATGTCTTTTTGGTTGTTTTCCTTTCTTATTTATGTTTGAAATTTTGAGTTTTCCTTGCATGGGTATTTTTGTATTACTCACCCTAGGAGAGGGCAGAAGTGACCAATTTTGGGAGATGTCTATTTAGTTGGACTCCAACCTGTGTAGAGTCTCTTCTCAAGATGAGAAGAGGGATAAAGGGTAGGGTGTTATGGGCCCCTACCCATCAACACAAACCTGGTATGAGTATGGCAAGTTTAAATGGAAGAACGGAAGTTCTTGGTTATTGGTCCTGATTGGGCATCTGAATTGGTGTTGTGCTTGACTTCTCCAGTTGGAAGAATCCACCTCTCCCTAGTCTTGATTCATTGTGAATCTTAATGTGTAAACCATGTGTGATTATGCATGCTTGATGTTCTTTGATTTAGCTTGGTTGTCACCCAATCAGTTATTGTTTTCCTCCATGGTTCTTGAAATGAGATTCAGAAAATATAACAAACTCCTTGATTGGATCATGAAGAAAATTTCATAAAGTTGTTGAAATTTGGGATTGAGATCCTACTATAAATTTGTATTTTAAACCTTATTGCATATGGCAACGAAGCTGAGTTTTCTTCCTGATTCTTTCCTGGCTGAGCCTTGAATCAGGTTGATAATAAGATAAGTGATTGAGTAAATTTACTTCTCTTAAAATTTTCATATTCTATGTTGTCATATGAATGTGTATCATAGATAGGATGCAAAAATGATGTTCAAATTATGTATGATTAAATTTGTGATGTATGGTGATGCCTCTATTCATATGGACGGTAGTGAGAAATATTACTAATTCATGTAAATGTATGATGCCTTTATCAAGGGTGAAATGATTTAGTTCATGGTTGATTGTGTTGAAAATAAATTTGCAAGAACATGTGGGAAGAATTATGTCAAGATATCCAAGCTACAATTGAAAACATGATAGAGAAATAACTTTGTGTATTTTGATACTCCTTTCAAAAGGAATGGAGCATTATCATTTTGATCTCTCTCTTATTGTCTCAAATGCCTTATGACTAGTTTAGTCATTATGTTGATCCATCAGTTTTATTAGATAGTTAAATGGAAACGTAAATGGTTATTTCATGTAATGTGGTTTCATTGATATGCATGGCCATTTGAGGATTCATGGAAATAACGAATTAGAAATTCATAAGAAAATGCGTACAGCTATTGTGGTAATATTATTGCAAAAGAAAAATACACATTGAGTTTCAAGAGAGAGTAGGCAAATTATCCAATAATCCACCTACAGGATGCTAGAGTTTGTATGAGAGAATGTGAAAATCTTTGGTTTGCAATAGAGAATATTCTAAGAATCTATTAGTGTTTAAAAATTAGGAGTAAAACCATATATATATATATATATATATATATTAAGGATATCTAATACAATGCATAAGTTAATTAACCTTTATAACTTTAATATTCTTATACCCTTTCTTACCATAAAAACTTTATGTCTTTAATGCCCAACTTTTCCTCCTTGGGCGTCAACCTTAGAAATGTATATTTTAAAAAGGGTTTCTTTGAAAGAGTGGATTGCAAGTATTGGGTCATCATATGGGATGACATCATTCTGACCTTGTCCCATCCCTCCTCCTCATCTCTTGGTAATGGACACAGGTGTTTGGGAAAGCATTTAATTTCATTTGGTAGCACTAGCAAGCAGACCCTTGCTTATGTCCCACCTCGAGCCCTGAGTTGCGCTGACATCCCACTTGGGCCAGACTCAAGCCTGGGACAGTACGTGCCGAGTCAGACTCGGGCAGCGCGCGGCCTGGAGATGTAAGGGCCCGTGGGGTGAGGCACGCCTAGGAGTAGGGTGGGCTTAGGGGGTTGGTAGAATTAGTAGGTGTGTTGGGAGGGGGGCTTAGAATAGGTAGATCCCATTTAAGTTTTATTTTAGTGTGTAAATAGTATGTGAGTTAGTCTAGTAATTTTGTTAAGTTATGTTTATTTAAATGCTATTAGATATGTTAGAGTGTTAAGAGTTGTAGTTTAGTTGTAGTTAGATTAGGATATAGTGTTAGGTTAGTCTTAGATTAGTTAGTTATTTAAGTTTCTTGATCTTAGTTTCTTTATTATATTATTACTTTATATATATATATATACCTTGTTAGTTTAAAATGAATTTAAAATTGTTAAAGAATAATTAGTTAAATAAATAAAGGTTAAGGTTATCTTATTTTTGATTAAGAACGTTGGTTGTAATTGTTAATATTTCTTTTGTACTCAGTTATGCTTAAATACTAATTAGCTAGTTTTAATGTAAATGTACTCCAATTGTTTAACCATTAAGTAGATTAAAATTATTGATTAATTGGCAATTTAAATAAGTTTTAATGAAGGTTTGATTGATTTGATATTGCGAGTAATTTGAAATCCCGAATTCATGTACACTGTTATGTAAGTAAAAATTGATTGCATATCATTGTAAATTAATGTAAATGTTAAAACCAATAGAACATGTTGGATTGTTTCCTTTATCCTTTGGTCAAAGTTAAGTGTAACTTACATCTCTAATATCTTTTGATAGGTTTAATTCTAAAGGGCATAACTCAAGATTGATACCAATCTAGTAACAAAAGTTTCAAAATCTTAACAATATAATCGCCCTCATGTTTATAACCTTAAGACGTAAAGTAAAGAACCTGTACTAAAACTATTATCAATCATTTCAATCCTAGGGCATGTTTAATTGTTAATTCAAAAAAAATTGTGTGTGTTTTTGCCTTCAAGTTTTGGGCATGACAGATTTTCAGAGGCATGTTCTGGTAAACTTGTTATATCTCTTAGCAGAGTTGTTAGTCTAAGAAGCCAAAGTTAAAGATGTGAAGAAGACGTGTTACTGATGACATGGCTAAGGTCACTTGTCATAATTTTACGTGTACGAAAAGTTACTCAAGTTGCAAGGCAGAAGATTAATGTTATCACTAAGTGTAACATGTTCTTAATGTGGTCCTATAATAATTAATTGAGAAGGTGTAATAGTTGACTTAGGGAATCATTTTATGGATTTAGTATAAAGGAAGAAATTTTTCTTTATCATGTATGATGGATGTATAGAGTAATGTGAATGATTATAAGCAACAAAAAGAGTGGAATGCAAAGATAAACAAAGCCGAGTGAAAGCAAAGGAAACTTCATTGCCAAGGTTTTATTATGTGATCCAAAGTTTGATACTTAGATCCAAGGTTTGTGACCTAGTCTACAAGGTCTGACATTGATTGGTCTAGTTGAAAGGATAGAGAAAAGAAGTTAAAGTTCAAGACATACAATTATTCTGTAAGGAATAGTTGAGAGATCAGTTGGACAGTGAGTTCAGTGATCTTTCTCTAGAAGCTATTTGGATACCAGGTCCTTCTATCTTCTACAACTCCTAACAGGGTTGGCACAACTCCTTACAATGTTGGAATCTTCTAACAAGGATTCAAAGCCTTGTAATAGGGACTCATATGTACTAAATGTTGTAATAGACTCCTAATAGGGTCCATCGTCTAACAAAGAATATTTATATTAGTACATCATCTTGTGGGTATCATTCCCACTAGGATTTTCCCTATGATCAAGGGTTTCCCTAGTTTACATATCTGGTGTAATTGTCTATGTGTATCTTGTTATGGTTTTTTATTACTTTGGTTGAATGGATAAGATAGTTTAATGTTGATAAATGTTTTAATTATTGGATAATTGATTCACCCCCCCTTCTTAGTTATCTTGGTGGACTATTGTTTCTAACAATTGGTATCAGGGCATCAGGTCCTTGAAGATATATTTTAACAATTTTGGGAGATCCATGGAAAACATGTTCAAGAAAGATAGTCTGAAGTTCGATAGAACAAATTATGATAGTTGTGTTTGTGTTTAAAACTACTAAACCACAAAATGCTCAACAAAAAATTGATAATACTCACATAATCAAAAGATTAGCCACTTCCTATCAACAACTCTATGTGCAAACCATTTGGACCAACTTCAACAAAACTAAAAATGGTTTCCTACTCTTTAGGCTATGCAAGACCAAGGCAGGTTTACCCAGGGGATGCCTTAGATAACCACTGATATATGAGAATTATATTAGTATCATTTTGATTCTCATCTCTAATTCCTAACACTTACATAGTTATCCAATTTATGATACTTTCAGACAAATATGGATCCCTTATAAGCAGATTTGGTCCTAATTCTCCTTAAGTTTACAATTATTTCTGGGAATAACAACTACCTAAGATCTAGAAATAAAATATAAATGAGTGTTGACCAACATTATAACTCTAAAAAAAATGGAACAAGAATGATTTTGATTTTGTGATTAATTTGATATGTAGAAGTAGAATTTACCCTAACTCACTCCTGATTCATGAGACCAGTGTCTTATCCATTGGGAAAAAGATAGTCTATTGGTGGGAGACCTAATTCAATTAACTTGTAAATGAATTCATCAATTGTAATAACCTATTTCCATTCTTATGATTTATCCAGTTTATAAACTCATGAACCTCACTGATCTACTGAAGTATTTACATAACTTTTTGAATTAAAAGCAAAATAGTATCAACATACAACCCATCCAAATTGCATTCAATCAATTGAACCTTATTAAAATGACATCAAAGTCAACAAACTCATAAAATAGAGATAGAAATTGATGACACAAATCTCATGCAAATACCCCTTTGTATTATCCCCTAGATGACTAATACAATGACCAATAGAAATTCAATCAGAAGCCTTGAATATCTTGTTGATGTTGTCATTTGTATGTATTATCAAGAGTACAAGTTTGACAATAAACTCAACACATCTACATACAACTGGACTAACTGGACCTTTTTTGAACAAAAACAAAAATTATACAACTTTCAGACCCTTTCTCTAGCCCTGGGATCTCACTTATATAATGCGAAATGTAACAAGCTTTAGGCTTGGAGAAATTGACAAGTGTCCAAAAGACAAAACTTAATGTAATAGAAAGCTAACACATCAATATATTCTTTGGTAGGTCCCATGTCTGTTACATCACAATAAGCTACTGGTTCTTTTGATTCACCACCACTATTTTGACTCTTCTGAATATGCAGCTACCAAGCTAGCCAATGATGAAACCTATGGTAATGTTTGCAAATCAACTTCTACTCGTGGATTTTGACTATTTTCATCTTGAACTGACAAAATAACTTTTACCCTTAATTGATCTTTTGTTATGTCCACATCCTGGGTCTCTAAGCCTATAGCTAGAACCAATTGGTGACCTTCATCTTCCTCATCTTTTTGATATGGTATTGTTGTGTCAATAATCTGCACCTAATCTTTCTGTTCCTCATCATCATCTATACCAACCTCTTCTAATTGCTCACTAGAAGCAATATCTGCCATCTAGGTGCCAAATTGTGCATCATCTAGCCAGTTGAATTGTAGAATATCATTTTGCTTCTTAAGTATATACTCAGCCTCGTTATCAATACTAACAAATTCTTGTTTCAAAGAATCAAAAAATAACTAGACATTCACCAATTCCTTCATTGTAGTGGCCCACCAAGTATGCCCTTTTTCATTTATAACCTTATTCATCCTCAAATAGAATAGGTCATCCAATTCCTTAGCCCATTCATCCTTATTCTTCAATTTATTCTTTCTATCCAAGGCACGAGGAAAAAAATCAATTTTTTGATTCTTGTACTTGCTTAAATAAGAAACAACTTTTAGTTGCAAAGCAACTCTCTTGTTATCAAAATCTGATAGATCACTAGCAATATCATATGTCTTTTCAATATGGTCATGAGAAGACCTTATAACTGAATAACATAAAAAAGTAATTTCTTTCTTCCTCTTTCCCCACTTATTAACAATAGGCTTGAGGGCTTCATCATGAGTTTTTAGTTCTTCCCATATACTTATTACTCTTGCCAACTAATCATAGAATAGGGGCCATTCAATTATATCTACCAAGTACATTAGAGTCTTTCTAAGTTTATCCTCATATTGTACTTCGATCTCTACATGTAATGCCCAAAGTTTACTTTTTTCTTCCTCAAAATCCTCCATTGTATAATACTGAGGCCTTTGTGGGGTGTCTGGCATTTCCATAAGAGGAGTGGATTTAAAAGACTCCACTGGAGGGTGAGGGTATGTTATTCTTGGCCTAGTAGACCTTCCCGTAATTTTATTTTCCAACTCAATCCTCTTTTGAACCTCTTTATTCTAAGCTTCCAAAATTGTTTCATACTTACTTTGTAATTCAAACATGGTATTTTCTTCCTTTTTTGTAGTGGCCAAAATAAACTGAGATGAATCTACATTCCAATGTGCAACTTTCACATGAGGAGTATCAACCACTCTTCTTATAAAAATACTTCCCATCAAATGAGAATCATCTAGTTGTGATCAGGTGGCTCTTGATCCTCTCCTTAATGACCAGATAACCAAGGGAACCTGGTCTTCACTGAAACTAGTACCCTGAAAGTCTTTCTTATTTTTGTCTTGCAAATCAAGTTTATTTGAAATAGAATTAAACACAAGAGCATTAAAAATGTCCCAATTGGGCAATAACAAAATGTTTGATGCTCTGACCATTTGCCTTCCTTCCTTAGGGCTTATACTCTAAAACTCCCTCATCATTTCCTCTTTTACCTAATTTTGTAGGGCAGTTTCACCCATTTCTAGGTGCTCTATTCTCAGCTTGTTGCACCTTTCTTCAAATCTTCCCATATTGGCCTGCCATGCAAATTGGAGAAAAGCCCTAGGCTTAACAAAACTATCATCAGACAAAAATTGATAACTAGGCTGTTCTAATACAGGCTCCAATTCCCTGCCTCTATAGTCCACAACTATAAAATCCAAACTTGGCATAGGAGGCTCTTGAAGGTTTCCCTTATCCAGTTCAGCTTGGGTGATAAAAACACCTCCTCCTAATCCTATTTGTTCAATTTTCTCACTAGTGAGTTGTTCTTCTCTAATCCTCAAAGGGGATTGAGTGGGTGAATATTCCTCAACTTGAGGACTCTTTTCCTTTATTACCTTCTGCCTCTTGGGAGAAGGTTCATTAGGTCTCTCCTCTAGGACTGCACTGGTGGATCCCATTATTTTCTTGCCTTAGTCATAGTAGCCTTTTTATTTTGAATTACAATATAGCCTGGTCTCTTTTGAACAATTATTTGACCAACTCCTACATTAGGAGTGAAAGCCAACCTCCTCATGACCTCTCTGGCCTTATTTGGGTCCAAATCAATAAATAATTATTTCTTCTCATTCATGGCTTCCATTATTTTAGGGAAGGTATTCATGAGCTTATTTATTTTATCAGCCTCTGTATTAGCATTATCTAGAGGACTATTTTTCTAATCAAAATAATGAATGAATTCTAAAACCTGGGAATAGACTCTCTTACTTTTTCTTCTTGGTTTCCTATTCCTGCGATGAGAACTCATTCCTTATAATGTCCTTTGGATAGTATGAGTCATGTTTGAATTTTCCCAATTTAATCCTATGTCTCAAGGTTTGATTATAAAACCTCTTAGTATGACAAAAATGAGGATGGGAAACAACCATTTTGTCTTGATTCAAAATTTTATGTAAAAGTAACCAACCCCCTTTAGTAATTACAAACTAATGAGCCACTGTACAAGTAGGGAAAATTGATCCTAGTTGCCTTTTCAATAGATACATCTCTTCCATTCCTCCTAATTGCCACAAAACTTCAACCATTCCTAACATTAAAGGTACTTGGTAGGGTAACACATGAGGGCTTGCTTTAAAACCATAAATTCTAAAAATAGTAGAAATGGAGTATGGGATGATATCTCTCCAATTGTTTGAAACTTTCAAACCACTAGGATTTTCCATAGGCCTAATAAAATTCATAGTGCCTTGGGGATTCTAGGATTATCACTCAATATGGGGCATCTCAACTTGGAGGTGAAATACCTATCAAACTTGATAAAACTAGCATTCTCTTCATCCCAGGTCATATCTGCACTCCACAACTAGATTAATAGTGCTTCACCATCCTCCTCTCTATTCAACTCCATCTCTTTACCAAAATATGTAACTCCCTTAAATAAGAACATATGCATCAACAAAGAATAATGGCCAAAAGTTTTCTCTACCTTCCCTTTTGCAATTCCAACCAAACCAATATGAATTTCTTCAGCCAAATAGGAAGAAAAATAAAAAAATAACATCTACACCAAAGGAAGCAATTTGAACCATCATATACATAAGGCTAATGAGCATGAAATTCTGTTCATCTTCACCAAAAACATGACATAGGGTCTTGTATATTTCTATAGCTAGGGAAGTGAAAGGATCCTTTTTAAAAGTTTCCCTAGAGGCTACAATGATTACTGGAAAAGTTCTTATTATGCCAATATGTGCCCTCAGTGCACCTCCCCTAATCACATCCTTCTTTACATTGTATTCATTTTCTAATTCTTGTAGATTAATTGGCACATGATAATCTGTCAATGGCTCTAAGAGAAAAACCTTTCTAATTTCCTCAGGATTGATTGAGATCAGAGGCACACCATTAGTTCTTCTCACCACCCTAACAGCTTGGTCATAATTCTTTTCAATGGCTTCAAGCAAATCATAATCCATGAAAACACTTGGAACTACTAGTTTTCCAAAATCAAAATTCTAGAAATTAGCATGCGGTGCAAACAAATTCCTCTCTGAAAACCATTTCTTGAACAAAACAAGACCAGTTTGTGAAGTTTTTACATCCCTAACCTAGTTGCCTTTGTCATATAGGCCATCTACAATTTTAAGCCTAGGGTTCTTAACTTCCATAGTTTCGGTGGTGGACTCTGGGAGTAGTTCTAGCAAATCGTCATGAACATTTCTATCCATATAATTTACTTGCCCAAAAAAAACTTTCTTAGGGGGCATCTTGACTATAATTTGTAGGAACTAAAATGCTACAGAGGTTATAACATGAATTTTTACTTGATTTTCTAAGCTTTCTCTTCCCTAAACTTTTGCAATAGCTCACGAACAAACATGAAACTGCTTCATGTTTTTGCTAGGCTTAACACAATATTCTCAATAGGCTCTTGTGCTTAGAAAACATGAAATCTCTATTCGCATGAGATTAGAACTGATGAAATCTCCTATATTATACTCTATTTTTCTCACACATGAAGCTTTCATTCCTCATAAATGCACAGAGTAGAAAAATAGAGTGGCATCACCCTTCCTTTTAAATTTGCACCCTTGATCTTTGAAAAATCCTATGATCTAGGGATAAAAATAGGGTTGACTCATCTTTCTTCTCAACATGTTGGTAGTCAAACCAATGAAATGCTTCCATTTGTACCTTTCCTTTGTTGATGGCACTTTGAATTGGACCCACATTTCCTTGAGGACACGTGTCACTGAATCACTACCTCGCTATGCATAAAGAGTGAGCACATTGCCATAGCGAGGAAGTAATAACCCTTGATTTGATCTTAATCTGATGGCAGGCATTTTACTACATTCTCATTACTACAATGGTGGGTCCCTTGTGTATTTTCCTTGTTCGCTATGTTGCTATACATAAAAGGTGAGCAACTTTCAATAGTAACAAAGCGATGATCGTTGATTTCCCTTTGATCGAGTAGAGGACATTCAATGCATCATACAATATGAACATGGTGGGCCCCATCTTTAGCTGCCTTACTCACTATGTCACTATACATAACCTTCGAGAAACTCACCATAGTGAGGTAGCAATTCTTGTTGATCTCAACTTGATTGAACAATCACAATTCTTTACCTGGCTTTTGAATTGGAAGTGGGTCCGCATTTCTTGGTGACACTGAGCTGTCTTGACATGTTGTCATATATATATATATATATACAAAATTAATTTTAATCCTTAGTGACATCACATCTCCTTATATATAAAATTATATATATATATATATATATATAATTTACTTTAATCCTTAGTGACATCACATCTCCTTGATTTTGTTGTGTTTCCTATTTTTTAGGTGGGTTGCTACATTGCTACTAGCGAAAGTCATTAACTTTCTGGTAGTGACATAGCAACCTCCGACGGATTAAGAATTTCTGGCGTATAAATGCTTAGTAGGATGCCATTGTGTCATTTGATTTGCACAACTCATTTCTAATGAAAAACTCATTAGGGGCCCACCTTTTGAAATTGTCATTACATCATAACATTCTGACTAGTCACTACATCAATACCGATGAAAGTCATTAACTTTCCAGTAGTGACATAGCAACTTCCAGTGATCCATCAAAGCTTGGTGTTGGAAAAATTAAACAAAATAACCACAAATGATATGACTATTATAGAAATAAAAGCATACTTTACAAGATATATTTCTTGGGATCCTCATAATCATCGCCACTTTCAAAAGAGCGTCATCTTTTGCATTATACAAGTACTTGCTATATTGCTATTGGTAGGATGCAATGATTTTGCAGTTGTGACATAGCGACCTCCAATGAGAACTGAATTTTGGTGACGGAGAAAGGATAACACATCAATCATAATTAAACTGATTAATACTATTGTGAGAAATAATGGTTGTGCACATTTATGACACTGCATGGGAATTCTGTAGTCACCATCAGTTTTAAAAGGTTGTCGCTTTATTCATATTTTGATTACTTGCTATGTTGCTACCAACAAGGCACATAGATTTTTTGGTTGTGACATAGTGACTCGCTAGAAAAACTTGAATTTTGGTGACACCATTTGCAAATTTCTCCACATGCATCCTTTCTAATACTAACAACCCTGGGATAGAGCACATGACCATAATGTATTCAAATCAATGCACATTTCTGATGTCGGACCTCATTTTTCAGTACCGTAACTAAATTTATGATGATCACTATATCACTATAGTTAAAGACCCTACATTTTTTTACAATGACAAAGTGACAACCATGGATCCAACCAAGACCAAATGGTGAGAAAAGATTTTGACAAAGGTATCTTAGCACGAAAAGAATTAAGCAAGAAAGGAATATTCACGTTTTTAAAAGAGAGGGCACCAGGATAAATTCAAAACTAAACAAAACCTAAGGTTTAGGAAAAGCTTTCAAAGGATAAAAACTGCAAGGCCCAAAAACTAGAAAACCTAGTTGCTAACAATGGACTCAAATCTGATTTTTTAATATCTAAAATGGGAAAATTCATTATGCAAAAAATTAGACCAACAAGTTGGAAGGAAAAGATGAAGACACATCTATTGTGTATGGGTCCAAGATATTGGATCTTGACAAAATCATCAAAGACAATCATTGCTAAAAGTGACTTGGAAACTTATACCTAGGAAAAGAGAGATCTTTTCATGTGTGACATAAGAGCTAGAGAAGCACTATTGTCCACACTTCCTGAAATTGAATACAACCAGGTAAAATCACTTAATACTTCTCATTTGATTTGGAAAGCTTTGGAAATTTTTTTTGAAGGAGATGAACATCCTAAGAAATTGAGGCTAAAAAGTTGGATTTATGTATGTCAAGATGCTAAAATGATGGAAGATGAATCTACAAGAACATATGTAGGCAAAATATCATAAATTACTGCAGGTATTAGATCTGAAGGAGGAAGCATAGAAGATGATGAGGTTATATGGAAGACATTGAAGAACCTAACACCATCGTTTAAGTCAACAGTTCAAATGATATAGTTGTTGATATCTTGTACCAAAGATTTCACAAAGGAGACATTGCTTGGAAGTCTTGAAGTAGTTGAGAATGAACTTAGATAGTCTAGAGAATTGACCAAAATAGAAACAACTTTTAGTGCCTTGAATATTTGACCTAGTTTATCAAGGAGCACAAGTGCTAGAGGAGACTTTCTTAGCAACAACAAATCTGATGAGGATAGAAAGATTGAAGGAGTAGCCCTCCTAGTAAGAATAGGAAAGGATGGTAAGAAAATATTTAAATTTTGGACTTGTAATGAATTTGGTCATTATGCATCTAATTTTTGTAAAAAAAAGAAAAAGTATAAAGGAAATTTCAAACCTAGAAGAGATAGAGAGTGTCTGTATGCAAATGAAGAAGATGATTGTAATGAACAAGCAGTAAGTGCTAGTGATGATGAAATAGGATTTGTAGAAATTAATGAAGAAATTTCAAAGAAAATAACTTTGGTATCACAAGTTGAAAATAAATTTGATTGGATAATTGACAGTGGTTATTCACATCATATGGCTAGTGATATGAACAAGTTTGTTGACTTCAAAAGTCATGATGTAGGTATTGTTAGATTTGGAAATAATGTAGTGTGTCATGTTAAAGGTATTTGATCTATAACTCTTGATGGTAAAACTAACAATGAAGATATATATTTTGTTGATGGTTTGAAGCACAATCTTCTGAGTGTTGGACAACTAGTGGATAAAGGTTATTAGTTGTAGTTCATAGAAAAGACATGCATGATAAGAGACAAAGATGGAAAGGTAATTAGAATAGGAATTAGATCTAGAGGTAATGTATTTTGGTTGAATTCTACTGAAATGACATGTTTAGTTGCAAAGGTAGATGATAGTTGGTTATGGCATAAGAGATTTTGTCATATAAAATTTGCCAGTATTGTGAAGATTAGTAGTATGTTTGCAGTTAGAGATTTGCCTAAGATTATAAAGCCTACTAACACAATTTGCAAGGAATGTGTTTTGGAAAATCATAACAAAAATTCTTTTCTCAACAAGAAGTTTATTGCTACAAAAAAATTAGAGATTGTACATACAGATCCAGTGGTCCTACAAAGACTAAAGGATTCTATGGTGAAAGGTATTTCATGATTTTAGTTGATGACTTTTCTAGAATGATGTGGGTTGCATTTCTTAATGAAAAATTTGAGGCATTTGATAAGTTCAAGATATTCAAGAATAGAGTTTAGAATGAATGTAGCATGAAGATTAAATGTTTAAGATCAGATAGAGGAGGAGAATTTACTTCAAATGAGTTTAACACCTTCTGTGAAGCTAATGGAACCAAAAGATAGTTATCAGCTCCAAGAACCCTTGAACAAAATGGTATAGTAGAGAGAAGAAACAAGTCAGTAATAGAAGCACCAAGAGCTATTTTAGATGAGAATGATGTAACCAAGATTTTTTGGAGAGAAGCTATGAATAAAATAGTCTACACTATGAACATAGTGTAAGTTAGGAAAGACACAAACAATACCCCTATGAATAGTGGTTTAGTCACTCACCTATGGTTAAGTAAGTTAGAATTTTTGGTAGTAAGTGTTATATCAAAAGAGATGATGATATTGGTAAGTTTGATGCTAGAAGTAATGAAGGTATATTTCTTGGTTATTCATTGAAAAACAATACTTATAAATGTTATAATCTAAGAACTAAGACTATTAAGGAAAGTGAAAATGTAAGTGTTGATGAGAAATTTAGGATACAAGAAAGAGTAGTTGATTACAATTTAGCTAATGATGTTGTTACTAAACCAAGGAATGATAAAGTATTCTCTGAGGCTAACAATTATTTACATAATGAAGGAGATCTAAGACAAGAACAAAGTACAAAACCTTCAACAGAGCCAAGAGTTGAGATAACAATGTCTACTTCGAGTAAGAATATGACAAATAATAATCCACTTGAGTAGATCATCAAAAGTAGAGATAAATGTGTGATGACAGAAATGAGAATCAATGAAGAATTATATTTGATATCTCAAGTTGAACCTAAGAATGCAGATGAAGCATGTAAATATGACTATTGGAACCAAGCTATGAAACATGAATTGGATCAGACAGTAAACAATAAGACATGGGAATTGGTCCCCAGACCAGTAGATAAGAATGTGACAGGAACTAAATAGGTATTCGGGGACAAGATGAATGAACAAGGTGAAGTTGTAAGGGACAAGGAAAGATTGGTATGTAAAGGTTACTCACAGCAAGAAGGAATGGACTATGATAAAGCCTATGCTCCTGTGGCAAGAATAGAAGTAGTAAGGTTATTCTTAACATATGCAACATATAAGAAATTCAAAGTATATTAGATGGATGTCAAGTCAACATTTCTAAATGGATAACTTGAAGAAGAGGTATACATAGAACAACCTGAGGGTTGTCCCTTGATAGATGAAAATGACATAGTATGCAAATTAAAGAAAGCATTTTATGGCTTGAAGCAAGCACTTAGAACTTGGTATGCAAGGTTGGAAAAGCATTTGAAAAAATTTGGATATAGAAAAGGTATGCTAAATAGTAATCTCTATTAGAAAGAAATTGATGATGTATTAATGATTTTGGTAATATTTGTTGGTATCATATTTGGAGGAAATGATGATGAAAGTGACAAGTTTGTAGACGAAATGAAGAAGGAATTTGAAATGAGCATGATAGGAGAAATGAAATATTTTCTAAGATTATAAATCATATAGGACAAAGAAGGAATCTTTATTTCTTAGACTAAGTATTTAAAAGATTTATTGAAAAAGTTTGGTTTGAAAACATGTAAACCCATTGGAACACCTATGGTAACTGGACATAAGTTATCTACAAAGGATGAGACACCTACTATTGAGTAGAAGAAGTATAAATCTATGATTGAAGGATTACAATATCTAACTCACAAGGTTAGATATAGAAAATGCAGTTGGAATTGTTGCAAGATTCCAAGTTGATCCCAAAGAAGCACATTATATAGCAATCAAAAGGATATTTAGATACCTAAAAGAAATACTAGAGTTTAGATTGTGGTATGATAGAACTAATGATTTCACTCTATATGCTTATACTGATGTTGATTGGGTAGGTAGTAGGGATGAAAAAAAGAGCACATGTGGTGGAGCCTTCTTTCTTGGAGGATTATTAGTTTCTTCACTAAGCAAAAAGAAAGACTATATCTCACAAAGTACAACAAAAGTAGAATATCTTGTAGTAGCAAATAATTATAATCAAGTTGTTTGGATGAAGTAGATGCTAAAGGATATAATGATAGAATTCAATAAACCTATTGTCATACATTGTGACAACACAGCTACCATAAATATGTCTAAGAATCCAATGTTGCATTCTAACACCAAGTACATTTATATCAAGCATCACATGTTGAGAGATAAAGTTGTAGAAAAGGAAATTAATTTGGAGTATGTAAACACCAAAGTGAAGATTGAAAATATTTTCACTAAGCCTCTTTCCAAAGAGAATTTTGAGTATTTGTGAGGTATGCTATGGGTTATGCCCCTTCCTACATCATAGTAGATGATGCAAGAGTGCATTAGTCCAGTGTAACAAAGCACTATTGTTTGTCTGGATTGAATGTTGATGCTTCCTACATGGGGAAGTAATTGTGATGGACAAAGTCATATAAGACTCTTGTTGGATATTGTTTTCAAATAGTGTCTTTGAACACTTGAGATAGTCAAAAATAATTGTTGCAGAATTTGATGGTTGCTAAAACCTTTGAAATTGATGTCAATAGAGGGGAAGTACAACATATAAAACAAGTACATAATGGAAAAATAGTTCAAAAAGCATGGAAAATAATTACAACATGTTCAGAAAATTACTTAGAAAGAAGTACAGTAGGAGAAGTACAACATAGAAAAATAGTTTGATGTAAAGCATATTGAGGTATCAATAAGGGAGAATGATTGATGAAGAGGATTTGAAAAGAAAGGTTAGCATTCTTTTGTAGTTAGTATTGTTGGAACTAGATATTTTTCATCTATGTTGCCATCAATGCCAAAGGGGGATATTGTTCAAAATATGAATGCTGATAATATTCCTATGAGGGAGTATTGTAGAAATATGATTACATAATTATCATGGCAATATATTAAATTCATGGCTATGTTTTTCATTGATTTCAACACAACAATTTTATATGGTATCTAACAGAATAACAATGGTAAAGATCAAGTTGGTATAGACAGATCATTGAGTACTTTTAGTAGCAAGGTTAAAGGGAGATTATACTGCATGTATATTATACATAGGTAACCTTAGAAGCATAAGATATCAAGTTTGGAAGAAGTTATGCAAGTTTTAGTGAAGACTGTTCTAAGATAGAGTATACAGAGACATGTTTTGGTAAACTTGCTATATCTCTTAACATATTTGTTATTTTGAGAAGCTAAAGTTAAAGATGTGAAGAAGACATGTTGGTAATGATGTGGCTGAGATTTCTTGTCATAATATTATGTGTATGGAAAGTTATTCAAGTTGCAAGGAGAAATATTAATGTTATTGCTAAGTGTAACATGTTCTTAATGTGGTACTATAATAATTAATTGACAAGGTGTAATAGCCAACTTGTGGAATTATTTTATGGATTTAGTATAAAGGAATGACATTTTCCTTTATCATGTATGATGGATGTATGGAGTAATGCGAATGATTGTAAGCAAAAAAAAGAGCAGAATACGAAGATAAGTAGAGTAGAGAAAAAGTGAAGGAAACTTCATTACTGAGGTTTTATTGTGTGATCTAAAATTTAACACTTGGCTCTAAGGTTTGTGACCTAGTCTACAAGGTCTAACAATGATTGGTTTGGTTGACAGGACATAAGAAATAAATTAAAGTTTAGTACATACAATTATTCTACAAGGAATAGTTGAGAGATCATTTGAATAGTGAGTTCAATGGTCTTTCTCTAGAAGCTATTTGGATAGAACTCCTAATAGGGTTGGCACAACTCCTAACAGAGTTGGAATCTTCTAACAAGGATTCAAGGTTTCCTAATAGGGACTCATATGTACTAAATATTGTAATAGACTCCTAATAGGGTTCATCCTCTAACAAAGAATATTTATATTAGTACATCATCTTGTGGGCATCATTCCCACTGGGGGTTTTTCCTCTGACCAAGGGTTTCCCTAGTTAACATATCTAGTGTAATTGTCTATGCGCATCTTGTTATGATTGCTATTTATTTTGGTTGAATGGATACGATTATTTAAAATTGATAAATGTTTTAATTATTGGATAATTGATTCACCCCCCTCTCAGTTATCTTGGTGGACTATTGTTTCTAATAGGAAGGTTATTTTAACATCAAGCTGCTCCAAATACAAATATTCAGTAGCCACAATACTTAAAATAGTGCGAATAGAAGTCATTTTAAAAAGAGAGAATATCTCATCAAAATCAATGCCCTTTTCCTATGCAAATCCTTTTACAACTAACCTATATTTATATCTTTTCTTACCTCCATCCTCTTCTTTCAACCTATAAACCCACTTATTTTGTAAAGCCCTTTTACATGTAGGAAACTTGCATAAATTCCAAGTCTTATTTTTTAGTAAGGAGTACATTTCATCTTTCATTGTAGACCCCCACTAAATCTTAGTATCCACCTACACAACTTCATCATAAAATTTAGGTTCACTAGTATCTATTAATAAAATAGGGTACAAAGAAGGAGAAAATCTTTATGGAGGTCTACTTAGCCTTGTTGACCATCTAACATTCATTGGGGTGTGTGGTATTTTTTGTTGCAGTTGTTGCACATCATGATGAATTGTTGAACCACCATCTTTTGGAGTATCATCCAACACTACATAATCATCTTCTTTCTTCTCATGTTGTAGCAATAGATCTTTGTACAACACTTTCTCATTGAATATGACATCCCTGCTTCTTATAATTTTATAATTTTTTAAATCTCAAAGCCTATAACTAAATTCATCATTTCCATATGCAAAAAATACACATTTCTTTGACCTAGCTTCCAACTTGGTTCTATTTTTAGAATCTATATGAGCAAATGCTTCACAACCAAAGGTTTTGAAAAAAGAATAACTCACCTTCTTACTAGCCCATGATTCCTCTAGAATACCACAACCCAAAGGAGTAGAGAGACCTCTATTAATAAAATATACAATAGTATTGACAACCTCCACTTACATGTTTAAGGGCAACCCAACATGCAACCTCATGCTCATTACACACTCCATTATAGTCATGTTCATGTGTTCAACCACTCCATTTTCTTGTGGAGTCCTTGGAGTAGTTTCTTGTCTATGAATACCATTAGTGGAGCAGTAATATTCAAATTCATGAATGCAATACTCACCACCATTATTATTTTTGACACATTTTAATTTCTTACCAGTCTCATTTTCAACCAAAGATTTCTATTTCTTAAAATTTTGAAACACATCAAATTTCTAAGGAAATAAATCCATACTTTTCTAGTTATATCATCAATAAATGTAACATAATAATGAGATCCACAAAGAGAAGATACTTGAGTTGGTCCCCATACATCTGTATGCATAAACTCTAATTTTTCACTTTTATTTTCCTTTCCATTCTTCACAAAACTCACTCTCTTTTGTTTTGCATACACAAAATTTTCAAAAAAATCCACATTAACACATTTTAGACCTAGTAAAAATTGCTTTGAATGAAATACTTTCATACCTTTCTCACTCATGTGCCCAAGACTGTTGTGCCACAACATTGTATCATAATCTATAGCAACAATTTGTTCTCCCTACTCAACTATAGCAACTATTCCTAAACATTCATTTTTCTCTAAAACAATCAAAGTAAAAGGAACAATATGACCTATATAAAGATATAAGATGCCTACTTTCACATCTTTTGCTACTACAAGGGAACCTTTTAAAACTTTCAAATTTTTAACATTAAAAGTAACAATACAACCCCCATCAATGAGTTTTCTTGCTGAAATTAAATTCTTAATTAGCTTTGGAACATGTCTTACCTTATGTAGTAGCCAATAATTCCCATTCTACAACTTAATCTTAACTTTTTCTTTTCCAACAATCTAATAGGGTTTATTATCTACAAAACAAACAAGCCCAAAATCCCCTTGGACATAATAAATAAAATAACCTCTATGAGGTGTAGCATGAAATGAAGCATCAAAATCTAAAACCCATTAATCATCAACATTTTCTAAAGATAGAAGCAAAGTATCCTCTTTGGATTTGTTATTTACCACATTTGCCTCCTAGTTCCCTACCAGTTTATCTACTTCATTTTTTTTTGAGTCTAACAATCTTTCTTCTTATGCTGTAGTTTCCCACAATATCAGTAGTTGTTTGGTCCTCTTGATTGAGACCTTTCCCCCTTTAACTTTCCTCTTGGTTTCTCATAATTTCTAGAATTATTTCCTCTCTTAGTCATTCTACCTCTTCTTTGTGCATCCAAAGCACTTCCTAATGTAGATCTACATGAAGTTTTCCTACAAGTTTCCTCACTTAAAATAACATCGATCACATTATCATATTTTGGGGTGTTAGATCTAGAAAAAGAATTACTCACAACCATTACCAAGCCATTCCATCTTTCAGGCAAAGAACACAAAATCAAGAGAGCCTTAATTTCTTCATCAAAATTGATACCCATAGAAGATAATTGACTATTAATAGTATTAAACTCATTTAAATGATCTTTAACAGACCCACCTTCTGTCATTTTCATAATAAATAAACACTTCATGAGAAATACCTTATTTAAAGCGAAGGGCTTTTCGAACAATTTCACTAGGGTTTCCATCAACTCTTCCACCATCTTTGCTTTTGTAAATATTGAATGTTACTGAAGGTTCTAGACATAGCCGAATGCTTCCAAATGCCTTTCTAATTAAAATATCCCATTCCTCATTTGTCATGTTTCCCTTGTTCTTAGTTTTTCCTTCCAATGGCTTACATAAATCCTTTTGATAAAGATAGTCCTCCATTTGCATCTTCCATAGCTGAAAGTTTTGCCCATTAAACTTGTCAACCCTTAGCTTAACCCATGTGCCATCTCTCCCACTCAACCATGAGACTCCCACTCAATCATGAGACTTCATGTAGAGGATAATTGAAAAATAATCTAGCTTTGATACTACTTGTTAGGATAAACCTCAGATAGAAATAACAATTACATGCAAATATAAACAATCTCCAAAAATAATAGATCACACATAAGAGAACAGAAGGCACCAAGATTTAACGTGGTTCACCTAATCCTTGGGCCACATCCACCAAATAACAAGTCCAATGTTATTACAATCTAGTGATTATAACTTATTTACAATCCATAATCCCTTACAACTCAATGCCACTACAAGAAGCAATTTTCACATCACACCTTATTAAAAAATCCCTAACCCTCAACCCTTTTAGACAAGTATTTTTGCCACTGTAGGATTAAAATTAGTTACAACATGTTAGCCATAAATTGGTAAATAATAGCCAATTTTTTTTATCAAGCATGTACAATACTTCCCTAATCAATCACCAAAAACTAATACATATTTCTTCTTGTACAATACATGTAACCCTCTAGTTAATTCTCTATGCTCTTCTTCTTCAAGGATTTGATAGACTTGAAATTACTATTCAAGGCTTGTTCTAGAATTCTAGGCTACAGAATTCAAGTTAGATATAACCTCCTCTTGTGTATTTTCAAATCCTAGGTTGGGTTGGAGAACAAGAAAAGCATCTTGGTGAGGTAACACCATTATGTATCTTCTTACAATATAACAAAACAATAGCTTACAACACCAACAGTCTCCTCCCCATTAGGTCACCAAAAAATGTTAGTGAATAGTATTTTCATTTGATGTGTTTAATTAATTCTGATTGTATTCCCAATATAAGGAAAAACTAAAAACACAAAAAATCCCTTTTATCCTTTCAATATTTCCAAATTCTATGAATAATCTTCTTGTTTCTAGTATCAAAAATCTTTATATTTGTCACCTTGGTAGTGAGCCTAAGATTAGTTCTTTCTACTGTGTAATCTTGTGGAAAATTTTAATCCTGGCTCTTATCATTGGTTGGCTTATATATATCTGCCATACAATGTCCTATTTTTTCATCTAAATCAAGCATGGCCTCTACTTTCATCTTCTTTCTCTTTCTCGTCTTACCTAGGCACTTGTTGGCCATATCTTGTACTAGAATAGACATGAGCAATAAGCCCCTCTTTTTATTGATAGAAAGATCAAACCAATTTGGGAAAAAGGAGTTGCCTTGAGTTTGAGGTGTTTGGGGTCATGAAAGGTTTCCAACAACTTGTATTTTTGAACTAAAGGCATTAGCACTATTAATTATCTACTTATTCCTTTGATCCATGATTCCCACAAGGATTTATGTAATGGATTATTTTATTGGTTCATCTTTTCTTTTTTCTTTGTCCAAGTCTACTATAACCTCCTCTTGAACTTTCTTCTTATGGCTCTGCAAATGAGTAACCCACTATGAAGGTTGAATATGAACCTGAACTAGCTCTTTCATCGAGGGTTTTGTTGGCTTCTAATTTTACAAGATTTAAAATACCTCTTAATAAGCAAAGGAAAACCTAATAGTTAGCCAAAAGAATCCACAGTAGATTTTCCAATAAATAAATTAAAAGGACCAACTAATAAGACTACATGGATATTCTTCTCTTTGAACTCTGCAAAATTTAGGCCGATATACCTAGGAATTTATGGCCTTATATAGTCAATATTTTGCAATATAAATCCAAATTAAGGAGGTGAATATGCCCTATCTTCTGATAATTCAAGAATTTAAGGAAAGAAAATGAGAGATGGAAAATTCTCATTACTTCTAAAACTTTGAATCAAGTGTGGGCTTGTACATTTAATTCATAGTACTTGAAGAGTAAAAGGATTTAATTGATTACTTATTTAATGTATAAAATTTCCGCCCAAGATCCATTAGCCTCTAAAATTGACCATTGCCTTATCTATTGGGCTATTTCTCAAAAAAATTGACACAAATGACTAGATCTATCCTAACACTTTGTGAGAAAGGACAATGATAATCAATCTAGATCTCATTCTTATAGCAATCTTCTCTAGACCACTTTCAATCCCTCTATATTTATATCAAGCATTTACACAACCATTTAAAATTACCAACAAAATATGAACATGAATATAACTCAAAAGAATTATAACTAAAACTTAAAATACATTATCATTAAATTTAAACAAAATTGAGAGTTGAATGAGAAGAGATAAGATCTAAGTCAAATAGTTAGAATGCAAATACTTCTTGTATCATTCCTTTGAAAATATACAATTTGGTGTCAATTTTTATACAAAAAGACTCAATATTGAGTCAACAATGTAATTTCATATGTTCTATTAATGGCTTTTTTGAGATAAAATGTAGATATACAGTTTTGGACCAAAAGTTAAAAGTACATGTTCAGTTACTAATGATAAACTCTGGCCTTCCTCTAGCCTTGGGAACTCATTTATATAGCATGAGTTGAAACAAGCTTCAGATATGGAAGGATAAAGACAACTATCCTTTTGACAAAAAGGGTTACAAAAGAGACAAAAATGTCACCATCTTCACAACACAAGAAACTAAAAGGGACATGTGTGACATCTTTTACTTGATATCAAAGTAGTTTTTCAAGTTTTTATGTAGGTATACCCATGGTGAATTAGCTTGTGATGATAAATATTTTTTTTTGGTAACCACTCATTTGGTGCTTAATGGTGGGGCAGGGGCTTCTTCTATTTTGTCTATATCTTGTTCCTCAACAACTTCTAATGATTTTTCTTCATCATTTTATGTTAGTTGTGGAACCACCCTTTCTATCTCTTCCATTGTTACTTGAATACCTTTGTCAATCAAATCTCTCTCTCTAGTGGTTGAAGATTTGTCCATTGATTCAATCTTGAATTCCATTTGTAAAAGTTTTGAAGCTGAAGAATAGTTTTCCATACACTTATTAAAAATTGTATCATTTAGCCAACTAAAATTAAGAATTTCTTTCTCTCTATTCACAATATTTTTTCCAAGCTCCTTTACTTCTTCAAAGTCTTGGTGGAAAGAATCAAAGAATATGTAGACATTAACTACTTATTCCATATTCCTAGAAAACTAGATATAAATTTCTATTTTGATGACATCATTCATCCTTACACTTATTATTTCTTTTAATTCATTTCCCCATTCTTCTTTACTTTTAATATTACCAAGGCCTTTTAGCACATGAGGAAAAATATCAAAACTTCTACTGAGATACCTAGAAAAGCATGATTTCAACCTTGTCTGTAGTACTTCCCTCTTAAGATTAAAATCCAATAAATTTGTAGCCTAATCATATGTCTTCATCGACTTTATGAATAATAGTGGTGCAAAAGGCGGTGATATCATTTTCTCAACTGATCCATTTATCTAAAATGTGTCTCAAGGCACCTTAATTATGCTCAAGCTCACTCCAGATGCCTACTAGCCTTAACATTTCTAAATGAAACTATTAGTATGAATGCTGATGATACTACTTTGGGAGAGTATCCTAAGAATTGGAGAGTACTGAGATGTTGCATTCATGATAGTGTTTTTCATCGATGTCAACATACCAGTAAGTTTGTGAAGACTGACATAGTAGCAAACACAAATCTTAGTTGTACGGATAAGGTTTTGATTGTTTGGTGATGTGCATTAATGGACATGTTTAGTAAATTTTCTTGATGTTAAGGTTCAATGCACATCATGTAAGTCAAAGACATACTTTAGTTTTACCTAATTTACAAAGAGCACTATAGAGGTAGAGTACTTGAGAAGCGATTTCTAATGTTTGCATTATATCTTTTTATGTTGATATAATCTAGTGATGCATGGTCAATCAATGATAGAGGATAGTTTGATGGTGATGTTAGCAAGTGCATAGGTCCTGAAGTCACATGTGTGAATTTTTGTATATACTATGAGCTGACAGTGCTATTGTAATTGTGAATTAATTAATTATCTTATTATAATTAATTGGGAAAGCGTTAAGACCAACTCAAGGAATTATTTTGAATATATGGTATAAAGGAAATATGTTTTTCTTGTTTGTAAGAGTATCAAGTATTGTATTAAATACAAAGTGTGAAAAGGAGCATAGTGTTTATTGAATGCGAGTAAGCAATCCAAGGGATTATTGGATGTGAGTTTTGTGATTTGGTTATAAGCATAAAAGGAGAAGATTTTTGGTTGATAGGACAGTTGAAGGAAGTGCAATTCATTTATATTATTTTACAAGGAATAATACAAAGATCATTTGGATAGTGGGTTCATTGATCTTTCCCTTGAAGCTATTTGGGTAGTGGGTCTAGCTATCTTCCACTACTCCTAATAGGGTTGGTATCTCCTAATAGGGATTGATATGTACTGAATATTGTTATTGACTCCTAATAGGGTACATCCTCTAACAAGAAATATTTATAAAATTACATCATCTTGTGGGTACCATCCCCACTGGGGTTTTCCCTCTGATCAAGGGTTTCCATGGTTAACATATCTAGTGTTATTGTGCATGAGTATCTTGTTGTGGTTTCTGATTATATTTCTCATATGGTTAATGTTTAAATTTTTATTGATTGTGATATTAGTAAAGATAGATTTATATCCAAACAAGACATGAAGATCAAGGAAGGTATTGATCTTCTCATGAAAAGAGAGCCAGAAGGTATGGAAGTTTTAATTTGTTAGACATGTAAAGAGTTTGGTCAATTTTTTATCTAGAATTCCTAAGAAAGTAAGAAAATCTAGAAATATTTCTCTTTCTAATGAAGATGAAGAATTTAAAGCAAGTATGGAAAGATTATTGAATGACTCTGGTAATGATCTTGAACTGATTAAGAAAGAGGAAGTAGTAGAAGAAACAAATTTGGTAACTATTTTGATCCAAAGGCTAACCATGAAAATGTGGAATTTATCATTGACACTAACAATGATTTGTAGAATGGGAATAAGATTGAAGATCAGAGATGTGAGCCTAGAGTAGAAGGAAGAGTTGAGTTGACAACTCCTAGTAGAAGTATATCAAAGAAGATGAATAAACAAGGAGAATTTGTAAGGAACAAGGCTAGACTTGTATGTAAAGGTTACTTATAGTAAGATGTCATAGACTATGAGGATACATATGCCTTTGTACCCAAAATGGAAGAAGTAAGAATGTTCTTGGATTATGCAACAAATAAGAAGTTCAAAGTATATTAGATGGATGTTAAATCAACTTTCCTGAATGGAGAACTTGAAGAAGAGGTATATATTGAGTAGCCTAAAGGTTTTCCACTAACAAAAGACAAACATATGGTATAAAAATTGAAGAAATCTCTATATGGTCTGAAGAAAGCACCTAGAACCTGGTATGCAATGTTGGACAACTATTTGGAAAAACTTGGATTTGCTAAGGGTACAATAGAGAGCAACTTGTATTTGAATGAAATTGAGAATAATATGCTGATAATAGTAATATTTGTTGATGATATCATATTTTGAGGTAATGATGAAGCAAGTGATAATTTTGTTGAAGAGATGAAGAATGAATTTGAGATGAGCATGATAGGATAAATGAAGTTTTTCCTAGGATTGTAGATTTTGCAAAATAGTGATGGTATTTTTATTTCACAAGCTAAGTAATTGAAAGATTTTTTGAAATTTTTTGGATTGGAAAGTCCCATTATAACTGGTCACAAGTTATCTACCAAGGACAAGACACCTACAATTGAGCAGAAGAAGTACACATCCATGATTGGAGGTTTGTAGTATTTGACTCACACTAGACCAGATATAAAAAATTTAGTTGGGATTGTAGCTAGATTTAAAGATAATAATAAGGAGTATCATTCTGTAGTAGTGATGAGAATATTCATATATTTGAAAGGAACATCTGACTATGGAATTTGGTACGATAGATTGAGTGATTTCACTCTATACACATATACTAATGTGGAATGGGCAGGCAATATGGATGACAGAAAGAAAACCAGTGGTGGAACATTTTTTCTTGGAGAAATATTGTTTTTTTGGCTAAGCATGATTCTTGGGTAAGTAAGAAACAATTTTATATTTCACAAACTATAGGTGAGGCAAAGTATGTTGAAGTAACAAACAATTTTAATCAAGTGATGTGGATGAAATATATGCTAAAGGATATCAAGATTGAGTTTGTAGAACTTTTTATCATATACTATGATAACAAAAGTACAACAAGTATGTCTAAGAATCCCATATTGCATTCTAAACCTAAGCATATATCTATTAAGTATCATGTCTTGAGAGAGAAGGAAACCAAAATAGGGATTAGATTGGAATATGTGAGTACTAAAGATTAGATTGTAGATATCTTTATAAAGCCCTTACCTAAAGATACCTTTGAGTACTTGAGAGGTATCCTTGGGGTTATGCCCCTGCCTACTTCTGAGTAGATGATGCATAGGCTACATCAGTCTAGTGGTACAAAGCACTATTGCTAGACTAAACTAAATGTTGATGCTTCCTATATGGGGGAGTATCTATGATGAGCTAAGTCATTGAAAACTCTCGATATTTGGTCTTGCATATGTCTTTGGACACTTGAGCTAGTTGAAGACTTGGAGAAGTTAGTTGACATAATGAGGCTTTTGTCATTGATGTCAATGGGGGAGAATATGCATGAAAAAAATCTCCTAAGTATGTATCAAGAGAGTGCATGGAAGTCTCTATTTTATTAGGGAGATTTAGAAAGATTCGTGTAAAGAAAGAAGGAGGAATACCTATGTGGGGGAGATATGTAGCATGAGGAATTCTAATGTATTGTGAGTTGTTTAGTGTGAACAACTATTGCTGATCCTAAAGAAGAAGAAGATCAAAGCAGAGTTCTTGAGGATTTTAGATTTTATTGATAAAGAGGATTTTGAAAGAGGAGAACAACAATAAAAGTAATAAAGTACTATTTGGTATTCTTGGAACATACATGTTTTTCATCTATGTTTCCATTAATGCCAAAGGGGGAGATTGTTAGCATGAATGTTGATGATACTACTTTGGGGGAGTATCCTAAGCATTGGAGAGTATTGGCATGTTGCATTCATGACTATGTTTATCATTGATGTCAACATAGCAATAAGTATGTGAAGACTAACATAATAGTAGAAAAAAGTCTTAGTTGTATTGAAAAGTTTTTGATTGTCTAGTGATGTACATTCATGGACACATTTAGTACAATGTCCTAATGTTAAGGTTTAATACACAAGTAAGTCGAAGACATACATAAGTTGTACCTAATTTACAAAGAGTTGTAGATAGAGTACTTGAGAAGAGATTCGTGATTTTTCATTATATCCTTTGATAGTGATATAATATGGTGATGCATGGTTAGACAATGATGACTGATAGTCTAATGGTGACATCAACAAGTGTGTTGGTCCTGAAGTCATATGTGTGAAGTTTTGTATATACTGTGAGCCGACAGTGTTATTGTAATTACTAATTATTAATTGATTATCTTATCTTATTATAATTACTTGGAAAAGCCTCAAGGTCAACTCAAGGAACTATTTTGAAGATATAATATAAAGTAAAGATGTTTTCCTTGTTTGTAAGAGTATCAAGTATTGTATTGAGTATGAAGTGCGAAAAGGAGCAGAATGTTTACTGAATGCAAGTAAGAAATCCAAGGACCAAGGGCTTATTGGATGCAAGTTTTGTGATCTAGTTAAAAGATCAAAAGGAGGAGAGATCCATTTAACAGGAAAAAGGAAGGAAGTGCAATTCATTTCTATTTCTCTATAAGGAATAATAGAGAGATCATTTGGACAGTAAGTTCATTGATCTTTCCCTTGAAGCTTTTTGGGCAGTGAGTCCAATTGTCTTCCACAACTGTTAACAAGGTTGGCACAACTCCTAACAGGGTTGGAATCTCTTAATAGGGACTAATATGTACTGAATGTTGTTATTGACTCCTGCTAGGGTCCATCAACTAATAAGGAATATTTATATTAGTACATCATTTTGTGGGTATTTTTGTCACAAACATTTGCACCATTGTTTGAAGTTTTTACCTAAAGGCAACCTTGTGAAACATGGAAACAACCTACAAGCTATCTGACTTGAAAAATGAGGTTGAGTCTTTGGAGAAGGCTGAATTCCTTTACTATGAGGATGAACCTAAACTATACTTAGCGAGGAAAAGGGAGAAGAAATTCATGAAAGAAAATTACCTATTCTATTCTAAGGTGGTGATGCACCAAAATAGAGTGTTCAATCCTCTATCTCTATCCATACATGCACAATTAAACCATTATAACATCAAAATAAATAAAAATTTAGACTTGTTTACTTTATCAATCACACATAGATTGGGCAACTAGACAAATGACACAAGGAAGAAGAGATTCACTTTATATCATTCATAGGTCGAAAGAGATACAATTATGTTAATGATAGAAAACAATGATACATTAATGAGAGGCAAATGAGTCTTACACAGTACATCAATGGCTGAAAAGGATAAACAAAATATCATGAATAATTCAAAGGAAAAGAGAGTTTACAATGTGAATGCCTAAACATGCCAAGGAAAATAGGGAAAAATAGACTGTTACAAGAGTTTTGAAATGTATCTTTATAGCTCAGGCATAACCTCTAGATTGCTTCATAACTTAACCGATGCATTGAAGACTATCAAAGGATTATTGGATGTGATCTAGATAATAAATGTAATCTAGTACATCTTTAGAGGTGAGAAAATCATCAAAACCCTAACCTAGAAGTAACCTTGAAGGTGATTGAAATGATACCATTAATCATTCTGATTAGGTAGATGGATAACTAGTTGGTGGAGGAATGTCCTTTGCATTATTTATAGCTTAGTATTCATTTAGGAGTGGTTGAGATAGAACATGGAGATTAGATTGCATAGGAAAACCAACTTCTAGCTCAACAAATCATTGGAACTCACTAGCCAACCGAGTCAAGCAACCAAAACAAGCCACATGGACCAATAAGGTTACTTCTTTCTACTACCCCACAAGGTCTTCATGAATGAAAAAAAATGAAAAAAAAAATGTAAATAAGCAATACCAGGAAAGAATCTAAGTGAGTTAATGCATGAAAAGATATTACCATAAGATAGGAGAGAGAAAGCTTCAAGATCCAACACCATGAGACAAGATATTTGGAAAGGGGAAAGCAAAGAAAACCCCTTGTGACATTATGAATGAGGCATGATAAGCCTAGGAAGAGAGAGAGAGAGAGAGAGCAAGATAGAAATGCTCATACAATAATTGAGAAGAGGAAGAAAACCTCATTACAAATGAGAGAGAAGGGTCATCTCTTAAATAGAGATGAGAGAGAGGAGTTAGAATGTAACTCCCATGTCTATGAATGCCACCATTCATAAGTGTGTGAGGCCAAGTGTGAGATTCCTCTTAAGGAGGAATAATCTAAATTACAAATTACAATATATATTTGTCCTCACATATTCCACTAGAGGACAAAATAAGATGTAGTGGAAAAAGGACAAAAAATAAATATATTAGGATACCTTGGCTTATATCCTAATATATTATAACAATAAAGAAAAGAGGTCTAACCTTGGATTATAAATACACCAAGGAAAGATTACAACTTCTAACACCCTCCTTTAATCTTTACTTGGGGTAATTATATCAAGGGGTATTAAACCCATAATTTACAACAATCTGCAACTTAATCTTCAATATGAAGTAATTTGATTGTCTTCAAGCCATATGGTACATTTGTAGATCCAAAAGAAGTACATGAGTCCTTTGAATGTGATCAAGTGGAAGCATAGACACATCTTCATATGTGGAAAATCGAGAAGGTTCCTTGATGGATCACCTGGAAAAAAAATAGAGAACAAAAAACAAGACAACTATCCACAAGTAGAATTACATTGAATGGACAAGTTAGTAAAAAAAATGAAGTTATAATAATTTAATCAAGGAGTATAAATGAATGTGTTCACCAACATGCAATGGAGTTAACATGATATCTAAAATAAGTCATAAGCTCAAAATGATCATAATAGATGCAATAAATCTCTCATGAAAGGAACATACTAATGCACAAATGACCATAGACAAGGCCAACTAATGAAACCTGCATCAACATTGCGTCAATCACATGGATATAGACAGTCCATTAATGAGTCATCCCACTACAAGTGAATGGGTCACGACTCCATCACCTACATGACCCATGATCTAGGCAATAAAGTATGTAGACCATTATCATATTGTATATTTATCAAAGAAATATAAGAGAGACAATAATAAATAAGTAGAACATGTGCCTCAAGTACCAAATAATTCAAGTTACAGTTTCCAAGAATGATTGCCGATGTGGACCAAAGGAAGGGTTTATGAGGAGTAACAAAATATTGCCTTCAAATAAGAAATCCATCATGGAAAAGCAACATCATTTCCATGAGGAAATAGATCAACATGGGTCAAAACAACTTTCTCAAATAGAGTCTCCATTATTGGAGTGCTCCAAGATATGGTAGCCTCGTCACCTATACACTCAAAAAATGAGCGAAGTGTAGAAAGTCATACCATGAATAAATCACAACTAAGAGCATACACCAAGGAGATAAAGAGATTGAAATGGGAAATCCCCATAAAATATCATCCTCGCATTGAGGAACAAAGTGGAACAAATGGAGAGAAACTCCATAAATATTAACCTTTTAAAGTAGAGCATATAGAATCAAATGGAGGGAAACTCCATATAAATATTAATCTTTCAAAGTGGAACCAATAGAACCAAATGGAGGGAAACTCCATATAAAATGAGTGCACACCAATATAGGATGAAGGTATACTCCATGGGCCAGATAAGGAAACTATGTATCAGTTATACTGAGGGGACCTACATAGTTATCCTTGAAAAAATTGGCTCCCTATGCAACTCAAAAAAAAATCATATAAATCATGTATATCAATGGTATAAAACCATAAAGTGCCAACATGGGCATAGAATGATCAAAATATCACAATAAAGTCGAAGGCAAATGTGTAAGATAACTCATAAACCTGAATAATTGAGATAAATAAGAAGTATTTGGAAAAGCAATAAGCATAAATTATTAGATATCAGTTAAAATCTCCATGCAAGGTGAACATAAGTGAGAAGATATTAAGGATGGGCCCACCAACAAAGACAATAATCCTCCTAGATTATGGCAAGAAAAGGAATTATAAATGAGGATATCTATTTATTTATTTAAAAAAAAACATAAAAACTCTTAACTTTTTATGTAAAAGAAATAATAAAACTTTAATTAGTTTTAAATTCTAAGAAAACTTCTCAAAAAAAAAATTATCCTTAAAGTTCTCCCTTTTTTTACTTAAAACCATGTATAAGAGAGATTTAAAGTAAAAATATTGCACTTGTGTTTGAGCTGTCTAGCAATGAATGATAAAATGCCAGAAATAGGTTGACAAAAGGCAATGATAAAAAAAAAATGATGCCTCTATCAAGAGCTCTAAAAAAGAGAAAGAATCTTGCAAAAAAAGGGCTAACCAGGAAGGACAGGCAGTTTGTGGCTTTCATCATCTCTCCAATATTTTTCAACTTATCGGAAGGTCAGCACAGAGGAAACAGATTTAGCTCCGGGAGTTGGTGCTGGTGCACTTCGGTCAAAAACTTTCACCATTACAGTTGTTAAGGGAAGGAAATTTGGGAGGCAATAGTATTTTGATATATGAAACCCTAGACTGCCCTGCAACCTTAGAAGCTTTGTTGAAGGGGTTTGGATAATCTATGCGAGTGGAGGCATTTTGAACTCTCAGATCACACTTTTGTTTCTTTCATTTTTTAGCTTAACGCGAAATCCTCCTTTACTTATTCCAAATTTGACGTCAAATTTCAAATTTGAAGAAGCTTTTGCAAATGACAATACCATATCTCCTTATATTTCCTTGCTTTCTGAGTAAATTCCACTGGCATGTGCTTGGCCTTAAATCTACAGATCTAACATCATCATTCTGGGAAATTTCTCCAATAAAAACAAATTGTCCAGAAGTTGAAATTAAGATAAGAATATAGAACCCTAATTCAATTTTGTTATTCTAAAATCCTGAGACACTAGGAAAGTTTGTGGTGGTGCAATACATGTGTGAAAGGCAGTCCAATGGATTAGACCAGTAAAAATTGATGATTTTTGAGATGCAAAAGAAAGAGGAAAAAAAAAACAAAAACCTTGAACAATGATCGACAGTGAAATTTAGCATTATCGTAATCACTCTGTAAATCATGGCTTGTTATGGGTAGCACTGCCATCACTCTCCTCGGTATCTCCTGCATGGAGGCACCATGTAGAACGAAGAAGGGAAGAATGTTGATCTTTACATCTCCAAAAAATGCTCTGCAACGAACCGATTGATAACATCAAAGGACCATGCTTCCGTTCAAATTAACGTTGGGCATTTGGATGAAAACAACATATATACAGGCCAGTTCACAACATTTTCTCTCTATGGATTTGTTCGCCAATAGGGAGAGGCTGATAGCGCTTTGGATAGGCTATGGCATAAGAAGAAATCAGAAATCAGACAGAATTTCCTATATTGAATCTGAACATTTTAGTATTGTATCTGGATAAAGAATGCAAATTTTAAATTGAAATATGGTAACTTGTATGACATGGAAAGACTGATTTTGAGTGATTTTAGATTAGCACAGCTAAACAATTTCTGTTTGCTTGGATACATCTATGCGAAGTTCCTCATAATGTTTTTAGCATATTGCCAATGTAGCTATTGTTAGCGACTTAGATTCCTTTGTCTTTCTTGGTCAAGGGCTAACTCAACCTTACGTTCAATGTGTTTTTGATTCTGAGCAAAGAGCCCATTTCAGTTTTTTTTTTTTTGGTTTTCAATGTGGATGCTGAGGATCAAGATCTACTATTCTGTGCTGCACCCACTTTTGCTGATCGTGGGTTTCATGTGAATGGGCGTGAGAGTGAGTTCCATTAGAATGAGAATAGCTACTGCCACCATGGGCATGATGGTGCTCCTTGTGAAAAAAAAACACCAAGCCCAAAATATTTACCAGAAGCCCTCCAACAGAAACAAACAATAGGCTTTTTGTAGAAAGTTCTTGCGGATCCAAGATCCTTTCTAGAGACTCCAGTACAATAAGCGAGCCATCATCTATTTGGCATCTTTCTAATAACATTTTTGAGGGTCAAGCTAAAAAAATAGTGCATAATTCTAAGGTATTTCATATCAAACTACTCTCTCAACAATATACTAGATTGTACTAGAATATACTATTAAATTAGGAGTGTGAATCTTTAAATTTATATATATATGTTTTATCAATAATATATCAAAACCTGCACAAATTAGAGCAAACAGAAGTTAATCGAATTTGGCGATAAACTAGCCAAACCCAAAAAGAAAAAAAAATCATTTTCTTCCAAGTTAAGAAGATTAAAAAAGAAATTAGTGAAATCTCTCTCAAGAGTCTCCTTCGAATCGTACCTTCATGCAAACACTCAAAAACAAAGATTAAACTGCTTTGATACCATGTTAGAAATGAAAAAAAAAATGTAAATAAGCAATACTACGAAATAATCTAAGTGAGTTAATGCATGAAAAGATATTACTATAAGATAGGAGAGAGAAAGCTTCAAGATCCAACACCATGAGACAAGATATTTGGAAAGGGGAAAGCAAAGAAAACCCCTTGTGGCATTATGAATGAGGCATGATAAGCCTAAGAAGAGAGAGAGAGAGAGAGAGCAAGATAGCAATGCTCATACAATAATTGAGAAGAGGAAGAAAACCTCATTACAAATGAGAGAGAAGGGTCATCTCTTAAATAGAGATGAGAGAGAGGAGTTAGAATGTAACTCCCATGTCTATGAATGCCACCATTCATAAGTGTGTGAGGCCAAGTGTGAGATTCCTCTTAAGGAGGAATAATCTAAATTACAAATTACATATATATTTGTCCTCACATATTCCACTAGAGGACAAAATAAGATGTAGTAGAAAAAGGACAAAAAATAAATATATTAGGATACCTTGGCTTATATCCTAATATATTATAACAATAAAGAAAGGAGGTCTAACCTTGGTTTATAAATACACCAAGGCAAGATTATAACTTCTAACAATTTTGACCACCTTATCATCTTAACCACACCACCCTTTAAATTTAACCACAATTATTTCATGAAATTGCAACCTAACTATGACTTGACTGGCATTGTTATCTTTCAAACTAGGCCCATCATGTACATGTGTCAACCTCTCACTTTGTTGCATGAATTAAAGATTAAACAACTCTACACAGTGACAAAGAAATGGCCGTGGATGATCTTTGATCAGATAGTGAGTAAAATACACTCAAGAAATTGGCCCACCCTCATAAGGCACAAATGGAATCCTAGTAGTTGTAACTCATATGACAACCTAACTAGTCGCAAAGAGAGAGGCCCACTTGGTACACATGGCATGATATCACTTTGTCACATGAGATATAGTTCATGCTTTTTTGCAAAGCACCTAAGTGATGACCGTAGATATGAAGAGATTGAATGATGGACAAAAAGCCTACTGATGACTACATTGACTAAAGAGAAAGGGGCAAAATGGTGCTATGTGGTGATTTGTCACTTTGTCGCTATGATAAAATGGTCTATAGTTTCTGACAGTGACAAAGAGACAATCTTCGATCTCTTTTGATTTGAAAGTGAGTATAATATGGGCCCACAAAAATATTAAATGTGCAATCACTTAGGAAATAAGATATAACCCAAGGTATCAAAAATAGGTATTTTTTCATGCCCTAACATTGGAATATTCAAATATATGAATGTTGACTAGGTTTAAATTCAAATCTTTCAATTTGGTGATCTGGATGTCCACATCATACTCATCTCCTTGGCGATCCAACCTACTCTTTTCTCATTAATATCCTTTCTCAAAGGAAAATATTTAACACTTGCATGAGGCACTAGGAAATGGATCTTATTCTGGGATAGAAGATGTCTGAATCTGTTCAAAGATCTCATGACTGCAAGGGCTTGTTTCTCTACATAAATATACTTGTCTTCATACCCCTTAAGTCCCTCATTAAAGAATGCAATGGGTTTTTCTTCATTCTTATCATTTGATTGGGTCAAAACTATTGACATATAAGTTAAATTTTTTATTAGTGACATACACTTATTTAGATTGTAAATAGCTACCAAGCTTATTGTACATATAATAGTATTTGCCAAGAATTTTAGTTGTTTCTGAGTTTTATAGTAGCTATCAAGTCCTTTGGACAAGTTCTAGTGTTTATCGAGTAGTTACAGTTACCGCGAAGATCAGCAATGTAAACCATACATCTCAGTGTATGCCAAGTTTACATGTACAAACTGAGCTGTGCATTACTTACCAAGTTCATAGTTTATGTGATGCAAGTCTAGCATTAATTGAGCTACTCAATGCTAACCAAGTGACTTAGTTTATACCAAGCTCGAGGTGATAGTGTTTACTGAGTCATACAATGTAAACCAAGAGACTCACTTTATATGATGAGTTTCATAGTATTCACCAAGTCACTAGTGCAAACTTATATTGTGGCCGACTTTGTAATTTGTATAATTGGATTGGTATAATTATAGTGTATTGTATCACATCCAATGTGTGTAGTAATGATGCATATGTAATCTTAAGAGAAGAGTAGAAAGTTCAAATTACAAAGGCTAGAATAGTATAAGGAGCAACAAATATTCATCTATCACATCAAGGTGATTTGTACACTTAAAGGAATCTTATTCAGCAAAACAAGTTGTAGATCAAAGATCAACTACTATTTCATCCTAATAGGTGGATCTATTAAATCCTTTAACAAGGTAGACCTAATAGTCTCTTGTAAATCTCTTTACCGAGTGCATACTTCATTGTATGTTTGTAAATCCTTTCACAAGGTGGACCTAGCAGTCATTATTTCTCCTAATAGGGTAGATCATTAGAAGTGATCAATGTAATTTTAAGAGGCCAACTTTATACTATAATACTAAATCTTGTGGGTATTATTCCCACCCTAGTTTTACTTTCTATTTGGAAGGTTTCTAGGTCACCAAATGTTTGTGTCAAAGTGTTATGAATGCTTTCATGTTTTTAGTTTTTTATGCATGCTACTAGATCGAATTAAATGAGAAGGATTAAATACTAATTAGATAAATAAAGTTAAAAGTTTTGTTAGGTTACTGATTCACCCCTCCCCTCTTAGTAACCTAGCCTTTTTAAATATTTCCAACAATTGGTATCAGAGCATTATGGTTCTCAAGAGAAATTTTAACAACTTGGGCAAAGATCAAAGCCATGGAGACATTCAGACTTGAAAAAGAAAGAGAAAGTTTAATAGCTTGAGTAAAGGTAAAAGCCATGGAGATATTTAGACTTGACAAAGCTATTGACAATGAAAAGCTAGATTTGGAAATAGCTATTGCCCAACTCAAGAAAGCAAAGGAGCAACTCTCTCAATCCTTGAAAAGAAGAAAATAACTTGCAATTGAAATGAATGATGATCTCTACATTGAAGAAAAGGTCGAAGATCTTCATTCAAGTAATCAAGATGAAGCAAATGAAGCAATCAAAGAACTCCTAGGAAATAATGGTTCCCTGCAAGAAGAAGTAAGAAAACTAAGAAGAGAACAAGAAATTCAGTTAGTAAGGCTATGTAATGTCATGGAGCAAAAGAACAAGATAAAATAAGAGATAGAAGGAAAGAACAATGAAATCCAACACCAATCTCTTTAGCAAGAAGATCTTATTGATTAGCTCTCAAATGAAAATGAAGAAATCATGAGCCTAAGATTTGAAAATGAAAGATTGCAAAATGATCTAAATTCTGAAAGGCAAATCAATCAAAGAATGATGAAATCCCAAGTAGACATGAATCAATTGAATGATCAAAATCTCTATAGATAAAAAGGAAAAGAAATAATTGGATACATAGAAGAAGGAGAATCATCTAAGCAAGGAGCTCAAAAGAATCAAAGACCTACTTGCAATCATTATGGTAAGATAGGGCATACATCAAACAAATGTTAGAGCAATAGAAAATAAAAATTCAATGGAAAATGCTACAATTGCAATTAGCATGGTCATAAGGCTAATGAATGCAAAGAGAAACCAAGATTTGAAGGAAAATGTCACAAATGTAAGAAACATGGACACAAGTCATCAAAATGCAAAACCAAGATATTGAATCCAGTAGAGAAAATTGTGAAAGCAATATTTGGTTGGGACTGTTGGCGCTAAAAATTGCATGGTCAATTTTGAGCCCTGTTGAGAAAAATTAGCCCTATAAATGCTTTTAAATGAGATTGTACTTGGCTGTACCTTTGAACCCTATGAGGTGTTTTATGCTCCTAGCACTTTTCATTAAACATGCCTAAGTGTTTTGTGAAGTTAAATTGAGTTTCTGAGTCATTTGACGAAGTCCTGTTTCAAGCATTTGTCAAATTTGCAATTCTGCCCTAGTGTCAAACAGCGACAGGAGGCTGTGTTTGAACCCAAATATCTTTTGTCCAAAATTGTATCATAACTCGCCACTTTGAGAGTACCAAATATTCATACCCGAGAACCTATGTTTCAGATTTCGAGTCATTTCGAGTCCGTTTGACTAGGTTTTGAATCCCTCAAAGTTGGTCAGTTACTATTTTCATGCTGACGCACTTCACACACAATTCTGGGAAGCCCTGTTCGACAAATCATAATTTTGACCCAGTTGACCAAAATGCTAAAATTCCTTTTGCGTTACATTTTAGACGTCAGAGAATTGTTATGTTTCAATTTTCACATCTTGACGAATCGTTTGCACACTTTTCCAGGGTCATTCCGTTTGAAAAAATTGTTATGTTGTCATCGTTTCCTGTCCTACAAATCCAGGTAGCCAATTTTAGACGCGTGCCAAATGTGTCCAGTTATTCATCATGAGCCTAAATCGTAGATCCTTAATGTCCTCATGACAGAGAATGAGTGCCCCAGTTTTCTTTTCCCCATGTGCTCATTTGCCTAGTTTTCCGAACCAAATCCAAACCCAGTTTATAGTTTTCTGACATGTTTTGGTGCAGGTAATTCTAAAAGGCAGACTTTGATGGTCAATATCTTTTGACCCTGAATTCTTCATGAGACGAGATTTGGTGGGGTGAAAGTATGTAGAACAGAGAATCAGTGTGCCAACCTTCAGAGCTCGTTTAGGTGTTTGGATCAGTTTTTAAGGCCAGTCAAAAGACCCCTGGCACCAAATTCATAGTTTGCAAAAAAGAGGCAATTTTGGTGATGACATTAAAAGCCCTCTTTCAAGTTTTCTTGTGCCAAAGGTTTCATAAGCTGGAAGATGGGGTAGTGTACAAAGAGATAAAGATATATGACCATCTGAAGTGTTGCTTTCCCATCCTTATTTAGAAAAGACAAATCTAACAATAAGCACAAGTCATGATGTGTGAGTTACAATAATATGATCTATTGTTCTAAATTTTCAAGACTTGCATGGATAAATGGCTCTTCATTTTTCACCACGTAGTTACATTGGAAAGGGAACTGTCTACATATTCAGGTAATTGGGCAGTGCTCTGTAGCACGAGCAAAGGTATTGATGCACTATTTGTGTCAAATGGAATACGTTGCCAAAAAAGCTTTGAAAGAGGAATGCACCAGCAAGTAAGAAGTGTGAGGAGCTTGGAAAACATTAATAACAAGTTAATGCCAACGTAAAAGACCTCACATAGAGAGAGTAGTGTGAGAAGAATAGGCGAAAAGATAAAAAACTAAGTCGCTGCCAGAGCACCAGTAAAAGAAGAATCTACAGTCGATGCAAGAAAGGCAGTCAGCGGTTGCAACATACCCAGCAGCACCCTCCAATATGATCAACAAGCTTACGAAGGTATATTTACTAGGCCGAGGCTGCTTTCTAAATATAGTATCAGCAATTGCTACAAGAAGTGGGGTTTAAAGATCTGAACATGATAAAGGTGTCCATATTGGCATGCTTGAGAAGGCCCATAACCCTGCGCTGATCAAAGAGCCCAGATTAAGAGGAAAATGTGTGAATGAAAGGCATAAGAACACACCAATGACAGTAGGAGGCGGCAGCAAGCATTACAGTCTCCCTCCTTTTCAGCTGTGATTAAGAAAACTGCAGTTTTTAAAAGTTTTGGTAAAAGACGTGAATAGCAGGGGCACATTTAATACGTATAAGAGTCTGAAGCTGTTTCAAGGTAACACCCACCATGGTAAATGAAGAACATCCACGCACTTAAAAAGATGCCTCACGCAGAGGCAGCAATGAGAAGAGGCTCAACGTATGAAAAATGATAAAAGAACTCGCGCTTTGAAGTATGCTCCATACAAAGAGCTCCACACAGTCAAGAGAGAGGGCAGAGGCACCAAGCTCACCACATACATGCACAAAGCAATTTGAGATGACATGAGAATGGAGAACAAAGCTGAAACTGTTAGAAACTCTTATCCCACATTGGCAGCGCGGAAGTATGTTTAGCTTTTTAAATACAATCTCACACACATTATAAGTGTCTTGAAAGCTGTAGGGTTTTGGAAAGCCGCTCAAGCATGCAGTGGGGTCGGCTCATGATGTCAGATGCACGAAAATGCATAAATTTTGAATAAATATGTAGTTTAGACTTGCTGATGTCAGCAAGGGATAGGTGCCGGAAAAGCACAAAATCCGGCTAGTCGCTATCTCGCTAGCCGGAAAATCTTGGTAACTTTGGCTAGCGAAGTAGCGAGGTCGCCGAAAAACCATAAAAATCTGGCAAGATCCAAAATGTTACGTGGGTCCCATTGTAGTGCTGTCAGCGAATCAGATCATGACAAGTGGGAGATGGTTGAGCGAGTAGGATGTGATATGCGTGATCAGATCGATTGCAATGAGATTGTGCCACGTGGCACATCTAGTGGTCCTCACTTACTCGCCAAGTAGAAGATGCACGAGGTTTAATATAGTGAGGTAGCGACAATCACGTGGCGTGAGTGACTGGGCAATGACTGTATGTTGAAGGAGCAAATCAAAAAGTGCCACGTGTCATTAGCTTGGTCAACAGGTTTGACCCCGGATTCAAAGGATAGGAGAAAATTTGAAGAATGTAAAAAATAGTTTTAAATTATTTTCTAAAAAGGAATGCACGTCAGTTTTTAAAATCAAACAAGGTTTTAATTCTAATGTTAAGACATTAGATTATAAAAAATTTATGTGCAGACTTGATGTCTCTACCAGAGGACTATTTTTCAAATGAAGATTTCAGACATTTCGAGAGGCTAGATATGCCTTATCATATACCACCGAAATCGTGAGAAGATGAATTTTCTGATTCTGGAGTTAGTTTTTACACAGGTATCAGTCAGTTTGAGCTACACGAGGTTTTCCATTAGGTACCTGAATTACAATTATTTTCAGACCAGGAAGTTCAGATTTGTTTTTTGTCAAGATAATGACCTGAATATCAGTAGAAGGCAATGGAAATGCAGTTAGGGTCAAATTTTTTCAGATTTACTCAGTAAAAACTCATTTTCACTGGCTTTTTCATGGGGAAGTCAGATATTTTGGCAAGTAAAGGGTTTTCATCATTAGGCAAGGATATTTTGCAAGTTTGTTACAGATTAATGATGAAACAAAATCAAATCAGAATGGGAGATGGAAGGAAGAAGTTATTCAGTTATAGAAGATTGAATTTCAAGTGGACACTTGTCATCTTCAGAACAGATCTGGGAATTCTTTCTCTTCTATATCTTTCTTTCTTGCTTCCATTGTAGGGGTTCCAATTTTTGCACTGAGAAACCATTCTTCAGCATTTCTTCTTGTATTGAACAGCATTTTAAGTTTTAGGCAGATAGTTCTTTTCTGTTAGGTGATCTATGAGTTATTTTCTATACATTTCATGTATTTGATTTCAAGGAAAACAGATAAAGTGCAGCAAAAGTTTGTAGTTCAGTTTGAATCTTGTCTCCTGATTATGGCTCTGTTATTTCTTCTAATTTGTGATCAAAGAGCATGAATTAGGTTGCATTACATTTTGAAATGTATGTGGTTAAAATGTCTTGCTTATGGAACAAAGAACTATGTAATTGCTTGATATTTGTCACAGGGTTTGCAGATTTCATGATAGGATTTTCTGAGTATGAGATTCATTCTGTAGCAGATGTCTATTCACAAGATGAAAGATAGATCAGGGATCTTGATGTAGAGATACGTCTAAGGATCCCAGGAGATGTATGGTTATGATTCATTTAATTGCCCAATGGATAAGGCACTGGTCAGAGATAGGATCATTAAGTTCTGTTGTTCATACTTGGGTCTTGCTGTTATCAACATATTAAATCAATTTTCCCTTTTATGTTGAAAGCTATTCAATGTTAACCCGCACTTAGCTTGCCAGTTTCATGAGTTATGTTCTTAGCTATTTCATGTTTGTGATTCCTGTTTGAGTGTAGAAGATTTAGAGGTTTTTTATCTGCTTCATAATAGATTCAGTGTATGCTTTGACAGTTGGTACCATATAAAGAATCTATAGGTCTACCCGCCTAGGTTTTGCAGAGCCTGAAGAAGAAGAAGGGTCATGCCTTATAGTTGGCCTGGTGTCTGAATGGATGTGTTGATAATGGGAGTTAGCTGCCCTTAGATGCATCTTGTTCTCATTAGGGTAATTGGAAATGGGTAACGTTTTCAAACACCAACAGGGACTACAACACCTAGTGGAAAAGTCATTACTATGGAGAATTTGGACACATTGGAATAAATTCTGTAAAACATTATATGAGGAAAAGAGATACCACTAAAAGATGTTTCACTTGTACAAAACTTGGTCATCTTGCCAAGAACTATATGAATACTAGTAGAATAGAAGATGAAAAGAAGGCAAAGGCTGATTACATCCAAAAACAAATGAGACAATAATGGGTTTGAAGGTCTACTAAGAATACAAGTCCAAGCAATGGTGATCAAGTCACTCAAGAATTCGGTGACTTTACCATTTCTACTTAAGTTCTCAAGGAGAACTAGAACTAGGCTATCAAAGAAGACATCCAAATCAATTCTAGTTGAAAAGTAAAAGAGATCCATATCTTTATTCAAGATACAAAGGGATCACTAAGTAAAAAGGGGTACCAACTACTACCAAGTTACTTTTCTTACTGAGTGATGCTAGGTCACAAACTCTACCGAGTAAGGTTGGGAGTAACTAAATTTTATATGGTTATTGAGTAATGAAAGACTCTATTGAGTGATTAGTGCAAGTGAAGTGGATAACAATTTATCAACATGATGTCAATCAATCTACCTTTCATACTGATCATTTATGGTGAAATTTGATAAAAGGAATGGAATTGAAGTCATTTTTACTGTGAAATTTTCAAGAGCTATTGCGAAGTGCAATCTTTAGAGTATCCAAGCAATTTGAGTGAATTGTCAACAAAAGTTTTTGAATTCTCTCAAACCCTACCAAGTGAAGATGGCATCCAACAGTAGCAAGGAAAAGTGAGGTTTAGACTTGCTAGTTCATGCTGAATGGAAGGCACTGGACTTCAAGCTCACTCCTACAATCACAAAAAACCTATATCAAAGTGGAGTGTAATCACAAATCCATCCAAAGGTAATATTGATAAATGATATCCAAACTCACTTTAAATGTGTTATTCAAGAGATTGGCACTTTGGAAATGGATGATGCCCTAGACAAACTATGTGTTAATGGAGTTTTGAAACTTGAACACCAACACATGGAAACTAAAGGGTTAACTCACATCCCTCACATGCCCCATGAATTTCAAGTAAAATGTATTATGTTTATCCTTAGTTAGGTGCATTATGGGTAGTTGTGGTTGGAGCAACCAATATTGATCACAAAGAAGATGATTCATCAAATTACTGGTCTCCCAATGTTGGCCAAAACTAAGACAATCAAAACCCTAGGTCAGGCTAAATTTGAAAAGAAAATTCTAGTAGAATGGGATGGTAGAGGCATGAAAATAAGTAGTGTCATCGATGTGGAATTGAAGTTTTGCATCCATATCATTGCACATAAGATTTACAGCTTGAGCAGGTTAAACAATGTGTCATGTGAAGTAGTTGACCTTGCATACAAGGTAGCGAAGAACAATCTATCTTTTGAACTTGCTAAGCTACTATTGAAATAGTTCAACAAGAACATGGAGAGCATTAGGACATGAAAGAATAACTCGTGTAAGTTTGGCTCCCTATTAACATGTTTATTCTTTAATGTTCAAAATATTTTTCCTTCAAAAGGCTCTATTGTGTGGAGAAAAGGTGTGCAAGTGCTATATTAGATCAATGAGTTTAATGCTAAGATGGGTGAGAACTATACTAGTATTATGGACAACTATTTTGATAAATTTAAGGTGAAAATGAATAATATATACCAAATTCCCAAGAAACTTGTTAAAGATTATAAGGATGATGTGTGTTTCATGGTAGATAGTGATATAGTATACATTCAGGCAGTCAAGCCTAGAATAGCATGGGTGAAACCTCTTGGATATGATGTTAATATTGATGAAACTAAAGACATCATTGAGGCACTTGTTAATGAACTAGTTGATCCTAAGGCTACATATTTCAGCACCTATGATGAAGCTAAAGCCAGGATAGAAGTGGAGATAAAACTCTCTCAGGCAATTAACAAGGGAAAGAAAAGAATTGCTAAACTGAAAACAAGTTCTACTATCTTGTTGACCAAGGGAAAAGATGAGGATGAAGAGGTAGAGGATGAAGAAGAATTAGAGGAAGAGGAACCACTAAAGAAAATGGGCAAGATAATTATTACCAAGCTAGCCAAGCCATCCACTGCTGTGTTTACTAGGAGATCAAGGAAGAAAGATAACAAGGAAGGAGGAGATATTATATTTAGCAGACCTCCACCCACCTTCTAAGATAGGTTGAAAGAACTAGAAGCAAGAGTAGGTATACCATATTTTAAAGCATTAAAGTATGAGATTAATACTAATGAAGAAACAAAGAAAATAGAATATCTGGTCATGGATAAAATGGGTAAGTGGAAGTACTCACCTGACCAACTTACATCTTAGGTTCCTAAGGTTTTAATTGAGAAGATCAAGCCAAGATGGGAATTCACCATGCAAACTATGAAAGACATCCATGGGAAAACCCTGAGGTAGCTTTTACTAAGCTTAGTAGATAAAGAGATTGTAGAATCTCTAAAGAAAAATGAGGGAAAATTAACTCTCAAATTCAACACTTGACTGGTTCTCATGAAGGACATTGAGCATGTTGTAAGAAATGCAACAAACACATGAAAAAATTTATATCTTTTACATAATCTAAGTGATTTTCCTATTGATGTAAAAGATGATGATGATGATGATGATGGAGATAAGGATGAATAAGGGGATGGTGAAGAGTCAACACATTTTGCTACTATTGATTATGAAGAGTATAAAGAGCAAGAGGCTATCGAGTAAGCAACATAAGAAGATGGTGAAACTGATCTAGTCAAGATTATTGCTATAGTTATTGCCTCACTTCCTCACTCTCCAAGCAAGTTATTGACAACATCAAGTGTTGAGATAGCCTTAGCAAGATTGATTGTGACTACCAATATGAATACAAATTTCCAATCACTCCTTGCTCCAATTCAACTCAACACATCATTTACTAAAGTGACCTCCACTTCATCTACTGAGCTATAGACTCTTCCCTCTTCTACTAAGTTGGCGACATGAATTTTGAATACATTAGTTTTGAGCACAATAGTTTTGGACACATCTGTGTTTACCACATTAATTTTGGATTCTTTAAGTATTTCTATTAGTATTCCTTTAATAAGTGCAGTATTAGTTTTTATAGCTAGTCCTAGTATGTCTACAATTATTTCTATTCTGGGCACACAAGCAATAAGTACAATGATAGTTGAGACCGAGCCTTAACTAAGAACAACATTTTTGAGAAAAGGAAAAGAGATGGAGGAAGAAATAGACCTAGATGAGGAAATTGTAATCCCTAATTGGGACATCTCCGAGCTTAATCCAAACCAAATGTAGACATTTTGTGAACTCATCTGGAAGAAAGCCAAACAAAAGAGATTAAGAGAGGAAAGGGATAGAGAAGTTAAAATTATTGAGGATACAAAGAATATTTTAGCAGATGCTATAGGTGTAGAAAATGATTCTTCATAGCCAATTTTGTATCAATTAGCAGAGGTAGTTCTAAAGTTCAATGAAGATATTGATGGGAAAGATAAGTTATTACAGAAGGCAGAGAAGAAATTTGAAAATAAAGTGTTGGAGAAAATTGCTCAACAAATAGTTATCTATTAAGTAGAACTTTCTACAATTTTGGGCTCTTTGGAAATATCTTGTACAAATGTATCATCACTTTTTGGTAAGCTATATGGTGTTTCTAATTTTACCAAGGAAATAAAGGAAAAATTATCCAAGATAGATGAAGACCTTAAGGTAAGCACTTAGTAGTTGTAGCTTGACCCTAGTTCAAGTTCTGCACACTTCAAGAAGATAAGTTTTTGATAGATATGTAAGTAGAATTTCTTAGAGAAGAAGCAAGGATCAGATCTACATTAGTAGATATACAAAATATGATTTTTCCCAACATGGATACACTACAAAAACACATTGCACATTCTAAAACTCTCATCCATGACAACAACTTCTCTATAGTAGACCATATGATAGAGTTGTCTATAGAAGTGCAAGTTGCACTACACAAAAGTAAGGTCATGCAAGAGGATTGGGACAAGAACTTGGAAATCATACTCAAGGTACATTCAAAATTTTTATCTCATTTTGGCATTAACATGTAAATAAATAGAATAAATCTTTGGCATTAATGTGAAAAAGGGGGAGTATATACTATGAATAAGAAGATATGAGAAAGATGTATAGGAGGAGATAGATGGACAAAGATGTAAAAAGTTATGGAGAGAAAATGTAATAAGTTGTAAAAGCAATGGGGGAAAAAGATATATACAGTAAGTATATGTTGTATATAGCAAAAAGATGTATAGTATACTGTATGAAAGAACCTTACATTGTACAAATATATATATATATATATATATATATATATATATATATTACAAAATCAATTTTGAAAAATTTGAAAAACAATAAACTCTACCGAGCTAGTATCATAAGGTGATGGTATTAAAGAAACATTTTGGTTGATAAGTGTTTTTGTCACTAATGATAAAGGGGGAGATTGTTGACATATCAGTCAAATTTTTTATTAGTAACATACACTTATTTAGATTGTAAATAGCTACCGAGCTTATTGTACAAATAGTAGTGTTTGCCAAGCATTTCAATTGTTGCCGAGTTCTACAGTTGCTATCAAGTTCTTTGGACATGTTCTAGTGTTTAACAAGCAGTTACAGTTACTGTGAAGATTAGCAGTGTAAACTGTGCATCTCAATGTATGCCAAGTTTACCAGTGCAAACTAAGCTATGTAGTGGTTATCGATTTCATAGTTTATGTGATGCGAGTCTAGTGTTAACTGAGCTACCCAATGTTAACCAAGTGACTCAGTTTATGCCAAGCTTGAGGTGATAGTGTTTACTAAGTTATACAATGTAAACTAAGAGACTTAGTTTATATGATGAGTTTCGCAGTATTCACTGAGTCACCAGTGCATACTAAGTTTAAGATTACTTGGAAGTGATTAGTATGGACCGAGATTCTATGTATACTGAGTGTATGATGATGTTGAGCATTGACAATGGATTCCAAGTATCAGAACCTCACTGAGTCAGTCTTCAAAACTCAAGTGTCTTCATTTGGGCCGACTTTGTAATATCTATATAAACTTGTATTGTAGCTAACTTTGTAATTTGTATAATTGGATTGGTATATATCGTGTATTTTATCACATCCAATGTGTGTAGTAATGATGCATATGTAATAGTAAGAGAAGAGCAAAAAGTGCAAATTACAAAGGCTACAACACTATAAGGAGCAAAAATGATTCACCTATCATAGCAAGGTGATTTGTACACTTAAAGGAATCTCATTCAACAAACCAAGTTGCAAATAATAGATCAGCTACTATTTCATCCTAATAGGTGGATCAGTCAAATCCTTTAACAAGGTAGACCTAACAGTCTTTTGCAAATCTCTTTACTAAGTGCGTACTTAATTGTATGTTTGTAAATCCTTTCACAAGGTGGAGCTAGTAGTTCTAATTGCTCCTAACAGGGAAGATCATCAGAAGTGATCAATGTAAGCCTTAATAGGCCAACTTTATACTATAGTACTAAAGCTTGTGGGTATCATCACCACCCTAGTTTTACTTTCTATTTGGAAGGTTTCTAGGTCACCAAATATTTGTGTCAAAGTGTTATGAATGCTTTCATGTTTTTAGTTTCTTATGCATGCTACTAGATCAGATTAAATGAGAAGGATTAAATTCTAATTGGATAACTAAAGTTTAAAGTTTTTTAAGGTTACTAATTCACCCCTCCCCTCTCAATAACCTATCCTTTATAAATATTTCCAACACAAAACAAAACAAATGCTTGACTCACCTCCTAAGGTATAAAGAATGAAATCCTTCTCAAAATTTGGATTGATGAGAGTAGGAGCCAAGGCTATGACCGCTTTGATCTCTTCAAAACTTGCTTTCCCTTCCTTGGTTCATGGAAAGACCATATTATTCTTGAGCATAGCTATAAGAGGTTTCACCATGGTAGCTAAATCAGGAATGAATCTCCTCACAAAATTAATCCTACCAAGGAAAATTTGCAGCCCTTTCTTGTGGTTAGGAAGAGAGAGAGAAAGTATTGCTTTTGTTCTCTTTGGATCAATAGTTAGACCATCCTTGGATACAATGTGTCCTAATAGCTTTCCTTGGTTAGTGGAAAAGACACACTTACTTGGTTCAAAGATACCCATTCTCTCTACATCTGATAAACACCTTTCTTAGATGGTCAAAATGATCTATCACATTCTTTGCTTATACTGTAATGTCATCAAGATAGATTGATACAAATATTTCTATCATGTTCTAAAGGCCATCTCCATTACCTTTTGGAAAGTGGCACCTATATTTGTTAGCCCAAATGGCATCTTACTATAAATATATGTGCCCTACTTTGTGGTAAATATAGTCTTGTATCTATCAACTTCTTTGACTAATGCTTGATTGTAGCCTAAAAATCCATCTAGAAATGAGAACCAAACTAAACGGCTAACATTGGATAGGGTTTGTTCCATGGAAGGAAGGGGATGATGATCCTTAAGGGAGGCTTGGTTAAGATTCCTTATATCTACACATAATTGAATTTCTCCACTCTTCTTCCTAACAAGGACAAGGTTTGCTATCCAAGAGGAATGCTTAATAGTGAAAATGATGTTGGACTCTATTAGCTTGGATAAATCCTTTCTCATTAATGGTTAAATCTAGGATTCACTAGCCTTTGCTTTTGTCTTACTAATTTGGCATCTTCCTTTAGGTCTATTGTATGTTGAAATAGACTTGGGTTAAAACCTTTTAGGTCATCATATGTGCATGCGAACACATCACTAAATTCCTGACATAAATGAATGAAACTTTCTTTTTCAACTTCAATACATACCTTTCCCATGTTTAGGGTCTTTCCATCAGCAACTATGACTAGTATGTGATCACCTTTACTTACATAAAGGTTCATACTTCTATCTCCTGCTTGATCATTAGCGGTAAAAGCACTTTCTAAGGTAATCAGACCCTTAGGAAACTTTTTGGAATTGAGATTAATAATCTAATCCCCATACTGGTTATGTAATCTTGACTGGTTTCTATCTAAGAACTATGCTTCATTCTACAAGAAACTCACAATTTGTGCATCATATTCAAATACTTACCAATTGGCATTATTATTAGGAATAATAGGCCTAACCACCACTCTAATCTATTGCTTCTTGTCATCTTTAAGGCTCCTTGGCACATCATAAGATGCACGACTATTGCAAGTCTATCAACATGTCTATTTTATCTTCTAGGGATACTTTGAATGTTAAAATGCATTGAAACCTTCAAGAAAATCCCGTACCCCATGTTTATAAGACTTGAGCAAACCATTCTTGGTGATATTTTGGTTTCTCACTCGATAGACAATCAACTCACTATCTCCATATACACGTAAGGCTCAAATTCCTCTTTTTTGAGAAAGTAGAAGACCTTGAATCAATGCCTCATACTCTGCTATGTTATTAGTGGAACTAAATTGAAACCTAAATGAGAAGTAGTATCTTTCTAGTGCAAGAGAAACCAACATCACACCAACCCCTAATCTATTTTAATTTCTTGATCAGTTAAAGTATATGCTCCATACCCTACTTGTATCTTCTTTGTTCTTCATAAGGTTAGGGACAAGAATCCTTCTCTGATATACAATAAGTACCAAGGCCTGTCTCAAGAGTTTCTGATATAGGATCAAACTAGTATGCCTTAGCCATTCATCTAAGATAAATTAGGTATCTCTACTAGGGAATTGACATGCTCATTTATTATGTCATTTTCATCTATCTCTAGGATAAGGAAATTCATATTGATGATATTAGGAGTGTAGGGCTCAATATGGTTGAGGGCTAAGGGCTCTACTCTAATTGAAGCCTTAGCTCCATATCTTGTTCTAAAAAACATGTATGACCAATCAGAGGATATGTAGCCACCAATTTGGGCAGTGAAATCTCTTGAAAGATAGATGACAAAGTGCGACTTAACTTCAATAATTGATATATCTTGAACTATAGTAAAACTAGGGCATGTATGTAGGGCCATTTCAACATTTCTAAGGATTCCTTTAGTCTTGACAACACTACCATCCAATTGCAATACATCCCTAATAATGGGCTCATATTTCATTTCTAAGACATCAACAACACACTTGGGTATCATTGAATTTCTAGCCCCTGAATCAATCATACAATTGTGGTCTATTTTATCCCCTATAATTAGAGAAACATAAAATGAAGGAGGTCTAACCTTTTAACTTGTTTCTACCTTCTTTGATGTTTGTACAAAACTTGTGGCACTTTCCATACTAGGTGGTTGATCCTTTGGTTCAATGCTCTCCAATTTTTGCTGCAACAACCTCTTTTTTATGGGTATAGTGGCAACAAAATCCCACATGGAGATGTTTATATATTTTTTATTTATCTATTCCACCACACTAAATGATGTGTGGGGTGCTTTGGTAAAAACCTTGGGAGCTGCATGTGTAGGAAGTTGAGATGGAACAACTTGAGGATCACTCACATCTCTTTTGCTATTATTTTTCCTTTTCTATTGAGGAACATTTGATTGATCATTTAATGCTTGTACATGAGGTATTACACTCAATCTTAAGGCCTGATTGGGAAGGGGAGGAATAGCATCATCAATGGCTCTCCTCTTACTCCTAGTGTTGTGAGCAATGGGATCTTGATTCACATGACAATGCTCTTCTACTTGATTCATGAAGGAATGATCACCTTGCTATTATGGATGAGAAGCATCAACATGTTGATTAGCATTGTGTTGCTGCTCTACTACTTGTTCTTTTGTAGTTAATTCTAAATAAGACTATTCCCTTTGACACATACAATATCCATAGGAGTAGTTACAAGAAGGGTAGAAGTCTTGATCTTAGCAAGGTTATTTTCAGGGACTAAAGCCCTATTTAGAATGGTATTCGTAGTTTAGGTGTTGTCGATAGGTCTATTCTAATTGTAGGGAACACAACTCTAGTTTGGGAGTCTATTATGTATGGGACTTTGATACTAAAGTTGGGGAGGCTTATTATTTTGAGCTTGTTGCCTCTTCATAGTCACCAACTCATTACTCATTTTTTGCATCACTAAACTGTTGTCCTCCATGTTCTTTTCTTGATAGTGCATCCTCTTATCCATATTTTGCATCAATGTTTGCATCATGGCCTAAATCTTATCAACTCCATTACAAGATGTAGAGGCTATTGGGACCACAACAAGGGACTGACTTGTAGAGGAAGTAGGAATAGGGACTACAATAGGCTAATGATTGGGCATGTTAAGAATGAAGGACATTGGAGGCCTTGGAGCTAACTTCCCTCCCTATATCAAGATATTTTCTTCTCTTATAGAAATCTCATAAGCATTTGGTAAAGTGTCTCTTCCCATAGATTGCAGAGTAGTAGCAATATCACTGTTAAAGGCTTTGAGGTAATACAAGAATGCATTATCAAGAGAAGGCTTTATTGTAGTGGGTATTCTATCCCATGTCTTTTGAAACCTATAGTTAAAATCTATAGTATATTCATGGGGTGCCCTCTTGATGGTTGTTAGCTACTTTAAAAGTGATAGGTGATCACTTTTTTCCTCAAAATGCTTACAAAGTCCTTCTCCTAACCCATCCCAATTAGTAATAGAGTAATGAGGAAAACCTCTATACCATTGTAATGCTTTTCCTTTCAAGCATGAAGCTAGAATCCTAATAGAAACATCATCCTCTATAATACCATATATACTAAAGACATTTGAAATCTCTTGAATATGTTCCATAGGGGAGATGGAAGTGTCACCAGTAAAATTTGGTATAATTTTGAGAGCTCACGCTGGAATATCATGTCTTTGAGCCAAATGGAGAGAAATCCCACCATTAAAGCTGGAAAATGCATGTGCTCTAGGCTGAGCCATATGGAATACCAACCTATTTATATGAATAGATGGCAACCTAAGCTATGATCTATCAAAAGGAGTGGAAAGAGATCTTGTAGGTATATGTTCTACTGTTGTACTACTGACTAGTGATAAAGACAATCTATTTTTATTTTTTCTAGGGTTTGAAAATGAAATCTCAGTGTATTGAAAATTACCTCTAGAAGATGCCCTTATATGAGCCTTGGGCATGAATCACAACAACTTGGTCTAGAAAGTAGATATATTGTAGGATAGAGTCACCAAGTACTTGAAAATGAACGTCTTAAAGGCTTGAAAATACTGAGAGTAACACTATCTTCTCAACACATATTGGAGCTTTTCTTCTTTGACACCAGTGAACTTATAAGTCTTCAAGAGTTAGTCCCACCAAGCATGCCAAAAACTGTTGTCACAAAATTTTGCACCCTTACCTAATCTTTTTACCTAAAGGAAACCTTGTGAAACATGTAAACAACCTCCAAGATGTAAGACTTGAAAAATGAGGTTGAGTCTCCAGAGAAGGTTGACTTCCTTTGCTATTAGGATGCACCTAAACTACACTTGGAGAGGAAAAGGGAGAAGGAATGTAAGAAAGAAAACTACTTAGTCTATTCTAAGGAGGTGATGCACCAAAATAGAGTGTTCAATCCTATCTCTTCCCATACATGGAACAACTAAACCATTATGACATCAAAAAATATATAGATTTAGACTTGTTTACTCTATCAATCACACATAGATTGAGAAACTAGACAAATAAAACATGGAAGAAAAGATTCACTTTGTATCATTCATAGGTCAAAAGAGATACAATTATGTAAATGGTAAACAACCATGATACATTTATGAGAGGCAAATATGTCTTATACAGTACATCAATGGCTGAAAAGGATAAAGCAAAATATCACGAATAGTTCAAAAGAAAAGAGAGTTTACAATGTGAATGCCTAAACATGCTAAGGAAAATAGAGAAGAATCGACCATTACAAGAGTTTTGAAATGTATCTTTATAGCTCAGGCATAACCTCTAAATTGCTTCATAACTTAACCAATGCATTAAAGACTATTAGAGGATGATTGGATACAATCTAGATAATATATTTTATTTGGTACATCTTTGGAGGTGAGAAAATCATCAATACCCTAACTTGGAAGTAACTGTAATGGTGATAGAATCGATGCCGTTAATCATTTTGATCAGGTATAAGTATAACCAGTTGGTGGAGGGATGACCTTTACATTGTTTCTATCCCTATATTCATTTGGGAGTGGTTGAGATCAATCATGGAGACTAGATCATGAAGGAAAACTAACTTTTGGCTCAATAAATCATCAAAACTCATTAGTCAACTAGGTCAAGCAACCAGAACAAGCCACATAGACCAATAAGGTTACTTCTTTCTACTACCCACAAGGTCTTTGTGAATTTGACCACCGTATCATCTTAACCACATACCCTTTAACTTTATCCATAACTACTTGATGAAACCACAACCTAACCATGACTTGACTAGCATTGTTATCTTTCAAATTTGGCTCGCTCTGTACACATGTCAACCTCTCACTTTGTCACATGAATTAAAGATTGAGCAACTCTACATAGCAATAAAGTGATGACCATGGATGATCTTTGATCTAACAATGAGTAAAATATATTGAAGAAACTATCCCATCCTTGTAAGGCATGAATGGAATCTTGCCAGCTGTAATCCATCTAATAACTAACCAATCACAAAGAGATAGAGACTCACCTAGTACACATGGCATGCTATCACTTTGTCACATGAAATATAGTTCTTTCTTTTTTGCAAAGCAATAAAACAATGACTATAGATCTAGGGAGATCAAATGATGGACAAAAAACCTACTGATGACTGCATTGACTAAAGAGAAAGGGGCCCATGGAGCTATGTGGCAATTTGTCACTTTGTTGATGTGCTAAAAGGGTTTGCAGTTTCTGATAGTGACAAAGTGACAATCGTTGATCTCTTTTGATCTGACAATGAGTATAATATGGGACCACTAAAATATTAAATGTGCAATCAATTAGGAAATAAGATATAACACAAGGTATTAAAAATAGGTATTTTTGCATGCCCTAACATTGGAATATTTAAATATATGAAGGTTGACTGGGCTTAAAATCAAATCTTTCAATTTGGTGGAAAGGAAAAAATAGCTAGCATGTACCATCCCTACCAAGGTTTTCCCTTTGATCAAGGGTTTCCCTAGTTAACATATCTAGTGTTATTGTGCATGAGCATATTATTGTAGTTTCTAATTATATTGCTCCTATGGTTAGAATCTAACAAGGTTGTTAATTGTGATATTAGTTGGATAACTAATTCACCCCCTCCCCCTCTTAGTTATATTGGTGGACTATATATTCCAACAGGAAAAAAGACCAATTTATTATATCAACTAAGAAAAAAATAGTCTCCCTAATTATGTCCTCATATTTCAACTGCACATATATGTAGTCTACCTTAAGTTTAGCTTTTTCTTCATTGAATTCTTCTACAATGTAGAGCTCTTGATGTTGGGGTGTGTCAGGAATGTCAATGATAGTTCTAGTTGAAGGAAGTGGAGTAGTAGATGTTGCAATCATATGATGACTAGGTTTGTCCATAATCTTCCTCTTTCCTTGCTATTTTTACAAATTTGTAATAATTCACTCCATCTCATTTATTTTACTCCCCATTTCATCATAGGCTTCCAACACCTTTTTAAACCTTATGTTAAACTCAATGAATTTTTTCTTATCCTTTCTTACAACTTCTAGGTGGAACTAAACTACTTCTTTATTCATGATGGTATATTTTTCATTGTTTCTATCAGAAACTCTATAAACTACAAGACTCTTTGTATGTTTTGAGTCTGAAGCTTCTTAGAGTCTGGATTCATCCCTCTTATAAATTGACCACATCACTAGGGCCTTATGATCTTCACTGTATTTCACCCATTTATGGGCTTCCTTAACTTCCTCCTCTATGTTAAACTTTGTATCATTTTCCCTCCTGATTGCATAAAAAATTATTGCATTAGCAATGTTCCATTCAGGTAGTACTAGAACATTAACATCTTTGAGTAGTTGTCTTCCTCCTTCATATGTTATTTTATCAAAATTTTGCATCAGCTCACTCTTGATCTCTTCCTCAATATTAGATTTTTGTTATTAGGTTGCTCTAACTTTATTTTCTTACATTTTGGTTCAAATTGAAAATATTATTTCTCCACAAAAATTGAATGAAGGCTCTACACTTGACAAAGTCATCATTAGATACAATTATTTTTGCAGCCTTCTCTATGAAAGGATCCATTTTCCTCCCCTTATAATCCTCAATTGTGAGGTCTAAAAGTAGTATTGGGGGTGCTTGAGGCATTCCTTCTTCTATTTCTGATGTTTTTATTAAAACATCATCCTAGCCTCCCATTTGTTTTAGTTGCTTCCTTAATCTGTATTCATTATCAAAATGTATGGGGGTTTGGGAAGGTGAGTATTCCTCCATTCTTGATGAAGATCCCACTTTTAATGTTTGCTTCTCAGTTTCTTGTTCTGAAGGTGGGGTTTTAGAATACTACCTCTGATAGATTGGCACAAGATGTGTTTCCACATTTCTAGCAACTACATATCCAAACTTTCTCTAGAGGGTGTATTGTCTTGGACTAATGGCAATTTTTCTTACTAGCCTTCTTTCTACCTCCTTGGCTTGCTCTAGATATTTTTTTTATCAATGCCTCCTTTTCCTTGTTTAACATTTGTATAATTCCAAAAAAATGTGTCATCAATTTATGTCACCCAAAGAATCATATTGGCTATCTAATACATTAATAAATTCAATAAATCTATTAAAAACTCTTCATTTTTCCTTTTTTACTTCCTGTTCTTATAAAGAAACCTCAATTCTAATTATATCCTCAGTATAGTAAAAGATGTGATTATAAGTTTTAGCTTTAGTTCTATCTTTAAACATTTCATAAAATCCTTCTGGGTCTATAAACCTAGGATGAGATTGAGCCATCTGACATTTTTTTGGGAACTTACCTAGATTTCTCCATCCTCCCTTTAATATCAAAAAATGGTGAGCCACTGTGAAGCTTAGAAACATTGTCCCTCTGGATCTTCTCACCAACTCTCTCTTTAAGCCCTCTAATTTTCCACAAAAATTCAACAACTACCTTTAAGGGTACTTGGTAAGTTAGGAAATGAGGCTTTCCCTAGAATCCATATATTCTAAAAATAGTTGAGACAAAAATATAGGATGATATATCCCCAATTATCTCTGACCTTCAAACCCTTAGCATGTTCCTTAGGTTTGATCAACTCTAACATGGGTTTGGGGATTTGAGGTTTGTCCTGGAGTAACAATTCCCTCATCTTTGATGTAAAATATTGATCAAATCAAACAAAACTAGCTTTAGTGACTTAACAAGTCATATCAACACTCCACAATTGAACTTGTAACTTCTCTCCATCTCTTTCTTGTTCAAATTTAATATCTTTTCCAAAGATAGAAACACCTTTAAAAAGATACATGTACATGAGCAAGGAATACCAAAAAAAGGTGTTTATCAACCTTACCCTTACTTATGTCTGTCAAACTATTATGAATTTCTTCAGCTAAGGGAAGAAAAATAAAATATGAAGCTCATTCCATACTACAATATCTAGGCCATCATGAACACTAGTGATGCTGGGACATGCTCTTGTTCATCCATGCCAAAAATCTTACAAAGAGAAATATATAAAGCTTATGCTCTAGGATTGGAATATTTCTTCAATAAATACTCCAAGGTAGATGGTGTTACTAATGTTAGATGCCCCATTTAGCAAAATTCTCTTGCAGTGGTCCACCTCAATTATATAATCTTTGTGCGTCATATGTCGCCTGCAAGTCATCAAAATCAATCTTCTCATGCAAGGTGGTATGAAATTCATCATAAACACTTCTCTAATTTCCTCAGCTATAACCTTAAAAAGGTTATCCTTAGAATAGCTCTTCACCATCTGCAGTAGAGGGTCATACCTCTTGGCTATTGTTTAGTATACATAAACAAGCCTAGGACAACCATCTTCCCAAGATCAAATTCTAAGACATTACTGAGGGGCATATCATGATTTCTTTGTGAAAACCATCTCTTGAATAGTTTTAGGCCAATAAATGTTGTTTCTACATCTCTCAAAAAGTTGCCCCTATCATACAGGTCTTCATCTATTTTTAATTTAGAGCTTTTTGGAATCAATTCTTTAGCCTTCATAGTTTCATTAGTTGAAGCATTCAATTGTTCCAGGAAATCATCATGAACATTCCTATGTTGATAGTTTGTTTTCCTAGAGAAATCTCTTCATGGAGGCATCTTTCACAACTTTGATAGTTCTAAGTTAGAATACCTTTTATTAAGAGTGGTAAAAATCCTACTAGCACTCCTTTTAGATTGTAATTGTAAGAAATTTTTCTCTGATCACAATAATTCTCCAATCAAGTAATGCATAAGATTTAGCTCTCTTTACTACACTCAAAAGATTATGCATTGTGCAAAATGAGGAAGAGATCTATACATTTTATTTTGAAATCATTCACATGAGGAGAGTTTAATTCACGATTAAAGTATGCAATAGTCAAATTGTGCATGCAATGGAGGAGAGGTTAAAAATTGGTCATTGATTTGAAGTATCTCCAATGGTTGTGATTCAAACATGATATCAAGTCAGCTTTCCACTGGTGGGACATGTGGCAACCTCTCACATTGTCACAAGACCTAAATATTGGGCACCTTTTATCAATGACATAACAGTAGCCATGGATCTAATTTTTGATTGGATGATCAAGAGTAATTATGGTTCATTTAGTTTTTATTCACAAAGAAGGCCCACTAGAAAACACGTGTCACTATGTTGCTTATTCACTTTACATAAAATCCTCACAACTCTAGGTAACAACATAGTGACAATCATTGATATGATTTTGATCAATGGCTAAGAAAGAATATGCTTTATTTTTAGGGTGAGGTCCACTTAGGACATGTGATTTTATCTCATCATGTCACATACCTTATCTACCAAGCATCTTTTCAATGTGACAAAATAACATTCATTGATCCATCTTCAATCTGATAGTCTAAAAGTCTTTATTTATGTTCCTTCACTATAACCATTGGGATACATGCAACCATATCATGTAGTTGCTATGATTAATCATCTTACTAGTCCTTATGGTGTCAAAGTGAGGATTGTTGATTTCCAATTTAATCAATGGCTGGGAATAATACCTTAACAACTGCATAAACTAAACCATGAGTGAAACAAAACTTGATATTTGTTGCTTTCTGACAACATCATCTCCTTTTGAAGCTTGCTAGCCACTTGGTCCCACCCTATCCACATGTCTTTAGATCTCTTTGTCACTTTGATAAATTTTTTTTTACACCTTAGCTTTGGAAACTTTATGACCACTGTAGATCTAGTTTGCATCCAACAGTTGATATTCCACATTAATATCATTGCACTCATGTAGACCCATTGAACACATGGTGAACAATCATTTTTTCATATTATTTAAACAACATGCAACTTGAAATTGCAATAATGTGCTCATCGTTGATCTTCTTTCAGATAAATGACTAAAAAGTTTTGCATGCTTTACTATCGCTTTGGGACCCATAGGAACATGTGGCAACTTCTCGCATTCTTGCATTATTTAAAACTTGAGTACTTCTCCATAACAAGAATGTGACATTTGTGGATCTTGGTCTTGATCAACGGTTGGGAAAACATCCTAAAATATGCTTGGCCTAAACTATGAACCAACCATATTGTTGCAGCTATCCTATGATGATGAAAATTTCTTCAAAGGTATATGGACCCACCACATCCACATGTCCTACTCTTGCTATGTCATAATAGTTAAAAAAAGAACAAGTTCTCATAATGAAAAAGTGACAAACATTGATTATGTTGGCCTAGTTTTTCACCTAGTTGAAATCCTTAAAATTCATTTTGAAAATCTAGTTTATCCCATATAAGAAACTAGGGTTTTCATTTCTCATAATTAGTCATGCCCTAGAAAATCCCTAATTATTGTGACCTATTGTCTCATTTTCCCTAGGTATTTTGAAATTTTAATTTGTCACACCTTTGGTTAAGGAGGAAGATTACGAAAAAATGCTTTGAAAAATGCTAGTACTTTTTAAAATTCTTATTCTAAGGTTTTTCTTTGGTTATTTCTAAATCTTTCAATTTTTTTCATTTTTCCTTAGCTCATGACTTAGTTTTAACCCATGGTTATGTTATGGTTAGCTCTTGTCCTAAAAATTATCTATTCTCGACCCTCTTGATGATCTATTATTGTAACTATTGATTTCTTTGAAAATCTAAAGATGTCGCATTCTCACATAAAGAAGATGCACATATTTTAGCCAAAGTGAGAATGTGAACTATTGACGTGGGTCCTTGTGGGGTCCTCAAGCATGAAAAAAGATAAATTCTCCCAACTATTGATCAAGAGGTAGATTGATGGCCCTCATATTCTTGCATAATGATGATGTAAGGTATTTAGAAAATTCAACAATGTGAAATTGACAAGTGTCCCTATGGACCTAGTTAATGTTTGAGAAGCCTAAAGAATGAGCATCTTTTTAGCCATAGATTTAGATGAAGTTAAAAAATAGTCACTCTTTGTAATAATTATGACAAGGATTAATGATTTCTCCTAGCCATTAGATATTCTAATGACCAATAGCTATTGCATTGTCACAAGAAAAAGATGTTTGAAGTTTATGCAATGTGAGAATGTGAGATTCTACCACATGTCCATGTGGGCAATATTTTGACTACTACAGTAGGTAGAGATCTTGACCATTCATTACCTAAAGATCAACGGATGTCATATTCTCACATAATAAAAATAAATGCTCTTTAGCCAAAAAAATAATGTGAGGGGGTGACATATATCTCAGTGGGTCCATGTCTTAAAAGGAATGTCAAGTCAATGAGGATCTCTCCTAATCGTGAGATCTAAAAGGATTGATGATGGTTGTATTCTTGCATAATAAAAGTGTTCAAGTTTTAACCAAAGCTTGAAAAGTGTCCAACTAGGAAAAGGTCATGCAATTATGAAGTTTGAATCATAGCTGTTAGATTCTACCTAGATCAATGACCATTTTTTAAATTCTTAATGTAACATGCACAATTAGACTACTAGAGGATTAATGGTGATTCAAGGAAACCTTGTACAAAATAATTCTACATAAATTTTGTAAATGACTCCATAACTTGTTACAAAGTGAAAGATATTTGAAGAATAGTGAATTAGAGCTTGGAATTTGGGTTTTCCATATAGTGAATTGTTAAAAATAGATTCTCTTGTTGAGGTAAAAAAAATTGTAAGTGTCTAAACTTTTGTTGTTTGAAGAATTCATTTTCCAAAAGTTGTTGAATTGATAAAAAATTCCTCCATGAGGAGATTTTTTTGGAAAGATGAATTATCAACACTAGAATATACATGAGAACTTCCTTGAAAAATTTCCCCTCTATATCTAAAGGAAAGGAGTTGGTCCCTAAAAAATCTAGATTGATAATTAGTGAGGGTTTTTGTGAAAAGAGAAACTAGTTTAGAGATACAAGACAAAAATGGGTGATTTGGAGTTATTCAGACAATAATTTTCACAGAGAAAACATGATACCCCACTGAGTAATGCCTAGGAATTTGACATTGGAAAATTGATTATCCCTAGTGTTTTCTTTGATGATGACTTGTTGACAATGTTGGCAAAAAGATATGATCCTATGCTAAGGGTTGTAAAGAAAAATTCTTGAAAGAACTTGTTTAGGGTGACTATAGAGGTAATCAAAGAAATTTTCGTCTTGAACCCTAACCATGCCTTGCATAAATAAATTGACTTGGTTGATCTGCAAGAATGGTACGATACTCATAGAATATACCATTGGAGAGGGCCATTGCAAGAGCATTTTGTAAAGATAGGGCATCTTTCATTGGTGACATCTTTCAATCCTAGGGCACATGCCCTTTATATCTCCCTCTGAGAAAGAACACAACCAAGGGTCTCTAGTTTTTATGATTTCTCAAACATTACAGTATGGTATGAGCTCTATTTTTTATTTGGCATCTTACTTAGTGGAGGAGATACACAATGGACTGATTGGAATCAACAAAGGTAAGGTTTATAAGACCTTTTTTTGGTATTCATTGCTAATGTACTTGTGCCTATATAAGGGAGTTTCTATCTTTTCAAAAGACATGAAAATAGAGTTAGAGAAGGATGGGGAGAAGCTACCAGTTCATCTTTGGAGTGCAGACATGACATGGGAGATCATAGATGCCAATTTTGTCCATTTTGATAGATGTTTTGCCTCAAAGAGTATTTTTTTGACTAGAGAGAACCCTAGGATTCCCACCTCTTATTAGAGCTGATCAGACCCAAAGATCATGATAAGGGATTGAAATTTATTCATAATTGGGGGATGTTATCCCTTACTCCATTTCAACTATTTTTAGGGCATATCATTTCCAAGGGAAATCTCATGTCCTGTCATACCAGGTGCCTTTAAAGGTAGGAATTGTTGAATTCTTATGGCAAGTAGGAGGACTTGAAGAGAGAGAGCTAGTGGGAAGATCAAGGGGAACAATTTTTCCAAATGTTATAGTCATCCACAATTTTGTGCTCACCAAAGGAGGATGGAGACACTTAGGTAAGTTCTTTGATAAATACCAAATGGCTTAGTCTATTCCTCATTTTATTGATCCATAAAGTTTCCATGATATGGTCAAAGATAGAACTAAGGCTAAATCATATGAATATATTGTTTACTTTCTTGAAGATATTATAAGGAATGAATGTTCTTTACAAGAAAAAGAAGTAAAGAAAGATAAATGGAAAGTATACAATAGGGTCTTAGAATTTATTAATGCTTTAGATAAGAAATATGACCCCCTAGCTAACATCAGATACTGGGGAGATAAGATAAATAAACTTATGGCTCATTTTGTTGGGATTATGCAAACTCTTAATGAGAAGAAATAAATATTAATAAAATCATACCCAAACCAAGCTAAGGAGGTAGAGAAAAGAATGGAAAATAGGGTAATAATAAGCCCAGGGCAGTACACTTTACAGAGGAAATAAGGGTATGTAGTGGCCATAAATGTGGGTGTACAACATGTTCCTTTGTACAAAAGGAAAATTTTTAGAGAGCCCACCCTCAACTCCAATTAGAAAAAGGTAAAAATTGGAGCAATGATCTTCATCTAGAGCTCAAGAATACTCCCCATAATAAACCCCTCTCCATTTTGACAATGAAGATTCCTTAAGGGAAAAATTGAAGCAGATGAGGGTTAGGATGATTTTTTGATAACTGCATCATAAATAGAGGATGGAACACTTGAGGAACCTCCAATGCCACTTTTAGCCCTTATTATGGATGATTTCAAAGGGAAGGAGATAGATCCTATTGTATAGCAAGCTAATACAATTTTTTTTGATGATGACAGTTTTTTAAAATCTAGGACTTTCATCCAATTCTTATGGAGGAGCAATATAAAAAATTTTGAGGAAAAATGAAAAAAGGTGAAAGTAGAGCAAGTAATAGACAAGACTCTAATATAGAAGGATAAATAAAGATTAACATAATGCAAGAGCTTAGTCAAATAACCCCTTCAGGGGGAAGATAATTACTAAAGGATTTAGGAGTACTAATAGTGCCATAGTGGGAAATTGCTAATGCAGTGATTTTTGATGTAGTGAGAAAGGAGAAAGAAACAAAATTCAAAGTTGAAGAAGAGGTTAAAGAAGCCCATAAAGGGATAAAATATACCAATGATCAAAGGGCCTTGGTCATATGGTCCATGCAAAAAAGAGACAAGGCAAGAATTCAAGAAGTCTCAAATACTAAACACACTAGAAGCCTAATGGTATATAGGGTTGGAGAAGTGGGTAGTGAGTAGGTCGTCTAAATGAATAAAGAAATGACTAATTTTAGTGCAGAGGTAGCTGCTAAAGACAAGAATAAATTTCTTGAGCTAAATGAAAAATTTGGAAAAGTGCTAGAGGCATATGATGAGAGGGGAAGAAATATTTATGAAATGGAAAAATAATTGAAAATTTGTAGAAGCAATGAGGAAAGAGAAAAGTGGGGAAAGTACCTAGAAATATTTGAATTACCGCTTCCCATGTCCCACTACTTCCCCTTGGTCCTATTATGCAGATCCCTAGCACACCCCAACAACTAGAATTTTATATGGTGGATGAACTAAATGAAGATAATGTTAGAATATATTGTCCACCAATATAACTAAGAGGGGGGGTGAATTAGTTATCCAACCAGTATCACAATTATCAACCTTATTAAACTTTAGCAATATGAGCAATATAATCAAAAACCACAAGAAGATACTCATACACAATAAAACTAGATATGTTAACTAGGGAAAAATTTGATTAGAGAGAAAACCTCAATGGAGATGGTTCCCACAAGATGATGTACTAATTTAAATGTTCCTTGTTAAAGGATAGACCCTGTTAGGAGTCTATGAATACATCAATATATGAGTCCCTGTTAGGAGATTTTGAATCCTTGTTAGGAGATTCCAATCCTAGTGGGAGTTGTGGAAGATAGCTAGACCCACTATCCAAATGACCTATGTATTATTCCTTTATGAATAATAGAAATGAAATGTACTTCCTTCCTCTTCCTCTGTATTGTCAACTAGACCTTTCCTCCTTCTGATCTTGTAACCAGATCAAAAAAATTGCATATAATAATCCCTTGGATCACTAAAACACATTTACCAAACATTCTACTCCTTTTCAGACTTCACATTTGAAACAGTGATCACAACATTATTACAATCAAGGAAAACAACTTTCCTTTATACCATATCTTCCAAATAATTCCTTGAGTTAGCCTTGAGGCTTTCCCAATTAATTAATTACAATTATAATAACATTTTCAGCTTATATTCTATACAAAGATTCACATGAGTCATACTAAGGCTTGTACACTTGCCAACATCACCAACAAACTATCCTTTGTTATTGCTTGACTACACATCTTCTCATTATATCTTAGATGTAAGATAGCGAACAAACATTAGGAACTACTTTTCAAATGCTATGTCTCTAAACCGTTCTCTATAAATTAGGTACAACTTTCTCACATCTTTGACTTAGACTCTGCATACTCAGACATGTCATTAGGACACAATGTAAAACATGTCCATGACTACACATCACTAGCCAATTAAAATACTGTTTGTACCATTAAGATCTCAATTTTCTACTCAACTACTCTCTATAGAAACCATACTATGTTGACATCAATGACAAACACATTCATCAATAAAACATGTCAATACTCTCCAATGCTTAGGATACTCCCCCAAAGTAGTATCATTAGCATTCATGATGAAAATATCCCCCTTTGGTATTGATGGTTGTGCAAGAGCACCTAGGCTAACCTCCATTTCTTTATCATTTTTGGCTTGTATCTAACATTAGCCAAGTCAAAGAAATGTGTGTTTTATTTGGACCTTAGAAGGTCTTGCAAGATGTGGACTAGGTGAGTTAGTGTTAGAAATAAGGTAACCAATTAGTCATTGTTAGTTGCTTTTGATAGGTTAGGCTTAGAAGCTTAAAGTTTGGATTAGAGTTTTTAATGTGTCCTAAACATATGAGAGATTTTTATGAAGTTAGTTCTTCAAACTACATGGCTTAGAGGCCCTAGATTCTAGCTAGGAAATGAATGCGAAAGATACCAAAAAGTTGTCATGACAACATTGGCAAACTAGAGGTATTAATTGCTTTGATTAGTAGTAGGAAGGACAATTATCTTGGTAAAAAAGAGACCTAGAGTGTCACATTGTTGGGATGTTTCTTGCTCTTGGCCATCCATAGGGTTATTTTCACCATCGAGGTTGATGACTAGCACTACGGATGAGGACTTAGCAATTGATTTCTCCTTCTCCTTCTTGTTGCCTTTATCTTTCTCTTCATCTCCAACCTTTCCTATATCTCATAGTGATACTCCTCCATGGGTTGGAGTAATGTTGATCCTTTTCCATTGATAAACTGTATTGGTCTGGCTGATGTTGATGTAGCAGTAGTAGATTGGGTTGTCCCATAAGCTACTCCACCAATAGAACTTGTAGTTCCAGTTCTTGTCTTCCTTTCTTTGTTCCATTTCACCCATTTGCATTAGGACTTCCATTGTGTTGATAACATGACCTTCTGGCAGAGTTGACACTATAGGAGTGTTCTCAATTTTGTTGTATGTAGAGGGTTGCATGTAGGATCCATCACCTGTAACATCACTAACATCAATAGTATCATTAGACAAATTAATTTCAGCTATTGTCAATATGGCCTAGTACCTTTCTCTGGTTTGGTATTCATTATAACACCTAGCCTAATAGTATTCAATATAAAAAACATGCCTATGAGTGTATCCTAGCTTTAGATAATCTTTTACAAAATTAACTAGGTCATACTAAGGTCGCATCACTTCATAATTGATCAATTTAATTATGTTATCAAAGGCTTTGAGTTTAATTAAATTCTGGGCATTATATCTAGGGTCACAAGAGTAAGGTCCTACAACTATTGGAAAAGGAATCCTATCTATCTTCTTCACATTGGAGCATAAGGTGTTCACTTCTAGAATTTTTGTACACAATTCAACCAAAACTACCTTAACTTTATGATATCTAGGGTGCCTCTTTGGGAAGACATCAAATACACCAATCCTTAGGTAAGAGAAAAATGGAAATTGGATGAAACAACACCCAAACTGGCTAACCACTGATATGGCTCCTTGTGAAAATCTTCACTCATAGCACCCCTACAATTCCCAACATAGCCTCATTGTGAAGGCATCATTTACCTTGACACATTCCTCCAAACTCCTCTACAATTGGAGATGAGGGTAGCATTCATACACCTTGGTGTTCTCATCATAATCTTCAATATTGGGAAGACTAGACCAAAGATGATGTGTTGCTAAGGCATATATCGAATATGAATACACAAATAACTTTTTGAATACCTTTTACAAATTTAGCTAGAAGGTGAGCTCTTCACATATAATCTAAGCCTAGTCAATCTAAAGTCCTTCAACACAAATGACCTAGACCAACTAGAAGTGATGCTTAATAAAATCCAAAATCTCCTCCTTTCCTTTTAATCTTAGCAATAGAGCCAATATATCCATGATTTCCCTCTTTAGGTTGGTTCCAAATAGAGTCCTTGGCATCTTTCTCTTTTTGCTACGAGGAGTTCAAAACCATTCCCTTTGCATGTCTTCTCTCCTCAAATTTTTCTTCTTATTGAAGATCATTATAGAGGAAGAAAAATTGATATCATAATACTTTATCCTCAGTGGGATCCTAAAAGCATATTGAATTAGTTCCTTTTTTACATAAAGAAGAATAGAGTGATCAGGAAACAATATATGGTTTGTCTCTAGATTTTACCTTTTGATACATTCCTTTAACAATTTTGGTTCTTGCAAAGCCATGGGGAAGTCAAAAGCCTCAACTAGTCTGCTTTCTTTCAATTTATAACTAATTGGATGGATGGGTTGGGTGTTGAGTCTTATGTGTAGATCAGCTAGGTCATAACATTTGAAGGGTTAGAAAAGTTTGTCAATTCACTCTCCAATTCAATCAGGTGATCATACCATGCTGCTCTGATTTCCATTAGCTTATAATTTCATAGAGAAGACAAATTACTTTGATAAAATAGTCATTATGACATGAAGAGCTTCCTTTGGGGAAAATTTGATCATATAGACTTAGAAATTTAAAAGTTGGTTCCATGCAAATGAAATAAATCATAGCTAATGGTTGGATTTGCAATAAATTATATAGATTAATGATCTTTAAAATATTTTACTTCTATCTATGTCACAATTCTTAAACTTGATGAACATAAAATTTACTTAAATCTCCTATAGAAGCAAGACTATTCACTTTATGAATCGATTTATTTTGGCTTTAAAGAAAGCTACCCTTTTAACTTCGAAAACCAGAACAAGGGTAGCACCATAATTTTTTATGTGCAATGAAGGAAGCATAAACTTATCTTTCTATAAGCTTGCCTTTTCCTTTGGTTTAGGATCACATCATGAGCTATACTCCATCAATGCCTAGGGTACCCTATCACTTTCTTTTCCATACAAAGCTTTTCCTTTGTATTTTAGCTCATTCCTTTGAGAAGTCATAGAATGAACTTCCTACCTTGAGGGCTTGGACTATTATCTTCTTTAGTTTAGGCTTGCACTTCATGAGCTACTCCATCAAAAACTACTTAGTGGTATCTCTAAATACTATTTTTGCATCCACATTTAGTATTTCCATATTTCATATAGAGGCTCTATAATCTCTCTTATATAGAAAGTATCATCAAAGCATATGCTTTCCAGGGGCTTGAACAATTAGAAGCATTTCTCTTCCTTTTCTAAAATTTCTTTGGAAATAAAATCAAAGACATTCATTTCCAAGGGGAAAGTACTCAAATTTATTAAACTTCATTCCTGTATACAAAAATATACTCTGACTTAAAATTGGTATTGTGAGAGTTCCATGACTTTGGATCCTTATTCATATGATCTTCCCATCATGAGTCAATCTTTGAAATAACTTGGATATGTGGTTAAACTTTTCTTCTTTGGGATCTTAACTAAGGAAGTGCACTAGCAATAAGAATTTGATAGCACAAGATGGAATCTGAAAGGAACACCAAGCTAGCATTAGGAGTTAATTGTAGAGTAAAAATAGGATTCCTTCTCATTGGAAAGATGCTCAAATAGAACCCACCCAAACCTAGATCACTTAAGACCTTGATGCAAGGAAAATAGAAAGACTCCCACATAGAGGTGTTAGGGGAAGCAAAGAATAAAAAATCAAGAAAGACCCAATGACAAGCCTCAGGGATGACTGATGAGAAGGGAGCCACCTAGACTAGGACTCAAACATATATATAGTGCAAGCTGACAAAGCCAGAGGCTTATAAGGGAAGGACTAAAATTGGTAACAACTAGAATTAACTAGGGAATTAGATACACACATGTCTAAGAAGGGACCTAGCATCTCTAGTTTTTCAAAGCTAGAATGAAAAACCTTAGGGGAGAAACACAAATAAAAATGCACAACACAAAGAAAACTACATTATGAAACAAGAAAACTAAACTAGAGCACGTGACAGAAAGGAAAAATACCTAAGTTATAGCTTCAAGTCTTGGTCATTATAAGAAAATGACAGAACTTCACTAGTGGGATAGCCCAGTATGAAGGAGTTGTTTTGATTTACTTGCATAATTCTAAAAGGACCTTTCTAAAGGGAGTCAAATTTATGATGCATACCTTTGGGTTCATGTCTTTTATCATATAGTAGGACCATATCATTTTACATGAACCTTCTTGGCCTAGCTCTTTTAGCAAAGAATCTCTTCACATGCTTCTGATGGTCTATGATGTGGTCAACCAAAATTTCACACTCCTCTTCTAGTTTGGTCAGGTACATTATTCGCTTCTCCAGAGTAGTTTCAAATACAAGATCTTCAATTGTTTGCTGTAACTTTCAAAGTGACAACTCCAAGGGGAGGGGAAGACTGGCCTCAACTCCATATACTAATCAAATGGGGAGATACCAATGGCCCTCCTAGGTGTTACTCTATTTTCCCAAAGAGATTCATGCAAATTCTTGTGTTAATTATTCTATTTTGTTAGAGATAAGCTTTCTCATGATATTAAATGATTTTTTATTAATTGATTATGCTTGACCATTTCCTAGAGGGATATAGTCTAAATAATGACTAAGGTGGATACTATTATAATAGAAAAACTTGACAATTTCCACTGAAGAGAAATATGTAATATTTACCAAGACCAACTTTAGTGGAACTCCAAATCTTACAAGGATATTTTCCCTAATGAATTCACAGACAACTTGGGAGGTGGTTCTCTTAGTAGGCTTTTCTTCCATGAAATGTCCCTTTTCTGATTTTTATATGAAATTTCAAGCCTCTAATCAGATCTTTAAGATCAAACAACCAATATTTCAAAGATCCACCAATTTCTCAATAAACCCCAAATCGGGTATGTCGAAAATAGTGCCAAAAACTTCACAGCTTCACATATTATTAATAAATCTGAAAGTGGACATTTTTTATAGAAATTTCAGCAGCATAAAAGCCTAAAAAATGAAATTTATAGATCTGTATAACATTTACACAACAACTCCCAAATGGAGGATAAAAACAATGCTCATCGGGCTCCTGAAAACAACATAGAATAGCCCAGAAACACCACAAAAACACTAATAATCTATCACAGAAGTATAATCATGAAAAAATACATATATTCAGCTCTATTTTAACATCTTAAAGTCTGAAATACAGCAGCAAACCAAACTGATATGAAATACTCAACCGGAAACACCAAACTCTTACAAAAAACACACCCGAAAACCCACAAATCTGCATTGTTCAGCACAAAGGCAAACTCTATATGGCATGCACATGGAATGGATTCAAACTCCTATCCTTAGCCTTCCTAGAAACTTGAAAACTCCCATTCTTGGGTCTCCTTCTCCATAGGTTTGGCAGCCTCTGAAGAACAACAAAGAAATGAGCAAAAATCAAGTTCTGGAATGAGCCCAAAATGCCTCCAAACCCCTTAAAAAAGGGAATAACCCTAACTCATGTCCAAGAGGGGATAATAAAACATATTTTAATAATAATTTTCATTTATTAGTCCATTAGCTTCCAAATATTATCTCCTTTTTTTGAAACTTCACCTTTTTGGGCCTGCCTGCTTTAGAAAAGATTATTATTTTTTAATTATTTGGAAAGGGGACATGACAAGTCCTCTCCTTCCAAATATTTCTTGTCCTCAAGAAATGGCTAAAAACTAAACCAATCAATCCACCTGGATCCCAAATGTAGTCATGAACTATACTATTGTCAATTAACATAGGCTCCTGCAATATCCTCTGCAATATGACCAAGATTAATCCATAATCAAACTGACAATTACTGCTCAACCAAACTCTAAAGTCACAACTTCCACAGTCAGAAACCCATGAGGCACAAACTCTTAGAACATCAAAACCCAAGTAAAGTGGACAAATCAAACTACCAACACAGTAAATACCATCAACGCATCCCATTGGCCTATACGAAATGTACAATCCAACTTTGCAACAATGGTGAATGCTCCCAAATGAAACTATACCAAGTATGGAGAATCCACACACTGTACAACTCCTATAGTCAACACAACTCTGCAGATCACCAGCCACTATCTCATAACCATAACTCCCATGCACCCCTAATGGTGAAAAGCCATCACAAGGTAAACAGCAAGAAATGGAACCCAAACCAAATTTTCCTACCATTAACTCCTCAACACAAGGATTAAATGCTAACTGATGTACATTCCCTATAATATAATGTTGATAAAGAAAATCAACCTTAGTCAACAACTCACCATGAACAAGTGATACAATCCACTGTGACTGATCACCAGCTAAGTTAGGAGATGTCATAGCCAAAGGAGTAGAATCAATAACAACACCTACTAAAGCATCACTCCAAAAATCCTACTCTAAGTCATGTATTATCAAGCTGTCAACTGTAGAACCTATCACCATGTCGTGCCCATCACAATTCTCATCTTGAGGCATCAAACTATCCCATAACTGATGATAAGCACTAGGAACCAAAGTACATCTCTGTATCATCATCTCATCAACATGGTCATCAAAGGTAAATTGATGAGCATACCTCACAATGTAATGCCAATAGAATGCGCCAATCTCAGTCAGTGGCTTAGACTGCAATCCAGATGTAACTAACTGTAATCGATCACTAACCAAGTTCGAACTAACTACTACCTCTGAAGACATCACCAAGGGAGTAGTATTACTAGTGAGAACCGTGCCAACTGTCAACTCACCAACATCACACATGGTCTTTGATACAACATCTCTAGTCTCTGTGCCATTAGTACTAGAGGTCACCACCATGTCAAGCATACCACAACAATCTTTTGTAGCACCCAACTCAACTAAACCTGACTCTAGTGGGGACGAACCTGATATGCCAATGTTAGTATCAAGGATGGATGCATCCCCATCTCCACTATCTTTGACAATCTCAACCATGGACATCCTCGGATCACCAAACACCACAGCTTGTGACTATACAGAATATAGTAAAGACTGTACTTGCTCTAACTCCATGGTCACCTTAGTCAAATGAAATTGTGACTCCTTGAAAGCCAATTGTTTACTCTCAAGAATCTCAGAAGTCACCTCAAGTTGCTGAGTAAGCTCACTCACCTCATCTTCCTTGGCCAATAATGTGGCATATGTTGTACTCCCCCACTCTGTAAGATAATCTCTGTCAGCTAGCAACTGCATATAATTCTGTCTCAAAATCTGAATAGCCTCCCATAAAGAGTGGATCTCTATCAAGGAAAGATAATTTCCTTCTTGCTCATCACTAGTAGGAGAATCGCATCCATAAACTGCTAACAACTAACAAGCAGCATCAAAATGCTAGCAAGTGATAGCAATGTCTCTCTCACCAACTCTCAACTGATTAGACACATGATGGAACTGGCTAGACTGTCTCCTACAAACCTCCTCTGATGCACTGTTTAAAGGAGTATCCTCAAAGTTACTAGTCTCTAGAGTATTACCATCCATATCCTGTGAATCAACTCCAAAGCTCATATCAACATACAGAGTATCAAAAACTGTAGCACTGATGTCTAACTCCTCTGTACCAAAAGAAATTGCCAAGGAAACTAAGTCTTCAAAACTACCCACTGCATCCTCCTGGATGTCGTCAATGCCAATATGATCCTGAGACTCATCTGTACACACTACCAAATATGAAAGATCATCAACACATTCCAGAAAAAATGGTCGACTGGATATATGAACAAAGCCCAACACTGATGTATAAAAACTAATACCAGCATTAGACAAGCTGCTAGCACAAGAAAAGACAACACTGTGGAATCTGCTAATCAAATCCATGATAGCACCCAAACAAACACTGCTACCAAAAAGTGTTAAAGATCTCCAGTCAACTGAATCCCAAACGCCAGTATAATAATCTCGAGTCCATATCTGTAAACTAGAATCAGCTGGTAACTAAAGAAAACTCCTCACCTAAGTAATATGACCAACACCAACTAACTCCACATACTTTTCATGATGAGATAATGAAGTCACAATAATGTCTTTGTTCACTTTCAGCTGGCTGGACAAATCATGTGAAGTATTACTAGCCTCAACCTCATGTGTCGAAGCATCTAACTGTGCCTGGTACTCTTTCTCAGCAAAGTCATGAATGCTCAATTTCTGCTCATCTCTACCAAGTATCTCACCATCATGCACACAACATCCTCATAATAATCATCTGAACCCATTACATTGTAGTCACTACCTGTTCTAACTATACCATCCTGAATACCTGTGACATCACCCTTTGACGACCTGTATACAATTGTCTCAATTTGAGTATCAAGTTGACCATTACTATCAATCTGCATAATATCCTTTCTCACTACCTGCTGTGGCAGAGTAGAATCTGAGACCTCTGCCTGGCTATAAGCTAGTTTCTCAAACTCCTCATGCAAGTTCTTGGTAATTGTGTCATCTACCCTGTGAGAAAATCTGCCAAATAGAAATCTAGTCAACTTATCCACCTTAGATGGGTCGGACAACATGTCATTCATCATACGGTGGTGCTCAACCAACTATTTAGACATGTCATGGCTTATTTTCTTAAGTTTATCTCGAATCTCTAAATAACCATCCTTTCTACTATTCTGACTCTGGATATCAATTGTCCAAGATCATGTCCTCTGAGACTCTGTACTATACCTGTCCATTCTAGATAAAGTAGAGTGTAACCCCAATAGATTATAACTTCTTCAAACACCAAGAACTAACATGCAAATGATTAGAAGTAGCATGCAACTATAGATTTTGACATACAACTGATTAGACGCAACATGCAACCACCAAATTCACCAAGAACTAACATGCAAATGATTAGAATTAGCATGCAACCATAAATTTTGACATGCAAGATTTGGGTAATTGTCAAAACTGACATGCAAACTTCTACAAACCCTCAGGCTGGCAAGATCATAGCTTTGATACCACTGAAATGTCCCTTTTCTGATTTTTATATGAAATTTCAAACCTCTAATCAGATCTTTAAGATCAAACAACCAATATTTCAAAGATCCACCAATTTCTCAATAAACCCCAAATCGGGTATGTCGAAAATAGTGCCAAAAACTTCACAGCTTCACATATTATTAATAAATTGGAAAGTGGAGATTTTTAATAGAAATTTCAGCAGCATAATAGCCTACAAAATGACATTTCTAGATCTGTATAACATTTACACAACAGCTCCCAAATGGAGGATAAAAACAATGCTCATTGGGCTCTCGAAAACAACATAGAATAGCTTGAAAACACCACAAAAACACTAATAATCTATCAGAGAAGTATAATCATGAACAAATACATATATTCAGCTCTATTTTAAAATCTTAAAGTCTGAAATATAGCAGCAACCCAAACTGATATGAAATACTCAACCGGAAACACCAAACTCTTACAAAAAACACACCCAAAAACCCACAAATCTGCCATGTTCAGCACAAAGGAAAACTCTGTATGAGCATGCACATGGAATGGATTCAAAATCCTATCCTTAGCCTTCCTAGAAACCTACAAAATCCCATTCTTGGGTCTCCTTCTCCACAGGTTTGGCAGCCTTTGAAGAACAACAAAGAAATGAGCAAAAATCAAGTTCTGGAATGAGCCCAAAATGCCTCCAAACCCCTTAAAAGAGGGCATAACCCTAAATAACGTCCAAGAGGGGTTAATAAAATATATTTTAATAATAATTTTCATTTATTAGTCCATTAGCTTCCAAAGATTATCTCTTTTTTCTGAAACTTCACCTTTTTGGGCTTGCCTGCCTTAGAAAAGATTATTATTTTTTAATTATTTGGAAAGGGGACATGAAATTCCATCCATTTAATAAATTAATCTATAGAAATGATGATGTATAAATGTTGTATAGATGAAGGGGGGTAATTGGGCCAATAAAATTAATTACTCAATATTGAAATAAGCCCTGTATGACTAGTGGTCTTAGGGGCAAGAAAACCAACTGAGGTTTACCAACAAATAATTTGTATTTTTCACATTAGACTACCATCTGTAGGCATCCTTAAACATACCTAGCCAATAATAACATTTCCTCAAAATTTAATATGTTCTGATGACAAGCTTCATCGTGTAATACTTTGAGCAACCTTTCCTGCTAAGGCTTATCCACACATATGAAGAATGTGCCATCAATCAACCTTTTGTATGATTTATCATCATAGATGAAATACTTAGTAGAATTGATCCTAATATTTATTCTCTACTTATAGATTGGTCCATTGGGGGCATTCTTCATAAAGGAAATAATCAATATTTGAAAACCAAGGGTCATGGAGGCTTTCTAGAATAACTCTTGAGACTTTTCATTATTCACCTCCTGATTTTCTACAATAGCTTTACACAAATCATTACCATGGACCAACTTAGTAGGTTTTAGCTCAATGTCATACCCTTGGACTTGTTCTATCTAGGCTCCTCTTGAACCACATCCTATTTCTTGTTGAGTTATATACTTTTGACTACTAACTCAGGAACATAAATGATTGAATGTGAATGTAGGACATAGAAATTGAAGCTCTTAAGGACTCTAACCACACCATAGGCATATTTTTCCATTTGGGAGTACCTCCATTCATGTTCCTTGAGAGGGGTTCTCATAAAAGAAATAGGTGCTTGGATACCTTGTTTTCATGCATGACTATGGTAGACAATGTATGGGTTGATGCATAGAAATATAACATAAACTCTTTGGTATAATCTGGGTCAACTAGGATAGGGGCATGAGCTATAGTAGTTTTGATCTCATCAAAGGCCTTTCTTTGAGAGTCATTCCATAAAAAATTTTGATTGCCCTTTAGCACGTAAATTATGTACTTTTTAATTTTAGAGAAATTGGGAACAAAATTCCTTAAGAAATTTACCTAACCAAACAATGATTTAACTCTAATTTTTCTTTTTGGTAGGTTTAGTTATTATATATCTTTAACACATTTAGAGTCAATTTTAATGCCTTTTTGAGACACTATGTGACCCAAAAAAATTTCTTCTATTACAAAAAAGACATCCTTTATAGGGATGAGAGAGATTCCATGTTCCCTACATCTTTTCAACACCCTCTCCAAACCTCTCAAATGATCTTCTATTCTTTTGGAGAAAATTGTCAAGTCATCCAAATAGACAACAATTATTGTCTTTCAAATTTGAAAAGGATGAATTCATGGCTCTTTGAAAGGTGGCTCTAGTGTTGATTAGCCCAAATGGCATTCTATTGTATGCAAAAGATCCCCAAGGAGTGGTGAATGTTGTTTTCAAAATGATCATATGGGTGTTCTTCAATCTGATTTAAGTTAGAGAATCCATCCAATATAGACATCATTTTAGAACTTGCCACTGTCTATAGAAAATGATCCATGTTGGGAAGAGCATAGTTGTCTTTGAGAGATGCTTGATTAAGATTTCTAAAATCAACATAGATTATGATTTCCCCACTTTTCTTCCTAATAGGGACAACATTAGTTATCCATGTTTAATGATGTATGGGGTAGATAATCTTATATTCTAACATTTTATGAATTTATCTAAAGATGGCATTTGAAATCATTAGGTTTTAGCTGTGTTTCTTTTTCCTAAAAGGAATTGCATCTGGCTTAAGGGGGTTTTTGTGCTTAAATTCACCAACCTAAAGGTTTTTAGGTCTTCATAACCCATGCAAAAACATCTTGATTGTCACAAAGTACTTCTTTAGCTTTGATCCTCTATTTGGTTGAAAAAAAACTACCAATGTCAATCATTTTAGGCTTAAGTTCAATGCCTACATTGATTCCCTCATAATAATTTGAGGTTCCACCTTTCTTACCTCTTTCTCTCCTAATATATGCATCATGTCTATTGAAAAATCTTTCTAAAGAGATTAGGTGTCTAGGCATTTTGTTACCTTTCAGTTACTCAACACCTATCTCTAAGTCTTTCTTATTATTTAGAGAAAAATCTTGGCAAGGGCTAACACTCCCTTCAAAGTATAGGTCAATGAAGGGTTTGGTTCCTTCTAGAAAGCATTGGATTTTCCTATCATCATTAAAGACTTTCCATAATTCAGCATTATTAGGCACATTAGGTCTGTAAGATTTTTCCTTAGGGAAAAATTCACCCAAGATCAATGAACTCAAATACAAGCACAACAGTTGACCAAAAGAGTATGATCAAAATATTGATATGTATTCAATTCAATGTGAAAGTACACTAGGAGTGCCTATATAAAGGCCTTTGGAATGCTTTTAGAATGCCTAGGAATCAACATATTGATAAGTCCTACAACTAGGCACATGTCCACCAGAAGTGGATTATCCTCCATTAAGCACAGGAGTAAGTGAAATGATGAGAGGATAAGTCTACAAAGGTGTAGCACACAAAATTATGTTGTAGAAACCATGTGCTAAAATAAGAGTGCAAATAAATGTGTTTTTTACATGATAGCTTAGTTAATTATGCAAACTCTAGTTTTGTCAACATGACAACTCATAAGAGTATGTAAACTCCTAAGTGTCTCACCTAAGAAATAATAAAATAATGCATTAACCTAAGTAATCTTAAGTAAGTGTAAATAGTGAATATTATTTACACCAACAAGGTCGACAGAGGACTTCAACCTTGTATTCCTTATCTTTGAATTCTAGATGAGGTAAAAGAAGGGATGAAGAGCTAGCTACAACAACTCGTATGGAAAAGGAATCAAAATCCTCTATCTCATCCCAAACTTTATTCCTATAATTCCTTAGTGTTGGGTTTTTCATAGTGTATTGACCTTGGACTCGTTGGAGTAGTACTGGGATGGGTGACCTCCTGAGAAGTCCTAGTGCTTCACCCCTATGAGCATCACCTAGATCCAATGAGTGCTAAGTGTTCCATTTATTCTCATCAGAGATGGATTCATGTTAAATCACTACTCATGAAGCATGGGTCAATAAGTTTGACTCAAAATCACACAGTTAAATCCTGATAGCAATATCACAATTTGACTTGCTGTGGAAATTATCTCCTACTTATCAATTGATGAGCTTAAGGGACTTTCTAATTAATGGTTAATAAGGAAAAACATTTGGTGAAGGTTTTGCAAATGGGGTTGCAATCTTTGGATTGAACCATGGAGGAAGCTCCATAGTTAAGCGCACTCAAGCTGGAGTAGTGCTGGGATGGGTGATCTCTTGGGAAGTCCCAATGCTTCACCCCTGTGAGCATCACTTAGATCCAATGAGTGTTAAGTGTTCCATCTATTCTCATGAGAGATGGATTCATGTTGAATCACTACTCATGAAGCATGGGTCAATGAGTTTGACTCAAAATCACACAAATAAATCCTGGTAGCAATATCACAATTTGACTTTCTATGGAAATTATCTCCTGCTTATTAGATGCAAATTAACTATCATCATAGAGCATTTAATAAAATGTGACCAAGTACACCATCACTAGCTTAGCTATGGTGATATGAATACTATATCATGCCAAGAAGTACAATCGAACATGGGCAATCTATGCAAAAGATAAGACAATTATTAAGAACAGAAGTTATAACCGTAGTGAATGAAAATAGACATGCAAATAGTCACATATTAGATAAAGAACCTCACTTAAGATATTGTACAAAACTAGTCGAGGTACACATGACCTTCTAGATGAGAGAAGACACTTTTAAGTGGACACCAATGATGCAAAAACTCAAAGGATCACAGGAGAAAAAATGTAAAAAACCAAAGGTAAATAAAATATAATGACTTCATCCCAGTACCTCTACTCAAGTACATCATTGAGGTACTAGAATTTCATAATAGTAAAAAAAATAATGTTTGTGGATCAGTAGTGCTAACAATTATGTGTAATACTGTCAAGTTTTTTCAATTCCTAGTGGACACAACTAATATAGGAGTTTGGTAGTGTCAGAGGTGATTCAATAGCAAAAATTATGCTATTTTGGTGAAAGATATGTGTTGGCATAGATTAGGGTGAATGTGTGTCAGAGCCAAGTGGCAAGTGTACCTTGTACTAGTGCAATGGAATGCAGAGAGTAGATGTGTGGCAAGGCCAACAAAGTATGAGTCATTGTGAGTGATGGTCATAACTAGGTAGATAATATGCAGACAAAGTGAAGTACAATGATGGGTATAATGCAATCATTGAGTTTATTGAGAAGTTCAAAGAAGTGTGGAAGTGAAAGCATGTGGGGCTCACTAGATCACTTGCAACAGGGGGGTGATGTTAGCTAGGGTGGGTGGATGAGGCAAGGATGGAGAGAAAAATGTAGTTGAAAAACCTCTAGAAAACTAGTGTATCACTCTAAAATTTAACCATTAGTCCATGAGTGAGGTGAATCAAGTCATATGGGACTGGTGCTAGCTCAAATTGAGGATGTAGGTGTTAGGGTGGAAGAAATGCCCTTGTCAGCATTAATGCTATTTTTGGAGAGCACAACACAATAGGCATTGTAGGTGGTATTGGATGATGAAAAAATGATGTAGGCAGAGAATAGTCCACCTAGAGTGATGAAGAGCATGTCAAAAGCAGTGATGGAGGTGGCAGTGATGGACTCTCCCAAAGAGTCTGTGGGAAAAGCTTAGAGAGAGGTGGAAGATGTTAGTGTGGGTGAGGTGATGAGTGGATCATGTCAATTGATTAGTCTTGGGATTTTGCGACAAGGATCAATGAAAGGAGAAATTGACAGTGGGAGTGTAGAGGAGCCATAGTTAGAGGTAGGGGTGGAGGTCAAACATCAAGTGACATAGAAGAAGTATGAAGAATATTGGCTAGAAAGAGAGTCTGGGTTGAAAATGAAAAATAGGAAGTCACATTTTTGCTGGGGTTGATGGAGAAGGCATGGGAAGATGGAACACAAATAGAGTCAAGAAAACTCCAAGTGATAGTGAATATCAAACAAGCGGGGGTACAATTATTAGAAGTGAAATTGCAGGTAGAGCAACTGTGAGCAGAGGAAAATGATGTAGGGATGTGGAAAAAGTGATTGCAAGCATAGAGGTTATAGGAATCCCTAAAGATAGTGCAAGTGGATTTGGAGAGCATGCAAAATCAGTTGGTGTTATTGCAATAACATTCAAAGTTGTCAATGGAGGCAATTCAAAATCAAACACCCTATCATTGCAGCTATAGGAGTGGTTAGCATTGAGTGAGTCAAAGGTGAGATAGTTGTTGTAGTGGTTGAGTGAGACAAAAGAGGATGTGGAGCATTGGAAAATGGTGATTGATCAAATGCACCAGGAATGAGATGTGGTCCAATAAGAAATTATTGTACCCAGGATAAATAAATTGGCGGAGAACATATTTTTGGATATGCCATTGCAGCTATAGGAGTGGTTAGCATTGAGTGAGTCAAAGGTGAGATAGTTGTTGTAGTGGTTGAGTGAGACAAAAGAGGATGTGGAGCATTGGAAAATGGTGATTGATCAAATGCACCAGGAATGAGATGTGGTCCAATAAGAAATTATTGTACCCAGGATAAATAAATTGGCGGAGAACATATTTTTGGATATGCAATAGATTGCAAAAGTGCATCGAGAAGCTACCTATTATATGGGACTTTATCATCAGACATTCCCTAATAAGAACCAATGGGAGATGCATTTTTTGGATAAGGAATTCACACAATTGTTGAGCGCACAATTACGTGGTGGTAGATTTCTAATTCTCATGAATGTTGTGTGGGTACAAAGAGGATTGACACTAGGGGCCTCTTCTTCTAGAACTAGATCTAGAGAAATGCCCCTTGATTGGACATCCAGTCTTGCCACCTCCTCAAGGGAGGCTAGAATAAATGATTCACTAGGATTGATGTGAATGTAAAACTATTGTTGCCATTGTAAGAAAATAAAAGTGTGTTTATTTTTGCAGCAAGCAAAAGGGGTGACCATGACTCGTGTTAAAATTGAAAAATGTTGGATAAATGTTGTCACATCTATTTTTGATATTTTGTGAATGTATTTGGATGTTTTTGAAAATTTTAGGAGTATATATGGATTTTTTGGAATTTTTGATATGTATTAGGCTATTTTTGGATGTGTTCATAAATATTTGAATGTTTTAAAAAAATTTGTAACTTATTTAGAAGGTTTTCAATCTCCATAAAAGTGGGAATGGTAGGATATGTAGAGGAAGATTGACCCTTGCTTATGTGGGGTAACTGAATGGTGGTGTGCACTCTTAGTGAAAGATGAGTACAAACTTGTGTAAGATTTGGAGAGTCATGGTGTTTAAGGTAGAAAAATAAGGAAGTGCTAAAGCACAAATTGTAAGGCACAATTTTGGATATATTGATAGCCTTTATGGACAAGCTTAAGACCAAAGCTAGGAATTTTCTCTAGGTGTGTTTTGAGACATATGCTCATGAGCCCTGTGAAAAGGCATTTGGGCCTACAAGAGGCTTTGATGGCCAAAAGAAGCACAAGGGGCACCTTTAAAAAGTTGCTTGGGGTTCGAGAATGATGTTTGACAGCTGAAAATGATGCTTGCAGGCCTAAGAAGTCACTTTGGGGGCCTGAAAAGGCAAAACAGGGCCTTGAAAATGGCGTTTGGGCCTAAAAAGGTGCTTTGGGGGCCTAAGAAGGCACTTGAGGAACCCAAAAGGTGGTTGGGGGCCTAAAAATGTGCTTGAGGGCTCAAAAAGGGTGCTTAGTCCTTGAAAAAGGTACATGGGGCCTAAAAAGGTGCTTCAGGGGCCAAAAAAGGAAATGAGATCACTGTGATCTCTCAAACTTACACTTACTTATTCTGTGCCCCCTATTAGGTGATGATGAAAGAGTTCGACAAATATTTGGGACTTTCAGGATAATATTGATATATTTGTTAGAGGGGTCTAGATCAATTGTGACCACTGCAAGATAAATAAGACTAGGACTCCATAGGAGATTGTTGTTCTTGGCTAGAGGAAAGAAAAGGGACTCTACCGGAGCCTTTTCTACTATTTGTAATGTACCAGACTTTCTAAAGCCTAGTGAGGGTTTTCAAGACATAATTATATTGCTTTAGAGACACTTTTTATTGTTTTTCCAGAGGCAATAAAGCCATAAAACATGCATAAAATATTTAAATATTTTTCAATATAGTTGGCCTCACCATTGATTTCATATAAAATTGGTCGAGGTATGCAAACCTGTCCTGAAGGAGAAACAATTATAGACTGACACTAGTTCGATATGAAATCAAAGGATCATCAGTTTGAAAAATATAAAAATAATTAATGTGACATTAAATAGCTTGTTTGAGTTAAGTTTATTATTTGTTGGCTCGATATTTGGGCAAGTTTTGATATTTTCAATATTTTTTGACTATTGTTGAGAATTTTGAATGTTTTTGACAATCTTTTATATTTTTAAATATTTTTGGCAATTTTTGATAAATTTTTAATGTTGTTGGCAATTTTTATAATTTTTGAATGTTTTTGAATTTTTTTGACAATTTTTGAATATTTTTGATAATTTTTGATAATTTTTCAATGTATTTTACAATTTTTGATAATTTTTGAATGTTTTTGATCATTTTTGAATTTTTTTGACAAATTTTTAATGTTTTTTGCAATTTTTGACATTTTTTGACAAATTTTGAATGTTTTTGACAATTGTTCAACAATTTTTGAATGTTTTTGGTAATTGTTTGATTGGTGGTTGGGAAAAGGAGGGTGTGAGTGATATTTGTTGGAATAGGGAGATAACTAGAGCCTTGTTGGAGCACATAATGAGTGAGGAAGATCAAAAGTGGGCCAAAAGGCTAAAAGTGGGCTCAAAGAGCTATATTTGAGATAATGGAGGCACACTAGTATGTTTGGGACTTCAAATGGATTATATAAAGGATAAAATGGATATTGGGAATTATTTGGTGTGGTGGATATATGAGATGTGCACTAATTTTCTTGCAATATGTCTGTGATATCTTAGAATATAATCGGACTCCATGTTGTCTCTGAGTTGCCTGTCCTCATTGTTGCTATTGTTTTACTAGTTGACTCCACTATTGTGAACTATGTCTAATGCAAAAAAACCACTAAACTATAACCCACAAGTATTTCTGAATTGGGTATGTGTAAAATTGACTCAACTATGAGGAGGTTATGAACAAGCAAAATTTGTCTCAAATAGAGTTGCTTATGTCATGCCTTATTTTCTTTTGAAATTGAAGGGTTTGTGTTGTTTAGGGAAGTCCAAAGGTGTTATCATTTGTTCCTTTTAAACCAAAGGTGGTATTTCTCATCTCTTTTGTACTGGGTTTTTTTTTTTTGATGTTTTCTAGGGTTTTTGAGTTTTTGGTATTTTTGGTGATGAGGTGTTTCCTCAAAGCTTTAGATATAAAACCTTTTAAGATGGATGTTTTTGATGGGATCTGTTAGGTCTTCTCCACCATAATTTGAAAGTCTATAAGTACTAGTCTTCAAAGATTCTATGATAATGTAAGAACCAATCCAATTGGCCTCCCATTTTCTTTTCTTTTCCCTAGCAACTTGATTCTTAGGGTTTTTTTGGAGGACTAGGTCACCAATCTTAAAAAGATGGGGTTTGACCTTTTTGTTGTAATGTCTTGATAGCCTATTTTGATATACTTTGAGGTGCTTATGTGATGCATGCTAATGTTCTTCTAATAGTTCTAGCTACTCTAGATGAGCCACTTTGTAGTCCTCATCTGATACGATATCACAAAGAGTAACTATCAAGGATGGGATCTCAACCTTTAAAGGAAGAATGGCTTCACAAAAACAAACTAAGGAGAATGGTGTAGCACCTGTAGGTGTCCTAACACTTTTCTTGTAGGCCTAGAGGGTAAGATTTAGTTGTAAATGCAAATCTCTACCAATATCATTGGCATTTCTTTTAAGAATGCTGATAATGCTCTTGTTGGTGGCCTCTACTTGGCCATTGCCTTGGGGATAATAGATTGACAAGGAATGGTGTATAATGTAAAATCTCTCACATAATTTGTTAATTATTTGATTTTTCAAGTACAAGGCATTGTCCATGAGAATGGCATGAGGTATGCCAAACTAAAAAATGATATGGTTTAGAATGAAGGAAGAAATTTTTTTTTCCTGTAGAGTCGGCAAGTAGTACCGCTTCAACCCACTTGGTGAAATATTTTATTGTGGTGATAATCCATTTATGCCTACCAGAGGAAAGAGGGTGAATGGATATGATGAAATCAAAGCCCCACAAATAAAAAGGCCATGGTGTGGCCAAAGGGTTGAGCTCTTGGGCTAACACATGAATAAGGTTACCATAGATTTGGCACTTTTTTCAAGTTTTAACATAGTTGATAGAATCCTTTTCCATAGTTGGCCAAAAATATCCCATCCTAAGAATTTTCTTTGCTAGCGTAAACCCACTGGAGTGTGACCCATAGATGCCTGCATGGACTTCTTGCAAAGTGACTCTTGAATCATCCTTTTCAAGAAATCTAAACAATGTACTATCAAGAGCTTGCCTAAATAATGTATCAACCACCAAAGTGTAGTGTGAGGTTTTTCAAATGAAATTACATCTTTTGTTCCATGAGAGATTAGAGGGAGTGGTGTTATCATGGAGGTAGGTGATGATGGAGTTATTCTAGAGGGAATTGGGGGTGTCTAAATGGAAAACAATGAGGGAATCAAGTTGAGTAAACACAGGTTGAACCACCTCTTCTACTAAGAACTCATATCGCTCGTGTTTCTCTGGCAACTGAAGCAAGGAGGTCAAGGTGGTCATGGTGTCTTCTACTCTATTCTTATCTCTAGTAATTTGTTCAAAATTAATTTGAACAAAACATGCCTTAAGAGTGTCAACCATATGTTTGTAAGGCAATAACTTTTCATCCTTGGTCTAATACGTGTTGGTGACTTGGTTGATGATCAACTGAGAATCTCCATAAACTTCTAACACTATTAATTTCCATTCTAAGGCTAGTTTGAGGCTTAAGACCAAGGCTTCATATTCTACCATTTTGTTTGTGCAAGGGAAAAGTAATTTGTAGGACTTGGGGATGTTAACACTCAGAGACATAATAAACAAAATACTAGTGCCTAAACCATGGTGTGTATAAGAACCATCAAAATAGAACTTCCAAGTGACTAGCTTTGTTTGAAGAATGTTAATATCTAGAAAATTATCTAAGATAGGAATCAAGCTCTATATGGGCACATCTACCAATTGATCAGCAATGGCTTGTCCTTTTATTGCTTTCCTATCGATATACTCAATATCAAAGTCACTCAGGATCATTACCCACTTGACCAATCTGCCTATTACCATTTTTTGCTGAGAAGATACTTGAGGGGAACAATCTTGGAGATGAGCTTAACCCTATGTGTGAAAAGATAATGGCATAGCTTTTGGGAAGCAAAATCTGTGGCTAACTAAGCTTTTTCAGTAAAGGTGTAGTTGAGCTCATAGTTAACTAAGGTGTGACTAATGTAATAAATGATCCTTTCTTTTCCTTTGTCATTTTCCTGTGCTAAGAGGGTTCCAATTGATTTATCTATTAGGGAAATATATAGTAACAATGGTTTGTGTGATACTAGAGGTACCAACACAGGTGGATTCATTAATTAGTTTTTGAGTAAATCAAAGGCCATCTAACATTGATCATCCCATTAAAAAAATTATGTCTTTATGGAGGAGGTGGGGGAAAGGTGCACACTTTTCTACTAACTAAGAAATGAAGTGATTGAATGATTGAAGTCTTCCTTGAAGAGGATGCAACTAAATCAAGCTATTTGGAGGTTATAGTTGATTATAGCTTGCAACTTTTTGGGATCAACCTCAATCCCTTTGGCTGAAACTATGTAGTTGAGGAGTTTGATAGATTTTATGCCAAAAGTGCATTTTTTAGGGTTTAGCCTAACTTTTAATGCTTCAAGGTGGATAAATATCTTGTCCAAGATGGGAAGATGATCTTCTCGAGTATGAGACCTTGCAAGGATATCATCAACATAATCTTCCATAAAAATATGCATCATGTCATGAAAGATCATGGCCATGGCTAACTAATAGGTGTTCCCTGTGTTCTTGAGACCAAAAGGCATGAAATTCCAACAAAATGTGCCCCATGCATAAGTAAAAGACATTTTCTCTTGATCCTTTGGTGCTATTAGAATTTGGTTGTACCCTGAAAATCCATCCATAAGTGAAAACATGGAATGACCCATTGTCAAATCTACAATTGTGTCAATGTTAGGGAGGGGGAAATCATCTTTGGGATATGCTTTATTGATATCCTAGAAATCAATACAGATGTGTATGCTACCATCTTTTTTTAATATAGACACAATATTTGATATCCATGATGCATGAGCTAAGGGCTAGATGGAGTTGGTGTCAAGCAATTTCTCTAGTTTTGTTTTGACTAGAAAAGCTATGTGAGATGCATTTTTCTTAGCTTTTTCTTAATTGGCTTGGCCTTTGTAGAAGTGTTGATGTGATTAAGGATTAGATTTGGGTCTAAGCCACGCATGTCTTCGTAAGACTATGCAAAGTTCATTTTCCTCTCTTTTAAGAAGTGAATGAATGTACTTCTTTCTTCTATGTTTAAAGAATGGGCCAAATGGATGATCCTTGATTCCTTTTTTGTTCCAATGTTGGCTTTTTTTATAGTTTCAATTAGGAGAGATGATCTTTCCTCTGAGTTTTTAGGTAAGGTATCAATCGTCTCATCCATGGGTGTCATAGTTGGCTTTTCACCTTTGGATGCATCATTTCTACTTTTTCCTATTTTTTCTCAAGATTAGCTACAACCTGGTGTTGCTCATTAAGGCTTTGATGTGTTCAGCCTATTCTAGTATGACTAAGATGATTGATATTAGACCCCTCTATGTATATTTCTCTTGCTCTTTGTGAAGGAGATGGTTTGACACTGTTAAGGTAGATGAAGATGTCGTGGTTAGTGTCAAAATTGGGAATATGGTGATGGTTGGTTGTATCCCAGCTGATGAGCTTGGGATGGACTAAGGAGAATGTTTTGTAATATGGATAGGATTTGATAGGGTTTTAAGATATGACCTTATTTGATGGTTCATACACTATATCAATTAGGTCTATAATGTGTGCTTCCTCTAAAGTATCAGAAAAAGTAGAGCAGGCAAGTAACTAATAGTATTCATCTTCAACTTCTACTAGAAAGAAGTTAGGAATAATATTTGAAACTCAAACCCTTCAATAGGTTCATCATCCTCATATGATGTGATGTGACATGCCTATTCTATATCAGACCCTAAGTTGTTTTGATGTGTGTTGGCTCTTGGTGAGGTAAATTTTGAACAAGAGGTTGATCCTTGTGCAATGAAACTATTGTTGGAAGATTGGAAAGATTGTTGGAAGATTGGTTTGATGATGATATGTTACATTCACGACTGAGTTTTTCATTGATGTCAACATAGCATGTTTGATATCTCCTATGGTATCTAATAGAAGAACAATGAAAAGATTAAGTTAGTACAGACAACTAGTTGGGCATAATAACCACTCGAGGTTATGAGAGATACTTTGGAGTATCTAGTATATGCAGCTAATGTTGGAAGTAGAAAGGATAAGTCTAGAAGAAGTTATGTAAGTTTTAGTGATGTTTTTTCTGAGATAGAGTTTACAGAGGCATGTTTTGGTAAACTTGTTATATCACTTAGCAGAGTTGATATCTTAAGGATCAAGGTTGAGGACATGAAGAAGACATGTTGGTGATGACATGGCTAAGCTCACTTGTCATAATATGGAGTGTAAAGAAAGTTATTCAAGTTTCAAGGTGGAAGATATGTGTTATAGCTAAGTGTAACATGTTCTTAATGAGGTCCTATGATAATTAACCGAGAAGGACTAACAACCAACTCAAGAATTGTTTTATGGACTCAGTATAAAAGGACATTTCCCTTTATCATGATATATGTGGACATGGTGATATGTGATTTGTGAATATTTCGAAAGCTATAGAGCAATACAAAATGTGAAGTTGAGCAGAGCAGTGCAAAAGTGAAGGAAACTTTAAACTTTATTGCTGAGGTTTTTTTGAGTGATCCAAGGTTTGGTATCGGGATCTAAGGTTTGCGACCTAGTCTACAAGGTTTGACAGTGATTAGTCTTTTTGACAAGAAAAAGGAAACTATAGAAGAAAGAAAAAGATACCAGTAAATTACTTGTTTGAGTAATGAGCTCTTCTTGTAGTTGAAATTGCATGTTTGGGCAGTGGGCTCTTCTTGCATACATTATACCACAACTCCTAATAGGGTTGGAATCTCCTAAAAGGGATTCAAAGTCTCCTAATAGGGACTCATTGTACTAAATTTTGTAAAAAACTCCTAATAGGTTCTATCCTCTAATAAGGAATATTTATATTAGTACATCATCTTGTGGGCATCATTCCCATCGGGGTTTTCCCTTTGATCAAGGGTTTCCCTAGTCAACATATCTGGTGTAATTGTCTATGTGCATATTTGTATAGTTGTTGTTTACTTTGATTGAATGGTTAAGTTTGTTTAATGAAGATAAGTGGTTTAATTATTGGATAACTAATTCACCAACACCCCCCTCTCCTCCTCAGTTATCTTGGTAACAATTGGTATTAGAGCATCAGGTCCTTGAAGAAAAAGTTTAACAACTTTTAGAGATCCATGGTGAACATGTTTAGGAAAGATAGTCTAAAGTTTGATGGAACAAACTATGATAGCTGGAAGGAAAAGATGAAGACACATTTGTTGTATATAGGTCTAGGATATTGGATCTTGACAAAATCAGCAAAGACAATCATTGAAGAAAAAAAATTTGAAATTTGCACTGAGATAGAAAGAGATCTTTTAATGTGTGATATGAGAGCTAGAGAAGCACTATTGACTAAACTTTTTGAAATAGAGTACAATTAGGTAAAATCACTTCCTACTTCACATTTGATTTGGAAAGCTTTGGAAAATAGTTTTGAAGGTGATGCACATTCTAAGAAGTTGAGGCTACAAAGTTGGATTTATGCATTTCAAGATGCTAAGATGATGGAAGATGAATCTGTAGGAACATATATAGGCATGATATAAAAAATTACTATAGGTATTAAAGCTCAAGGAGGAAATAAAGAAGATAATATGGTTGTTGATATAATGTACCAAAGATTTCACAAATGAGACATTGCTTGGAAGACTTGAAGCAATTGAGAATGAACTTAGATAGTCTGGAGAATTAACTAGAATAGAGACAAAATTTAGTGCCTTGAACATTTGACCTAACCTATCAAGGAGCACAAGTGCTAAAGGAGATTTTTCTAGAAACAGTAGATCTAAAGAAGAAAGAAAGATTGATGAAGCAGTAGCCCTTCTAGTAAGAAGAGAAAAGGGAGGTAAAAAAATCTTTAAGTGTTGGACTTATAATTAATATGGTCATTATGCATCTAAGTGTCTTAAAAGGGAGAAAAAGTATAAGGGAAGTCATAAGCCTAGAAAAGAAAGAGGTTTTTTGTATGTAAATGAAGATAATGATTTAGATGATCAAGCATTAAGTGCTAGTGATGATGAAATTGGATTTGTGGCAATTAAAGAGGAAATTCCAGTGAAGATAGCTTTGGTATCATAGGTTGAGAAGAAATCTTATTGGATAATTGACAATAGTTGTTCACATCATATCACTGGTGATATGAATAAGTTTGTTGATTTCAAAAGTTAGGATGGAGGAATTTTTAGAGTGGGAAACAATGCAGCATGCCACGTAAAAGGTATTGGATCTATAACTCTTGATGGTAAAACTAACACTAAGGATGTATACTTTGTTGATGGGTTAAAGCATAATATTTTGAGTGTTGGACAATTAGTAGACAAAGGTTATTAGTTTTAGTTCACAGAAAAGATATGCATTATCAGAGATAAAGATGGAAAGATAATTGGAACAAGAACCAGATCTAGAGGTAATATATTTCAGTTGAATCCTACTGAAATGACATGTTTGGTTGCAAAGGTAGATGATAGTTGGTTATGGCATAAGAGATTCTCTCATATAAACTTTTATAGTATTTTGAGAACTAATAAGATGTTTTTTGTTAGAGATTTTTCAAAGATTGTAAATCCTACTAACACAATTTGAAAGGAGTGTGTTTTAGCAAAGCATAATAGAACTTGTTTTCCCAGCAAGAAGTTTACCACTATAGAGAAGTTGGAGATTGTACACATAGATCCCAACACTCCTACAAAAACAAGAGGATTCTATGGTGATAGATATTTTATGATTCTTGTTGATGATTTTTTTAGAATGACGTGGGTTGCATTTCTTAAAGAAAAATCTAAGGCATTTGACAAGTTTAATATATTCAAGAATAGAGTTGAGAATGAATCTGGTGTAAAGATTAAATGTTTAAGATTAGATAGAGGAGGAGAATTTACTTCAAATGAGTTTAACATGTTTTGTAAGGAAAATAAGTTTAAAAGACAACCATTAGCTCCAAGAACCCCTGAATAGAATGGCATTGTAGAGAGAAGAAACAAGTCTATAACAGAAGTAGCTAGAGCTATGTTAGTAGAAAATTATGTATCCAAGACATTTTGGAGAGAAGTTGTGATACATTAGTCTATACTATGAATAGAGTTAAAGTTAGGAAGGATACAAATATGACACCTTACAAATTGTGGTTTGGGCACTCGCCTATAGTTAAGTATTTTAGAATATTTGGAAGTAAATGTTACATTAAGACAGATGATGAAATTGTTAAGTTTGATGCTAGAAGTAATGAAGGTATGTTTCTTGGTTAATCATTAAAAAGAAAGGCTTATAGATGTTATAATCAAAGAACTAAGACTATTGTGGAAAGTGCTAATGTGAGAATTGATGAAAAATTTAGAGTACAAGATAGAATAATTGATTACAATTTAGATGATGATGTTGTTACTAAGCCAAGGAATGATGAGGTATTTCTTGAGACTAACAATTATTTGTAGAATAAAGGAGAAAAAAGGTAGGAACAAAGCTCAAAACCGTCAATAGAGCCAAGAGTTGAAATGACAACTTCTACTTCAAGAAAGAACATGATAAAGAATCACCCATTTGAATAGATCATTGTAAGCAAAGACAAAGGTGTGGTGACAAGAAGTAGAGTTAATGAAGAACTATGCTTGATATCTCAAGCTGAACCAAAAAATGTAGATGAAGCATGTAAAGATGATTATTGGAAACAAGCCACGAAAGAGGAATTGGATTAGATAGTAAAGAATGAGACATGGGAATTGGTCCTCAGACCATCATATAAGAATGTGATAGGAACCACATGGGTATTTAGGAACAAGATGAATGAGCAAGGAGAAGTTGGAAGAAATAAAGATTGGTATGTAAAGGTTATTCATAGCAAGAAGGAATAGACTATGAGAAGACTCATACTCTAGTGGCTAGAATAGAAGCAATAAGATTATTCTTAGCCTATGCAACATAGAAGAAATTTAAAGTAAATTAGATGGATGTCAAGTCAGCATTTTTTAATGGAGAACTTGAGGAAGAAGTATACATTGAGTAGCGTGAAGGATGTCCTTTGACAGATGACAAGGACATAGTATGCAGACTAAGGAAAGCATTGAATGAATTGAAGCAAGCAGCTAGAACCTGGTATGCAAGGTTGGATAAGCATTTGAAAAAGCTCAGATATAGAAAAGTTATGGTAGATAGCAATCTATATTGAAAAGAAATTGATAATGATTTGATGATTTTGGTAATATTTTTTGATGATATCATATTTGGAGGAAATGATGAAGAAAGTAAGAAGTTTTCTGAAGAAATGAAGAAAGAATTTAAAATGAGTATGATAGGAGCGATGAAATATTTTCTAAGATTGTAGATAGTATAGAATAAAGAAGGAATCTTTATTTCTTAGACTAACTACTTGAAGGATTTATTGAAAAGGTTTGGTTTGGAAACATGTAAACCTTTTGGAACACCTATGGTAACTAGACACAAGTTATCTACAAAGGATGAAACACCTACTATTGAGAAAAAGAAGTACATATCTATAATTAGAGGTTTGCAATATCTAACTCGCACAAGGTCAGATATAGAAAATGTAGTTGGAATTGTTGCAAGATTCTAGGTTGATCCTAGAGAAGCACATTATACAATAGTGAAAATGATATTCAAATATCTAAAAGGAACTTCAAAATTTGGATTATGGTTTGATAGATCTAATGATTTTACTCTAAGTGCTTATACTAATGTAGATTGGATAGGTAGTATAGTTGAAAAAAATAGCACCAATGGAGGAGCTTTCATTCTTGGAGGAAGATTGGTTTCTTGGTTAAGTAAGAAGTAGGATTGTACATCTCAAACTACAACAAAAGCAAAGTATGTTGTAGTAGCAAATAATTACAATCAAGTAATCTGGATGAAGTAGATGCTAAAGGATATAAGGATAGAAATTAGTGAATCCATTGTTATACATTGTGACAACACAAGAATAGTAAGTATGTCTAAGAGTCCAATATTGCATTCAAAGTCTAAGCACATTTCTATTAAGTATCATATGTCAAGAGAAAAAATTGTAGAAAAGTAAATCAGATTGGAGTATGTGAACACTAAAGAGTAGATTGTAGATATATTCACTAAGCCTCTTTCCAAAGAAACTTTTGAGTATTTGTGAGGTATGCTTGGGGTTATGCCCCTTCCTATAATAGAGTAAGAAGATACAAGAGTGCATCAGTCCACGGTAATAGAGCACCATTGTTTGTTTGGACTGGATGTTGATACTTCCTATATGGTGGATTATTTACGATGGATGGAGTCACTCAGGACTCTTACTGATGTTGTTTTGAAGAGTGTATTTTGACACTTGAGTTGAGCAAGTACCAGTTGTTGTAGAATTTGACATAGAGATGTTGGTTGTAGAAACCTTTGACATTGATGTCAATGGGGGAGAGTTTTGCATGAAAAACATCATACTATGGGGGAGAGTTTTGCATTATACTATGGGGGAGAAGTATTGTAGGAAAAAATTATGCTAAGAAGATTTTTTGCATGAGTATGGGATAATGTGGCATAAATTTGAAATAAAAGTCTAGTATAGAGCACATAGAGGTATATCAATGGGGGAGTATGATTGATGAAGATAATTTGAAGACTGTTTGTCCTTTTTTGGTATTCTTGGAACTAGATGGTTTTTCATCTATGTTGCCATCAATGTCAAAGGAGGAGATTTTTGGAAGATTGGAAAGATTGTTGGAAGATTGGTTTGATGATGAAATGTTACATTCGTGACTGAGTTTGTCATTGATGTCAACATAGCATGTTTGATGTCTTCTATCGTATCTGACAGAAGAATAGAAGAAAGATTAAGTTTGTACGAATGGATAGTTGACCATAATAACCACCTGAGGTTATGAGAGATATGCTGGAGTATCTGGTATATGTAGTTAACATCAAAAGTAGAAAGGATAAGTCTAGAAGAAGTTATGTAAGTTTTGGTGATGTCTATTCTAAGATAGAGTTTACAGAGGCATATTCTGGTAAACTTTTTATATCTCTTAGTAGAGTTGATATCTTAAGGATTGAGGTTGCATACATGAATAAGACATGTTGGCAATAATGTGGCTAAGCTTGCTCATCATAATATTGAGTATATAGAAAGTTATTCAAGTTGAAAGGAAGAACATTTGTGTTATCGCTAAGTGTAATGTGTTTTTAATGAGGTCCTATAATAATTAACTGAGAAGGACTAACAACCAACTCAAGAATTTTTTTATGGACTTGGTATAAAGAAAGGACAATTTTTTTTATCATGATATATGTGGACATGTTGATATGTGACTTATAAATGTTCAAAAAGCAACATAGCAGTACAAAATTAGAAGTTGAGCAAAACAATGCGGAAGTGAAGGAAACTTCATTGCCAAGGTTTTTCTGATTGATCCAAGGTTTGGTATTTGGATTCGAGGTTCATGACCTAGTCTACAAGGTCTGATAGTGATTAGTCTAGTTGATAGGACAAAGGAACTTATAGAGGAAATAAAAAGATACCAATAAATTCCTTGTTTGAGCAGTGAGCTCTTCTTGCAGTTGAAATTGCATGTTTGGGTAGTGGGCTCTTCTTGCATACATTATACCACAACTCCTAACAGGGTTGGAATCTCCTAATAGGGATTCAAAGTTTCCAAATAGGGACTCATTTTACTAAATGTTGTAAAAGGCTCCTAACAGGGTCTATCCTCTAACAAAGAATATTTATATTAGTACATCATCTTGTGGGTATCATTCCCATCGGGGTTTTTCCTCTGATCAAGGGTTTTCCTAGTCAACATATCTAGTGTAATTGTCTATGCGCATCTTTGTATGGTTAAGTTTTTTAATGAAGATAAGTGGTTTAATTATTGGATAACCCATTCCCCTCCCCCCCCCCCCCCCCCCCCCCCCCCCTCTCATAGTTATCTTGGTGGACTATTATCTCTAACAACTATTGTATGTAGGAATGTGAACATAATTACATTCTTTATCATGAATGGACTCTTGAAATAATGATTCAAATTCCCACTTGGTGGAATTGTCATTTTTTTTGTTATTAAAGGTGTCCATGAATGGTCCTCTTGTAGGATGTAGATCCGAGATGGATAGGTTTACATTCTTGTCATTTTCTACTATTTGGTTGTTGGCATCTTTTTCTTTGGGTACCCATACCAAGGTGGAAAAGGAGGAATCATTGTGTTTGGAGTGAGACCTATAAGTGGTCTGTGCATTATCTTGTTCACTATACACTACCCCTATTTTTGATCTATTAGACCTAAACTGTGCTGCTAGGGTTTTGATGACGCCTTTCACTTTCCCTAAAGGGACATCACCTGTATATCCCATCTTTTTCATTAAGCCAAAATATTTTCCATTTAGGTGAGGGGAAATGTGAATATTTTTTTCACTTATTTCTTCTATGGTGCTTGAAGGTACACCAATTGCTTTGGCAAAATGTGCATAGTAAGGCCTACTGGTGGATGATGGTTTGTTGTCAGATCTTGGAGAAAGTGGGGGATCAAATAATGATATTGAGTACTCACCTACCCCTTTGCACTATAGTTTTCACTTCCTATCAAACTCTTTCATTAGCCTATGCATTTCTTCATAATGTGACTATTTGGGGTCTTTTGATGATGATAAGGAAGGGAAGAACTTGAACAATCAACTTTCTCGTTACCCCTAGTTGATGTAGATAAGTTCTTATTATCTTAGCTGGTAGAACATGAAGTATCTATTAATGTGGACCAATTGATGTTAGTTGTTAGGGTGTCAGTTTCTTCCTAGTTATTAGGAACAATGGAGTTACAATATTGGGAAAGATTTTGATCCCCAAGTATGGTCACCTCTGGACCCATGTATGGAAATTTGAGACATTGATGGGAAGTGGATGAAATAGCTTGCATGCCATAGATCCATGACCTTCCTAGTAGGATATTGTAAGTTAATTTTAAATCCAATACTTGACAAAAAGTTTCTTTTACCACTAGACCTACCTTTATTGGCACAATAACCATGCCCTTGGAGGATCTCTCCTCATCATCATAAGCCTTAATGGTGATTTTCTTCTTTGGATCAACCACATCCTCTGTATATTCAAGGGCTTTTACCAAATTCAATGTGCAAATGTTTAGTCCATCCCCACCATCAACCAAGGCTCTCTTGATCTATTTCTATGGATAAATACTTCAATGTGCAACAAAGAATTTTGCAGATGGATGACAAACATGTCATCTTGGGCTAAAAAGGATATGCAATGAGGGGCAACCAGGCTACTTACCATATTTTGAAGTCTACTAACATCAAGGTCATTTGCCACTAAGAATTTGGTGAGGATATCTTTATGCTTGGGGGGGATTTTGAATAGTTCAAGGATTGAAATGTGGGCAAGATTTTTTAATAGCTAGTTAACTAGACTATATTGAGGTATAGTAGAACTTGTAGTGGCATGGTCTAAACCAATAATGGGCCCTAGTAGAATAACTTTAGAGTCTTTTCCTTAGGTAACATCACTAAGGATTTGGTGAGGATACATTCATGCTTGGGGGAGATTTTGAATAGTTCAAGGATTGAAATGTGGGCAAGATTTTTTAATAGCTAGTTAACTAGACTATATTGAGGTACAATAGAACTTGTAGTAGCATGGTCTAAACCAATAATGGGCCCTAGTAGAATAACTTTAGAGGCTTTTCCTCAGGTAACATCATTTGATGGTTGTTTCTTATTTTTATCTTTAATTATTATGACATTCATGGCATCATCAAATCCATAGATCACGTTGATGGTATTACCATAATGATGAGCATAATCAACCTTATCATGGGAAGGTGCATTCTAATTTTCTCTAGAGGATTCACCCTTTTTGTGGCTCATGAAAGGGTTCTTGAAGGTCATGTGGTCTTTATTATTGTAGAGATTATTTACTTCAATAGTTCCATCATTGATCAATTTTTGTATGGCCCTTTTAAGGGCGTGATAGTTTTTGGTTAAATGCCCCCTCTTTTGGTGGTAGGCACAAATATGCTTGTCACTCTAACACTTTGGTTTAACTTGTGGTTCATAGGGCTTGGCCTTAGGGAGTACAAGGAGTTCATTGGATAAGAGTGTTTGCAATGCACTCTCATAAGACACCCCAATAGGTTTATATTCTTTAGATATATCTGAAGATTGTATTCTCTTGGGGGAGGAGCTTGATTATAAGACACTTGTTGATTGGACTTTGAAGGAGTAGCTAGACTGCATTAGTAAAATGGACGAACATCATCCTATCTATGTGGGTTTTTTCTAGTGTTCACATTGGTGTTATTAACAATAGGGTACTGCCAGTTTGGTTGGGGTTGTGTGTGTGGTTAATGTGGTTAGCTTCAACCACCCCATCATTGACTATGTTTTTGTTGTTATTTCTCCACCACAACTTTTTTTTATTGGTGAAACAATCAAATGAATTGTGAGTCTATGAAGAGTTGTTTGAGAAACCCTTACCCCCTTTTGATAACTTGGTGATATCATTATTTATCAAGGTCTCTTTTACCTTAGCAACATTCTCTAAGGTAGTCTTAAATTCTTTGGGACCTTGGAGCTAGAACTAGTAGTTCATGGGTTTAGAGAGACTATTGATGAAGATGGCAATCTTCTCTTTTCTGGAATGTCTCTATGATACTTGGCAAATATGTGTCTCCACCTCTGTAGGAAGACCTTGAATGATTCTCTAGAAATTTGTTTTGTGTTACAAAAATCAATCATCATAACTTCCCTTTCAATATTATAAGACTATTGGGTGATGAAAATGGAAGCCAATTGATAAAAGGACTTAATGTCAAAAGGTAGCTTGGAGAACCGCTCCATGGCTTTCCCTCCAAGGCTTCTAGGAAATAGAAACATTAGCCAAGTTGTGTCATGGAAAAATTTCATACTTAGGGTATAGAATTTTTTAAGATGGTCTTGGGGATCCAATGTACCAAAATATTTTTCATATTCTGGTATCTGCATAGTCTGAGTGAAAGGTGTGAAGGTGATGCTTTTACCAAATGGAAGAGAACACACATTTTCAAGGCAGAATTTTGAAAGTTATATTTTTCCTCACTTCATCCTTTCCATTTCTAATTGTAGGTCTTGTATTTTTTCTATAACAACATCTAAAGGTGACTCTTCTTCAGCTTGTTTAAGGTTGGTTACATCAAATTCAGATGGCATTTTTGTACCTTGTTGTGCTAATGGTAGTATGTAACATTCTTTGTATTTTTCAAGTATCTTGTCCATGATATCGACAAGCTCAAGATTTTGCTGAAAATCCTCAGTTTTGGTTTTGATGCTCTTTTTGTCCCACATATTGGATTAATCAATTGTGGCAAAAGGTTATGAATTTTGGTTGAATAGGGGTAATTTGTGACTAACTATATTTGATGAGTAATATGCTCATATAACAAGTTCAATAGGATCCAAAGATTGCATGTGCTTGATGTTTCTTTTGATTATTCTAGCACTCACTTGTATAGGTGATCATTTTATTTCATTGTACTTTGTAACTACACTACTTTTATTTAGTGGCATGAGATGTTGATAGGATTCCTCTAACTTTTATGCATTTTAATGATCTAAGGTTTTCTGTTGACCATGGTTCATTTGGAGTAACAAGCTAAGTTTGAAAAGGTATTTGGTACTATTTATATTAGCAAGTTAACTTTCATAAAGTTGAGTAGGGAATAGATGTGTTTCTCTAGGCATTTCTGGCTTGATATGCAAGGTGAAGCAACAATGACTATTGGATTAAGAAACTCTAAATGAAATTTATAACTTTTCTTGCTTCAAAAATGGTTACGATCAATTTTAGAATCTCTTAGTCTTGGAAAATTTCAATGAGGAAAAAGGGTATCCTAATCCATTGTTTGTTTGTAAGTTTCATGTATATAGATAGCCTCTGTTTTAGGTTTTTTCTGAAATGCACTACAAGATTTCTCAAATGCACTATTTCAATTGGTGTGCTATTTTATTGTTCACTAGGTGTTGTTCTATAGAGAAAATGCATTGTTTAGATCTCTAGATGTGCTATTTTATAAATTAAATGCATTGTAATGCAGAGAAAATGCACTATTTAAATGTTCAGATACAATATTTTGCAATCAAATGCACTATAATAGAAGTCAAATGCATCATAGAATGGGTCAAACACACTATTTTGAGGATTAAATGTGTTGTTTAAGGGTCTTCATCAGTGTGATTGTTTTGAGTTTGATTTTGCATCAATTTGTAGTTACGTCTTTTAGGAAAGATTGTGATTTGAACTAAAGTTTATTATTAAGTTTTAAAACCCATCCAAGCACAGTAGTAGTAGAAATGAAAATAAAATATGAAACCACATGCACCTAGAAAATGGAAGAAAGGGGCTTCCTAACAAGGTTGTCTAGAGCTAGTGACTAGTGGGTTTTAGTGTTTAACCAACAATGTTCAAATTTACCTCTCTTGTGACAAAGAGCTTCCCACCAATGCTAAGGAGGTTTGGCACAATCCCTTGTGGGACTACTAGAGGAAGGCTATATTTCAAACATGGTTGGCTTGAATTTGATTGGGAATGCAAGCTTGGAAGGTGTTCCTCCCACCGACCCTACTAAGGAAAATCTCAGGAGGTAGCCTTTCTATGGCTAATTAAATCTAGCTAATAGAAATCAAAAATAGGTTTTGGAATTTGATCACTCTAAAAGAGTGAGAGCATATCCCTACCATATCGACCTCCCAAATACAAAAAACACAATTGTTTAATTATAAGCCCTTTAACCACAGAATACAAGGGGCTGCTAGTTAAGCTATGTGTTGGTCCTTTCTCCATTTGATTGTAATTGATCTTTATAGAAGGTCTGGCATTTTGATCAACTCAAAAGAGTTGAGAGTATAGGCCTACTCCCATTTAGGTTAGTGAGATCAAACATTTTTGTTAAACTAGGTTTTGAACTTAGAAATATCACACTTTGAACTAAAAAAGGGCCAATATCCACTTACCTAGTTCGATACTAGCAAAGGCTAGATGCATTTTTGAGGGTCTTCATTCTTGTGGAACATTGTTAATGACCTGGGAGTTCCTATTAGCTTGGAAGAGACCTGTAAGCAACCAATAATCATATCTGCCAATTAGATTCAACAATTTATGACTTTGATTAAATGTGCTACAAAAATTAGCATTTGTGTTATAGTATTTATTAGATGCGCTATTTGAACTAGTAAATGTGATATAGAAAGAGGAAAATGCTCTATAGAAAACTTTAAATGAACTATAGAATGCTTAAAATGTGCTAGAGAATCTTTTAAATGTGCTAAAGAAAGCTTTAAATGCATTAAAAGGTTGTTCAAAAGTGTTAAAGCAAAGTTTAGAAGCATTGTAGTGTTAGAAAACTTGTAAATCCAACCTTTGTGAACTCAAGAATGTCCTTGGGAGTTTGTTGTTGTTGTTATAAAGATTCCAAAATGTTGTAAAACTTTCAACCAATCAGATCTACACCATAAACCACAAAAAAACAAAGATCTAAAAGAAAAAGTAAAGATTAGCAAGAAAACTTGAAGAACAGAGAGGCTTTAACACGAAGTTTCACAATGGACACCAATTTGTACATGGTGTCTTTGAGTATTCATGAGACCTTAGAGTAGAGTACAAATAAAATGACAAAAAACTAATCTAAACCCAAGAAATCATTGTCAATTAGAGAATCTACAAACATCCCATGTTTCCATAACTACAACATCTAAGATTGCTCTTAGACCAACATCTCAGTGATAGTTCTAGAATGAGAGTATGTCATGAATGTAGATCTACAAAGATGTATGCAAGATCTATGTGATGATGTAGACTATATGAGTATGATAACCCTAGAATGCTATCATATGAGCATGAAATAGACTAAACATGTGCTAAATGATACTAAATAACATGGAAAGAATGCTAAAATTCTATCAAAATGACATGAAATTGCTACAAAAATGCTAAAAGATGATAACCCTAAATGTGCTTATAGTGTAGATGCCTAAAACTTGGCTTCCTTTGCTCTTGAATCTCCCTCCTATTTATAGGATTTCAGAAGGGGGTTGTGGTAATAATCTGGATTTTACCTTTGACTAGAGGATTGAGTTGAAACTGAAAATATCTCATAAGGCACTAAGAGGAAAAGTCTGACAAACTTAGTTTGTGAGGATAAAAGAGGATTTTCCAACTCTTTAAAATGTAAAAAGGAGGATTTTCATTTTTATGAGGATAAATGGTTTTTATTGATTGAATAAATGTTCCACTTATTTTCAAATTTTGTCTTTTCCTTTTTTCCTTTTTTAAATTTCATTGTATGATTTTGTGAATTGTTTTTCCCCTTTTTAAAATTGATTTAGGTCCTTTTTGATTTGATAGGTGATTTAATTGATTAATGACTTGATATAATCCTTGATTTGAAAGTTTTTTGTTTTCCTCTAATTTTATCATTAATTTGTCACTTGACCAAAATTGTGTTTTTTTCGGTCTTTGCCAATTTTTGGGTGTCTACAATAATATTTAAGCATCTACCACCTTGCCCAGCTTTCTTTCTATTAAAATTGACCTATGCATGCCTTTGTTCATGGTTGCACTACTCATCTTCTTCATTAACTATTTGGCCATGTGAATCCATGACATCTCCTTTTTAACTTTATCATTTCTTCATAGCATGATGTCTCTTCATCTTACTAACTGTTATGACCTTGTGATAACCATGAAACTAACTTCTCTGCATCTTTACAACTGTCAGGGTTTAACATCCCTCTAACCATGCAATGTTGTGATACCTTTATCTTTGACCATGTTTCCCCATTAGAATTGTCAAACACAAAACATGCTTAGAACATGTGATGTTGTGCCGATGACTAACTTAACAATTTCATACCTTATATCACAACTTCATGCCTCTTAACTCACCTCTTGACCTTGTGAGAGTTTCATAAAGGAAATTGCCACTTTGTTGCCCAAACCCTAGTCTATTCTTAACAAAATGTGATGGTGCAAACAAGGTATTTGATTGTGGCTATTTGACTTTTGCAACATCACAACTTGGAATTTTGAAGTTTTTTGAATGAGTGATATTCATTAAAGATTAGATGAATTTATAACTGGTAATTCCTTCAAAACTAACCCTTTTGATGATGTGATGAAGGAGCCTCCATGCACCTGGCCCTACCATAACATGCATCAAACACTCACTTTCTCGCTTTAGCTATTCTTTGCACAACTTCAGAAAGAGAGAATATGAAAAGCATTGATCTTCTTCTAGATCAATGATGGTGATTAATCATGGGCCTTTGAGAGATTTCTTCCTTCAATGCTCCATGAACTCCCAAAATGATGACACCTTTCCACCATGTTGGAGTTTTAAAACTACTGAGCAATAGAGTGCTTCAATACCAAAATGATAACACTTACACAACCTAAGGATTCGCCATTTCCTACTTTCAATTACATAAGTATACCATTTGGATCCAACATTAATAAAACAAAGAATGGTTTCCTTCTCTTTAGGCTCTGCAAAACCAAGGTGGGTATACCTAGGGGATGACTCAATTTAACTGCTATTGTATGAGAACTATCTTAGTTTCATTCTAATTCTCATCCTCAATCCTTAAACACATAGCTGATTGTGAAATTTTAAATAGAATACATCCCATATAACATATTTGGTCATAAATTCTTCTATAGATCTGCAAGTATTCTCTGCAATAGTGGCTAACTAAGGCTAGAATGTTTCATGCAAACAAGTATTGACCAACTTTGAAGATCTTCAGGAAATAAAAGTGAAATTGATTATAACTTTGCATTTAATGTTCATCTATGATCTATTTCTCTTCTAGCTGAATTAATTTGACTAGAACCTAATTCATTGGGGTTTAGAGTTTATTCCAATTCCATGGATCTGATTTGTTTCCTTACAAAAAATATTATTGATAGCTCTTATTGGAATTCATCATTCAAAACATCCTTCCCATTACTACAAAAACCTTATCAAATTCATCAAAGCTTTTACTTAATTCATTGAACTAATAGCAGTGATGAAAAAATATATAACCTAAATGGATTGCATTCAATTGCACAAGCTTTTACTCACACAATATCAAGATAACTAAGTAATCAAAAGGAAACATAATTTAGAAAGAACTGATATGGGGATAGCTCATAATTTGTATTCATTTTCCTTGAAAATTGTATACATATGTAGTTAACTCAGAATGACCTTAGAAAGAAACACAAAGATCATTCTATATTCATGTATTCTTAGAAAACTTGCAGAGAAAATACATCATAAGACTTGCTCAAAATTATTGGACCGAAAAAAAACTAAGTATATCACTAAAAAAATTAGAAATTAGACCATTCTCTAGCTTTGGAATCTCACTTATATAATGTGAGATACAATAAATTTCAGGCTAAGAGAATTTAGAGGTGTCTTAACAAGAGATATTCTCATACACCTATCACAAAATGACAAAAATGTAAATAATAGAAAGACATGCAGATCAAAAAAATCTTTTTTGGGTCCCTTTTTGTTACATCTCTTTATGTTGATTTGGCTACTACTATAATTCCTTCGTGTATGCAAATGCTAAGCCCACCAATGATGAAATTTGTTCTAATGATTGCAAACTAATCTCAACTATGGGTTTCACCATCATTATACTGTACTATAAGAGTCACTTTTACCTTTCACTCTTCCTTGGTTATATTAGCATCCTAGGGTTATGGGATTATTGCTTAATGTGAAGCATCTAAGCTTGGAGCTAATGTGGCTATCAAATATAACAAAATGGCCATTTTATGCTTCCCTAGTCATGTCTGCATTCAAAACCATTCCTCTACCAAAATATATCACCCCCTTAAAAAGAAAGACATGCATTAACAAAAGTAAGAGTGACTATACACATGAAACTCATGGGTATAAAATCTTCTTCACCCTCTCTAGAAACTCTACACAGGGTCCTATATATCTCTACTACCCTGGCATTGAAGTATGCTTTCTTGAAAAATTCTGTAGAGAATGATGTTGTTGTTGGCAAGGTTCTAATTTTAACAAGTTCACCCTTTTCTCTTCTCACTACCTTAGTGGCTTGATCACAACTCTTTGCCACAGTCTTAAGGAGATCGTAATCCATAAAAACACTTAGGATTACTAGTTTTCCTTGGTCAAAATTCCATATACTAGCATTTGGGGAAAACAACTTCCTCTCTACAAACCATCTTTTGAACAAATTTAAACCAATTTGTGTGGTATTAGCATCCTGAACCCAATTACCTTCATCAAGCAATCCCTCTATTATCCACAACCTAGGATTTAATGAGTCCATTAGAGGAATTTTTTGACTATATCTTGCAAGACTAGAGCACAACAGAAATTACAGTATAATTACTAAAAATTCGTTCTTATTGCTTTCTATAATTCTACAACTTCTTCTCAAAAAAATTGCTTCACACACTTGCCAAAATCAATACAATCTTCTCAATAATTGTTTCTACTCAGAAAAAACTCAAAATCTTTGTTCGTACAAGGTAAAACTGAGAAAATCTTCTATGTTATACTCTTTTTTTTTTTACACGCGAAGCTTTCATATCTCATTAATACACAGAGTGGCCCCACCTTTTGTGTTTAAATCTATACCGTCAATCTTTTTAAAATCTTATGATCAAGGGATGCGAAAAAGGTGACAAGAATTCCACTTGACAATTTGGCCAATTAACCCAATTAGAACTAACCACATGTACAGTTCCTTCAATGTTGGAATTTTCATTTGGATCCACTGGTGACTGAGGACACATGTCAATAGGTCGCTACATTGCTACACATAACTTTTGAGCATCTTACTATAGCGAGATAGAAATAACCATCGATTCTACTTTGATCACATGGAAAATATTTCATACAACTCTTATGAGAAATATGGTGGGTCCCTCATTCACTATCTCACCATACATAATCAACATGCATCTCTTCATAGCAAGATAGAGAGTATCGTTGATCCATGCTTGATTTGTCGATCAGAATCTGTCATACAAATGGAAATAGGATGATGTCATTAATGAGGCCCTGATAACTACACAGCTGGCATATAAAAACATATTCAGGTCCTAGTTGTGCTGCCAAGTCACTTGGGTCCCACTATGCCTTGAAATTTTTGGGTGCCTTCACACATCCTATGAGATGCCACATGTCTTGCAACTGATATCTGATAAATAAAGTGCCTAGGACCCATCTCCTAAGAATGTTGCTACCTGATGACTTTCTCCTGAGTCACTATGTCACTCATGACGAAGTTTACAAAATTCTTGATACTGACAACGTAACCTCCAATGACTTATTTAGCTTGGCCCTGGAAAGTAAAAGCATGTCACATCATAATTACCCACTTCATGGTTTTGACATAGTAATGATATCATCATTTATTATGCCACTTGGAACTCTTAATGACCACTGAGAAGTTTGGCGGCCATTGTGATATGGGTTTCTAAGTTGATTGCTACTTTGTTATCGGCAAGAAGCTTGATTTTCCCGATCGCGACGACATGAATACCAATACCTGAAATATTTTTGGGATCCTTGGTTCATTTTTTAGCTTAGGTAGCAAAAACAAAGTACACGTGATTGAAAAATCCAATGCAAAACCTTTCTAATCACTACCTCCATCTATCCAAGCACAAAAAATTCATTTAATGACAGTCACTGTGTCACAATGGTTATTTCGCTCACATCATATCATAATGACAAAGTGACAACCATCGATCTTGCCATGGTCAGGCAATGTTCCTTAAAAAGGAAAAAGTGATACAAGGTGCGAAAGCCTAAGAACATAAGGGAATATTCAAAAATTTAAAATGTTCACACTCAAATTTAAATAAACAAAGGAGACCTAGGGTTTACTTAGGGTTTTCAAGGTTTTTCAAACTTGCAAAACAAAAGCTCAGAAACCCTAATTTTAACGAAGGTCTCAAATCTAATTTTTTTACCATGATTTTAAGGAAATTCATTCTGCAAAAATTAGGCCAACAATGGCTCTGTCTGGGGATGATAGACTACTTGAGTCTATGCAAGAATTCAGAATCTCTAGGTTTGTAGACCACATACATGACATTAAAATGATAACTTCTTCAAAGAACACATGGACAAGACACAGGAATAAGGAAAACCACTATATAGGGATATTTATATGAGTTTATAAAATACACAAAATGTACAGAAGAACAATAAGCCCTAAATTTATTGTTCATGGAGAAATAGATACTTTCAAGAAAAGTATCTCTTCAAGAACTGTCCATGAACTAGCAGTTCAAGAATATTATCTGATAAATCTTTAAGGATATAGGAGTCTTCTCCCCATGCATTTTCAATTAAATAAGAACCTAGCCAGATGGGATCAAACTTACCATGTTTTCCTTTATTTTCAATTCTGGCATTCCACATTAGGACTAAATCTCCAAGTTGAAATTTTTTTCTTATTGTCCTTCTATCATATAGTGTCTTGATTTGTAACTACAACTTTTGGTTTTTGATTGATGCTTTGTTTCTTGTTTCTGTTAACCCTACAAGCTCATCAAGCCTTTCCTGCATATCATCTGTAATATCTTCATCATATAACTGGATATGATTGTAGAGTCCCATTAAGTTATTCTAAGGCATCCTTTCCTGAATTCCATACACTAGATCAAAAGGAGCTACTCCAATGGCTTTTTTCACAGTCACTCTATCAGCCCATATTGCAAGTTGCATCTTAGAGTCCCATGCCTTCTTGTTATCATCCAAGGTCCTCTTAATGACCTTTAACAAGCTCTTATTTGTGGATTTAGACTATCCATTCCCTTGTGGATGATATGGGAAAGATGTTGACCTAGTTATTCCATACTTGTCACAGAACTTTATAAATTCCTCAGACCTGAAGCACATGGCATTATCTCTCACAATTTTTTGATGGCAAGAAAATTTGGAAATAACATTATTTAGCAAGAAATTATTGACAACTTCACTTCTTGCATTTATTTTAGGGATAGCTTCTACCCATTTTGTAAAGTAGTTAGTAGCAACTAAAATCCATGAATAGCTAGTACTAGATTTGGGAGAAATCTCACCTATGAAATCCATACCCCACTATTGAAATGGTGCTTGCACCTCAACTAGCATTAAAGTAGTATTACCTAATTTTTTAAGTTTTCCAACAAATCTTTAACAAGAGTCACATTTCCTAACCAAAATTTGAGCATCTTTAAAAAGAGATGGCCACTAGAATCTAGCTCTCATTACCTTGTGTGCAGTAGTCTTAGCCATATAATGTCCCCCACACACTCTAGTATGCATCTCATTCAAAATTTCTTGGGCTCTTTCTTGATCAACACATTTCAGTAATATCCCTTCAAAATTTCTCCACAACAAACTGCCTTTTACAATTATGTACTTGATGGCTTGCAATTTTGTGCTCCTATTCTCATTTTTAGTAAAGTGAGATGGAACCTCTATGTGTTGCAGATAGTGAATGACATTGGTATACCACTCAAAATGGCTCATATCACATGAATCAGATCTAAGATCATCCATTACCATATTGATCTAGTTAGCATCCAAATTAGATTGAGCCATGAGTTTAGCTAAACCTTGACCTCTTACCAAATTTGTTATCTGTATCTCAATATTAAATTCTTGGATCCTGTTGATCCACCTACATCTTCTTCTTGACACTTCTTGTTGAGAAAATATATCTTTCACAGTAGCACTAGGCACAAATGCAATGACAATAGCCCCTACCAAGTAGCATCTAAAAGCCTTAACAACCTTTACCAAAGTATATGCTTTCTTTTCATTGATCTCATATTTTAACTCAGCTGGTTGCAGTGACTTATTGAAAAATGTAATTGGTTGCTCATATCCTTCATTATTTTTCTACAACAAGACTGCAGCTACAGTATGAAAAGAAGAAAAAGAAAATATGTGCATGGGCTTTGTGTAGTCAGGAGTTCTCAGCACTGGAGCATTTTTTATTATAGTTTTAATATCCTAGAATGCTTGTGAAGGCTCACCATTCCAATCTATAGTAGCTCCTTTCTTGAGCATCTTTGAAATAGGTCTACTAATTTCAGCAAAGTTAGTAACAAACCTTCTTATAAAATTAACTTGCCCTAAGAATGATTGAATTCCTTTTACATTCTTTGGCTTAGGGACCTTATCAATAGCTACTATTCTCTTAGGATCTATCTTTACTCCATCCTTTGATACTATATGCCCTAATAACTTACCTTTAGTTACCCCGAATGAATATTTCTTAGGGTTTAATGACACTCTATATTCTAATGCTTTAATGAAAATCCTTTCCAGCTGCCCACAATGGTCTTCAGCCTTCTTGGAATAAGCTGTGAGGTCATCTTGATATACCACCACAAAATTATTGATATATTCATGAAAAACCACATCCATGGCTCTTTGGAATGTGGCACCAATATTAATCAATCCAAAAGGCATCCTTATATATACATAAGTCCCCCAAGGAGTTTTAAATGTTGTCTTGAATTGTTCTTCTTCTTTCACTAGGACCTAGTTATATCCTGAGAATCCATCCATCATTCAAATAAGTTTAGACCATGTTACTTGCTACAGCATGGCTTCCATATTAGGTAACCCATAATTATCTTTCAGGGAAGCAATGTTCTGATTTTTGAAATCTACACAGAGTTTGATATCTCCATTATTTTTCCTAATAGGAACTAAGTTTGAAAGCTAGGGGGAATGTCTAATAGGCTTGATTATTCCCCCATCTCTTAACTTCATCAATTCCTCCTACATTTTAGGGGCTAGGGTTGCATTAACTAGCCTCTACTTTTTCCTAAAAGGTTTTACATTGTCTTTCAATGGTATAACATGTTGAAAGAGATCTTCTCTGTAGGCTTTTAGGTCATCATACAACTAGGAAAAACCATGTCTATATTTTCTTAATAGGTCAATCAAAGGCTTCTTAATTTTAGTTGATAAATTCTGACCAATGTAGACATTCTTTGGTGCCTCATTTGTACCCAAATTTATCTCTTCTAGTTTCTAAGGCTTATAGTCCTTAGTTCTATCTCTTACCCTATCTTGGTTATCAAACATATTCTCCAAGACAACCAGACCTTTAGGTACTTTGTTAGTCTTCAACTGTATAACTTTTGGCCAAAAATTGTTTCCCTCCCATCCATGGTCTCAACCAAGTCACTACAATCCATCTCTTGACCATGATACTTATCTTCATTTAACAAGAAATTGACAATATCTTTATCATCTTCAAATACCTACCAATGTTCAATGTTATCAGGTATTGAGGGTCTGTTCTAAACCTCAATCTATGAGATTCCTGCAAATGACATTTCCTATGGCTTAATTGCTACATTTTCCAATAGGTCAGCCATCTTATTTTGAGTTCTATCTCTCCATGATATATCAAATGCATCAAACAATTCAATCTGATCCCAAACAACATTTCTATACCATTTCAACCTTCTATTTTTAGAAGCATATGTTCCCTTTATCTGTAAGATAATCAACTCAGAATCACCTATGACATGTAACTTCTTGATCCCGTGATGGGTAGCAACTTTCAACCCTAACAACAAGGCTTCATACTCAGCTTAATTATTAGTGCATGAAAAATTCAAGGTAAGAGAATATCTAAAAGTGTTTTTCTATGGAGAAACAAAAACTACCCCTGGTCCTGCACCTTCTTTAGAACTAGCCCCATCAAAAAACATGGTCCATAGTAATGGTGAATCCAAACAACATTCAACCTCATGTTCAATAATAACAGGAAGCTTCTTAACTTCTTGAATGATCAATTCAGCTCTAAATGCATTCACACCAGTATCTAAGAAGCAACTGGCATCTTTGTCAATTTCTTCTCCCAAAATGTGATTGACCCTTGGCTCTTTATTTACCTTAAAAAATTTATCTCCAATATGAAAGGTAGCATAGGTTAAGTCACATTGTAGACTACCCCCCATAGCAGCACTCCACTTTCTAGATAGCAACATTCCATAGTGTGGAGGGATATCAACTACAAGAACTGACATGGTCAATTCTACCTTAGGGTATGTAGCTAACCTAAATGGTAGAGCATTTATAATACCTATAACTGGAACCTCTCTAGCATCCATGCCCCTACATTTTCCTTGCTTAGTATCTACTTTTAGACCTAGGGCTTCCATTACTTTGAATGGCATTATGGTGTTAGAGGCTCTTGAGTCTATCATGCAATTTTTAAGGGTCTTCCCTTTTATAATTAGACTGAGAAAGAATGGCTCAATATCTTCTATGTATGCTACTAATGAGTCATCCAAGAACATTTGGAGAATTTGGGACATGATACCACTATCTTCTATTACTAAGGGGATCTGTTGGGTAACACTTTGTTCTACATTGTTATTACTTTTTCCTATCCCTCCCAACCATGACAAGGCTTTACTCTTATGCTCTTCAATTCTAAAGAGTTCAGACAAATGTACCTTAATAGTGACTTGGGACAATATGGATATCATATCAATTGGCTCAGACATAGTGGGTTTAATAATCATACCTGGAGTAGGAGCCTTTTGAGTAGCAGGGATTATTATTTGCTTGGAATTATTAGACCCTGATCCCTTCTCTTTCATAATTTCTTTTGTTGTCTCATTAGCTTGGAATTTCACTTTCTTCTTAGGTTACCACTTCTTAGCTTTAACATATTTAACCTTGATTTTCTCTATACTAGCCTTATTGTCTTCATCTTTCATCTTATGGGTGATATCTTTTATGAATATACCAAAAGGCTTCCCAATTTCATTGTTAACTATTTTGGTTCTCAAATTATAATTGCTATGTACTTGGGAAATCATTTCTGCCGTAATCCTATCAATTTCTTCTTTGGAAGGCATTCTTAAACTTACATGACCCACTTTAGAAGATGTAACACATACCTGATCTTCATCATAGCCTTCATTATCTGAAAAAACTTTTTGGTGATGTAATTGATAAGCAATTTTCTTATTATCCAAATCACTCTCTATTTCTTCTAAATCAGAATCAACACAGTCACTACAAGTGCTTACCATGTTACAACTTACATCATCGTGACTATTTTCTTCTTCCTCCTCCTTAGTTTGTAAATTGTGATAAGAAGAAAATGACTGAGCAATTGCACAATATTCTACAGAGTGAGGTGATTGGCAAATAATACACCATATTACATTATCATTCATATTTACTGACCTCTTTTGCATAGGATCTAGTGTACCCTTATCTTTTACATTTTGAGTCTAGTTAGGGACTGGCCTACCATCTCTCCACTGAGTTTTATAGGGGTAATTCTGCATTCTAGCTTGTCTATTGAAATTGCTATTATTCATAGGGGTTCTCTCAGTAACACTTGGCTTATTGAAACTAGTGGGATTCATCTTCTTTAGCAATTCCAACACCTGGCCTATTGTAGGTTCTTTTGGCTTCTTTCCTATAGGAGTTTTATCACCCTCCCTTTTTTTGTTATTCTTGGGATTAAAAAGTTTTGGATCATCTATCCTATCTAATTTGTCAGATGCCTTTCTATTATTCTCTATATTTACTGCAACTTTATAGGCATCCCTTAAAGTTTTAGGATCCTTATCCTTTAACTGATCGGCCATTTTTCTATCAAAAGAATTAAAATATGTTGTGAGACAAGCATCCTCATTCAACCTCATAACTTGAAATAGTCTGTACATACCTTTCTAGAATCTTAAATTGAAGTTGAATGTGGACTCATTGGGATTCTTCTTGATGTTATTGAATTCATTTAACATGAATCTTGCATTAGTGTTGTCTCCATATTTCTCCTTGAACAACTTTTACAAGTCACTCTAAGAGGTAATACTATCATTAGGCAACCTTCTGAACCAATCTCTTGCATCCTCAATTAGTGAATGAACAAACAACTTCATGACCACATCTTCATGTTCAACTTCATAATCATTTAACATGTCTATGAAAACTCTCAAATGTTCTTCACCAATAACAACATTATTTTCAAAAAGCTTAACCACTTTATCTCTTAAATCAAAAGATATGGGATGTGGAGCACTAGGAATACCTACAAATGATATTTGTCTATAATTTTCCATGTATATAGGTTTCTTCTAGAAACTAGGAACATTTGAGGTACTTGCTATGTTATCTTGGTTTAGAGGAACACTTGGCGATTGTTGAGGTTGAACAATAGGGGCTTAAGTATAAGTGGTGGATGATGAGGCAGGAGTAGACTGAGATATTCCTTGAATTGAAACTATTGGTCCACAAGGAGGTACAAAAATTGAGGCTGGGGTAGATAAATTTGGCCATGAGGCTAATGTATAATTAGACTTGATAAATGGATTTTTCTCCTAGTTTTTGCAGCTTGAGCTTCATTTTCCACCTTCTTAGGCTCTTTTGCAAGATCTTCCTTCTCCTTTCTAGTCTTCTCTAGCTCTAGATCTAATTTTGACATGGAAGGTTTCATGGGTTTGCTTGGTTGATCTTGAGGTTCATTTATTTGGACTCCTATAGCTTTACCCTTTCCTTTGTCTGCAATTTTCATAGTGGGTTCTATAGGATTTACTTGGATAGGTTTATAATCTTGGACTTGAGCAATAATTGGTTCTTTCTTTTGATTTAGGAGTTTTTCCCTTTCTTGAACTTTAGCTCTTAGACCGTCTGCATCTCCAAAAAAATTAGTATGGAGAGTTCTATTTTTTTCTTCTAACTTTTTATTTTGTTCTTTTAAGGTAGCCATCCTTCTTAGCAGAGTATCTCTTTCTATTATAGCATCCAAGGTGGCTTGCTCCTTCTCTTTTTCAAGATGAATGTGCTTAGCTTCTTCCTCAGCAACCCATTTCTTCAAAAATCCTATCTCTGATTGTACTTCTACAGGATCTACAGAAGTAGCTTCTGAGTCAATAGGGTCATCCAGATCTATAAGATTTGGTTAAGAATATGGGACTATTTTAGGATTAGAAGAACCTCCATAAGAACTTCTGAGTCCTAATCTATGATGCATTTCAGCTATGAGACTTGGTCTAGGGGATATATTCCCTACTGGTACTAGAGTAGTAAATATCCCTCCTAGGAGTCTTGTGGTTTCTGATTCAGAGCTGAGTGAAGAAGACTCCCTCCCTATCATTGGTTGATATTAGGAATTGATTGATACACTACCTCTAGGTTTCCAGGTAGGATTTGGATGTGTCCTTTTCTTATTTAGGTTCTTCCTACCACCTTTAAGTAAATCGATATACGTTGGTTCATTAGGATGGGCTCTTGTGTAAGCTCTTGTATTTTTTATTTTGTCAGTCATTTCACTATATACTAAATAAGCACCAGCTTCAAAACCTTGATTGAGTCACCACCCTTTTCTTGGAAAAATACACAATTAAAATTATTCTTGACTTTGAGGAAAAACACAAATAGAGAGAAATATCTGATACAGATGGACCAATCACTAATATTGTAAGACTACAACTCTTTCTTTGTTAGATAAGACACTTGGAAAGGTTGGATATGTTAGTGTATCTTTGTGGCATTTAGGTTTTTCTTTCTTTTTAAATTCTCAAGGTTTTTTACTAAAAATACCCTCTCATAACCACAGGCAAAAAACTAAACAATCTAACACCCACATACACAACAAGACCAAAGAAACTACAGTACTTTTTATAGATGTGTTGGAAAACTCCCCAGTAGAGTCACCATTTTGTTGGAGTTTTAAAACTATTGAGCAATAGAGTGCTTCAATATCAAAATTATAACACTTACACAACCTAAGGATTAGCCATTTCCTACTTTCAATTACATAAGTATACCATTTGGATCCAACATTAACAAAACCAAGAATGGTTTCCTTCTCTTTAGGCTCTGCAAAACCAAGGTAGATATACCTAGGGGATGACTCAATTTAACTATTGTTATATGAGAACTATCTTAGTTTCATTCTAATTCTCATCCTCAATCCTTAAACACATAGCTAATTGTGACATTGTAAACAAGATACATCCCATATAATAGATTTGGTGATAAATTCTTTTCTAGATCTGCAAGTATTCTCTGCAATAGTGGCTAACTAAGGCTAGAATATTTCATGCAAACAAGTATTGACCAACTTTGAAGATCTTCAAGAAATAAAAGTGAAATTGATTATAACTTTGTATTTGATTTTCATCTATGATCTATTTCTCTTCCAGCTGAATTAATTTGACCAATGCCTAATTTATCAGGGTTCAGATTTTACTTCAATTCCATGGATCTAATTTGTTACCTTATAACAAATATTATCACCAATTCTTACTCGAATTCATCATTCAAAACATCATTCCCATTACTATAGAAACCTTATCAAATTCATCAAAGCTTTTACTTAATTCATTGATCTAATAACAATGATGAAAAGATATACAACCTAAATGGATTGCATTCAATTGCACAAGCTTTTACTCACACAATATCAAGATAACTAAGTAATAAAAAGGAGACATAATTCAAAAAGAACTGATAGGGAGATAGCTCATAATTTGTATTCAACTTCCTTGAAAATTATATACATATGGAATTAGCTCAGAATGACCTTAGAAAGAAACACGGATATGATTCTATATTCATTTATTCTTAGAAAACTTGTAGAGAAAATACATCATAAGACTTGCTCAAAGTTATTGGACCAAAAACAAACTAAGTATATGACTAAAAAACATTAGAAATTGGACCATTCTCTAGCCCTAGAATCTCACTTATATAATGTGAGATGCAACAAGCTTTAGGCTAAGAGAATTGATAGGTGTCTTGAAAAGAGATATTCTCATACACCTATCACAAAATGACAAAAATGTAAATAACAAAAAGACATGCAGATGAAAAAAATCTTTTCCAGGTCCCTTTTTGTTACATCTCTTTATGCTGATTTGGTTGCTAGTCTGATTCCTCTGTGTATGCAACTGCTAAGCCCACCAATGATGAAATCTATTCTAATGATTGCAAACTAACCTCAACCATGGGTTTCACCATCATTATACTATACTGTAAGATTCACTTTTACCTTTCACTCTTCCTTGGTTATATTAGCATCCTAGGGTTATGGGATTATCACTTAATGTGAAGCATCTGAGCTTGGAGGTAATGTGGCTATCAAATATAGAAAAATTGGCATTTTCTACTTCCCTAGTCATATTTACATTCAAAACCATTCCTCTACCAAAATATGTCACCCCCTTAAAAAGAAAGACATGCATTAACAAAAGTATGAGTGACTATACACATGAAACTCATCGGTATAAAATCTTCTTCACCCTCTCCAAAAACTTTGCATAGGGTCCTATATATCTCTACTACCCTAGCATTGAAGTATGCTTTCTTGAAAAATTCTTTAGAGAATGATGTTATTGTTGGCAGGGTTCTAATTTTTCCAAGTTTACCCTTTGCTCTTCTCACTACCGCAGTGGCTTGATAACAACTCTTTGCCACAATCTTAAGGAGATCATAATCCATAAAAAAACTTAGGATTACTAGTTGTCCTTGGTCAAAATTCCATATATTGGCATGTGGAGAAAACAACTTCCTCTCTAAAAATCATATTTTGAACAAATTTAAACCAATTTGCAAGGTATTAGCATCCTAGACCCAATTACCTTCATTAAGTAATCCCTTTGCTATCCACAACCTAGGATTTAATGAGTCCATTGGAGGCATTTTTTGACTATATCTTGCAGGATTGGAGCTCAACAAAAATTATAGTATAGTTACTTACTTGAAATTCTTTCTTATTCCTTTATGTAATTCTACAACTTCTCCTCGAACAAACTACTTCACACAATTGCCAAAATCAATACAATCTTCTCGATAATTATTTCTGCTTAGAAAAACTCAAAATCTCTATTCGTACAAGGTGGGACTGAGAAAATCTTTTGTGTTATACTCTTTTTTTTTACATGTGAAGCTTTCATATCTCATTAATACACAGAGTGGCACCACCTTTTGTGTTTAAATCTATACTGTTGATCTTTTTAAAATCTTACGATCAAGGGATGCAAAAAAGGTGACTTGACAATTTGGCCAATCAACCCAATTAGAACTAACCACTATACAATTCATTCAATGTTGGCATTTTCATCTAGATCCACTAGTGACTAAGGACACATGTTAATAGGTCACTACCTCGCTATACATAACTTTTGAGCATCTTGCTATAGCGAGATAGCGATAACCATTGATTATGCTTTGATCGCATGGCAAATTTTTGATACAATCTTACGAGAAATATGGTGGGTCCCTCATTCACTATCTTGCTATACATAATCTTCATGCATCTCTTCATAGCAAGATAGCAAGTATTTTTTATCCATGCTTGATCCATCGATTAAAATCTATCATACAAATGGAAATAGGACCAGGTCATTGATGAGGTGCTGATAACTACATAGCTAGCAAATAAAAACATATTTGAGTCCTAGTTGTGCTACCAAGTCGCTTGGGTCCCACTATGCCTTGAAATTTCATGGTGCCTTCACATGTCCTACAAGATGCCACATGTCCTGTCACTGATATCTGATAAAGCAAGTGCCTAGGACCCATCTCCTGAGAATGTCCCTGCTTGATGACTTTTTGTCAAGTTGCTATGTCACTGACAAAATTTTTTACAAATTTCTCGACAGTGACAACGTGACCTCTGATGACTTATTTTATCCTAGTGCTGGAAAGTAAAAGCATGTCACATCATAAGTACCCACTTCATGGTTTTGACAATGCAATGCTATCATCATTTATTATGCCACTTGGAACTCTTAATGAGCACAGGGAAGTTTGGCAGCCACCGTGATATGGGTTTATGAGTTTTTCACTACCTCGCTATCGGTAAGAAGCTTGATTTTCCTGATAGTGATGACATAACTACTTTTGCTTGAAATATTTTTGGGATCCCTGGTTCCTTTTTTGGCTCAGGTAGCAAAAACAAAGTACACGTATTTGAAAAATCTAATGCAAAACCTTTTCAATCACCTCCTCCATCTATTTGGGCACAACAACTTAGTTTAATGGCAGTCACTATGTCACAATGGTTATTTCACTCACATATTATCATAACAACAAAGTGACAACCATCGATCTTGCTATGATCAAGTTGTGTTCCTTCAAAAGGAAAAAGTGATGCAGGGCGCGAAAGCCTAAGAACATAAGGGAATATTCAAAAATTTATAATGATGGCACCCAAATTTAAATAAACAAAGGAGACCTAGGGTTTACTTAGGGTTTTCAAGGTTTTTCAAACCTGTGAAACAAAAGCTCAAAAACCCTAAGTTTAACCAAGGACTCAAAATTGATTTTTTTAACTTGATTTTAAGGAAATTTATTATGCAAAACATCAGACCAACACACCGCTATGTCACCACCATTGGATCCCAGTGAAAATGGACTTAGGGAAAACATGTGACAAAATGCATGATTTAATTTAACTAAACAGGGCATGGGGGTCAACACTTAGAGTGAATGAACCTATCAGGGGGACCCAACTTAAGTGGTGCACAGGTATTTTGACCCTTTAAAATAGGTATTACAAAATTATACCATTGAAGGGGATAACTAAGGTTTTACTTTGATTTAGCCACATGCCTGACACACTATGCAACTTGATGCCATGAATAGATATCTATGATCAAATTTCAATGATGGTGACAAGGGAGTAAAAGGGGGGGCTAAAATACCTAACACAAACCATTGTTGAGAGTTCTAGAATCTTTTCCAGCTAGACATTTGATGGTTCAGTATTCTCTTCAATGAATATTAGGAATGTAGTCTTCATTTATTTGATATCTACCAACTGGCCATTACTTGTAACTTATGATTCAGTGTGCAAAACCTTTAAATATTCAAACATCTTATCCATTACTTTCTTCACTAAATCATAGACATCCTTCAACTCATGCTTAGACTTGACTAAGCTCTCAATTTTGGATTCTAATGATTGTTTCCAATCAAGAAATGGTTCTTGGCCTATTTTGAGTATCCTACGGGTCATAGAAATAAGTTTTCATGTCAATCAACTCTTACAACAAAGCCAATTTCTCTGTTAGATTTTCTAATGCTCTGTGCATTGAATTCTAGTGGCTTGACATTGCTTCTCTCAATTTATCAATGTCCAAAAACATATTCCCAAGGTTCTCAATATGAGGGGGACCTTGGGCCTTAATTTCATCAATCCAAGCATGACCAATTTGACCAAATTGCCTCTCATGTTGTAACTTAAGCAACATATTCTTATTCTCCTCTACACATGGGTTGAATGTTCTTGTAGAGGTACTTCCAACTACATCTTTGATGCAATCCATTAATTCTTTGTATGAGGCTTTGAGTACCTCTTTTTCTAACCTTAACTCTTCTAGTCTATCCTCAATCTTCACATTTGTTGATTTCTAGATGTTGACTATGGAATCATGCACTGGAATTCCTACATCAACTGATATAATTTGAAAATCATTTTGGAGTTAATTGATGAAATTTTCCCTCCTTCTGAGGTTTTGCAATCTCCACTAGCATTTGATCGATAGAAGAATATGTGGCCAATGCAGCTATAGTATTTTGATTCTTTACCTTCTTTGATGTTGGTTGAGTTGAAGTTGCTTGTACAATAAGGTCCTTAGTTGGAGAACTTTCCTCACATCTTCTCTTCTTTCAATCAATATTCTCTTCCAACCATGACTTAGTTGAAAGGCCATTGATTTCTAACTATAAGGGTGTAGGATCAAAAAGCTTCCTAGCAATTGGAGGTGTTACTTTGTTTGGTTGGTAGTAGGGAATGAGTTACCTTGGTAATAGAGGGAGCTAGTGTGTCACCTTTTTGGGATTCTTCCAACTCTTGGCCATCCATAGTGTTATTTTCACCATCAAGGTTGATGACTAGAACCAGGGAGGAGGTCTTGGCTACTAATTTCTCCTTCTCCTTCTTTTGGCCTTTATCATTCTCTTCATCTCCAATCTTTCTTGTATCTATTAAATATCCTTCTCCATAGGTTGGAGTAATTTTCACATTCTTCTCAAGAGGTTGGTCTCCTCCTCCATAAATAGAATGTGTTAGTCTAGATAGTGTTGATGTAGAAATGATTGTAGATATAGCAACAATAGATTTGGTTGTCTTAGAAGATACTCCACCAATAGAACTTGTAGTTCTAGTTATATTCTTCTTTTTTGTATTCCATTCCACCCATTTGTCCTCTCTCTTGATGATACCATCCATCATGACTTTCACTATGTCAACAACAGGACCTTCTGTTGGAGTTGACACTATAGGAGTGTTCTTGATTTGCTCATAAATAGAGGGATGCATATAGGAGCCATCATTTACAAGATCACTAACATCAACAATGTTATTATACAACTTAATTTCATTTATTTTCAATATGGACTAGTACCTTTTTGTGGTTTGGTATTCATCATAACGCCTAGTGCAATAGTCTTCAATAAATGAAACATGCCTATGAGCATATCCCACCTTCTGATGATATATTACAAAGTTAACTGGGTTATACTTAGATCATATCACTTAATAATTGATCAATTTAATTCTACTCTCAAAGGCTTTAATTAAATTCTAGACTTTAGATTTGGAGGCACAAGAATAAGATCCTAGCACTATTGGAAAAGGAATCCTAGCTATCTTCTTCACATTGGAGCATAAGGTGTTTACTTCTAGTATTTTCCCACACAACTCATGCCACAACTACCTTACCTTTAGGATATCTAGGGAGCCTCTTGGAAAATCCATCAAACACACTAATCTTTAGGTAGGAGAAAGATGGAAAGTGGATGAAACAACACCTGAACTAGTTGACCGCTAATATGGCTTCGAGTGGAAATCTCCACTCAGGGCACCCCTGCAATTCTTGGCACAAACTCATTGTGAAGGCATTATTTACCTTGAAATATTCCTCCAAAATCCTCTAGAATTGGAGATGAGGGTATAATTCATACACATTGGTTTTCTCATCATAATCTTAAATATAGGAAGGCCGAGCTAGAGAGGATACATGGCTAATGTTAGAAATAAGGAATACTGAGAGGGGGGGTGAATCAGTATTCTACAATTTTTTTTCACCAACTAGATATTATTAATTACTTTACACCATGCATAAGAAAGTAAATAAGTAATGTTGAAGAGTAAAAGTAACCATGCATAGAGAGCACTCATAACACCATATTTTGTTAACTAGGGAAGCCCTAGTTAAGGGAAAACCTCGGTGGGGATGATACCCACTAGATGATGTACTAATATAAATGTTCCTTATTAGAGGATGGACCTTTCTAGGAGTCTATAAACTCATTCAATAAATATGAGTCCCTATTAGGAGACTTTGAATCCCTATTAAGAGTTTCCAACCCTATTAGGAGTTGTGGTACAATGAGTGCAAGAAGAGCTCATTGCCCAAACTTGCACTTTCAATTACAAGAAGAGCTCACTATCCAAAAAAATAATTAAAGTTCCTCAAATATAGAAGTATGGATGATATACCTTCTTTCAGGTGATCTTTGACCTCATCTCAATCTTGGATCACAAAATTAGGTTATCAAAATTTTATTTTGCATATGATACAAAAGTTCACATTCACAACTTTCACATGTTACTTCCAAAATCACTTCACAATAATCTCACAAGATGTCTTTGCATAAATACCATGCTTTTTTCAAAAATTGCTTCTAGGTTAGCTAAGGCTAAAATATAATTTTCCAACTTAGAGTAAACATCTAGGATGTTGTCCCTAATTGGTCAAGTAATTATTTTGTAAACAAAATAATTCCTTTACCTTCCATTACAATGTTCTATACATCTTAGATATCTCTTTTCCATACTTTTTGTATTGATGTCTGAGGTTATACACATCATCATCAACATGTATACTATTCCCATATATCTTCTCTCTCAAGAATAACATCATATAAAAAATTTATACATAAAAAAATACACTAGTATAAACCATTTCCATACTTAGATAATTTTTTGAGTACATATTTACATATCTACATATAGCCAATTGTCAACAATCTCCCCCTTTGGCATTGATGGCAAAAAAGTAGGAAAATTGGCCAATTGTCAAAAACTTTTCCAAAACTTACAACATAACTTTACTTATCATCTATTACAAATACTTCATCTTTATCTAAATTTATTACAAATGCTCCCACTTTTGACATGATTACAAAATTCATAACTTACAATTTCTTTATCAACTTATCCCCCTTTGACATCGATGAAGAAGGTCAAAATGTCAAAAAAATGTCAAAATTTCTATCTTACTACCTCAAGCTAACATCATCTTCAATCATCAAAATTTCCTTTAGACTATCCATACCTTTCTCCCATGTGTCCTTGACTATTTTACTGTAGTGAGAATTGTACATAAGTCATATGATGCAATCTCAACTACATTAAGGTTAGAGTATATGAGATTGGAATACATTAAGGTTAGAGTATATGAGATTGGAATAAGTGTCCTTTTCTTTAGCACATTGCTCCAATTGTTTATCACTGGCTAATAGCTTCAAAGCTATAGATTCTCTAAATTCTATCAATCTTCCTCAAAATTTTCTCTTTCTCAAGTTGTAGTTTTCTAATGTCAATGTGAACAATAGCAACTTGTCCTTCAAAATCATCAACTCTGCTAGAGGGTTTCTGTAACTGACTTGTCAGAGCTTCTAACTCACTTAGCTTTCCTTCCATCTTATTGTCCAAAATTTTAGTCGACCTATGAGATAAAGTACATTTGATGTACAATACCTTGCCATCTTGTTGACATCTTTGGAGTTCCTTGATATAAGTATCAAGACTCATCAAATCATTCTTTATGTTCTAACAAATAGTGGTAAAAAGATTAAAATCATGAGAAATTTGTGTCTTAGACTCTTACAACATTCAAAAAATTAGTAAATTCATCATCAAATGATTTTACTAATGCTTTGGCTCTCTGTTCAGAATCTGCTTCTATATGTTTGGTTGCTAGAGTGTTGTGCAATCTATCAATCACTTCCACTAGTGCTCTCTATAGACTTTTTACTTTCCTGTTCTTCTCAATCAATTTGTTCAAAGATGAGATCAAGTTAGATTGATCATCATCATCACCTATAAGGTTGGAAAGAGATAGTGGAGTGGATGAGCTAGATTCTTTAGTCTCATCTTCCTTTTGTTTCTTTTCTACTATCTCCCTTTTTTTTTCTCTCTTTTTCTTCCTTCTCTTTTTCTTTTCTTTCCTCTTCTTTATTTTCTTCTTCTAGCTTCTTCTGTTTTTCCTCTTCTCTTCTCTTCATTTCTTCTTGATGCCTCTTATCCTCCTTAAGAAATTCTTTCTTAGCTTCTTCAACATTCTTCTTTTCCTCTTCTAATTGTCTTGTCTCCTCTTCAATCAATTTTAACTGATCTTGAATGTCCTCAAAATGAGACTCGGATTGATTAAAGGGATCATCTGCAATATTAACAATAATATTAGTTTGATCAATTAGTAGTACTTACTGATACTTCTGAAGTTTTCCCTATTATGGTAGGTGTTGCATTTGATTCAGACATCATTTGGTTGATGTCTATAGTTGTTTCACTTCTTATAACATTCTTCTCACCTCCCATAAATAGAAATGGCCTCATATTACTTCACAAGTAAGGTGCTATTTGGTTCATTAGTTTCTTGATTTCTTCTTCATCATCAATTTTGCATATAGTCCTTAACACAGATTTCTAAAGTTCCATGTCTTCCTCACGAATTGGTACCTTCTTAGCCATAAGTCTGTCATAGACTTTCTGATTTACAATACCTTCAATATCTTCAAGTTTCAAGCTATTAAGAATCATATATGTCACAATAGAGATAACAATCAAATATTTCTCAATATCATTGTACAAATCATAAAACTTATTCATTTTCACAAAGTTTCCTTCATTGGAAATAGTTGTGTTAATATTTTCAATCTTAGGCTTCCAAGGTTGCCTAGATTTATCTATTGACTACTTAGAAACAATAAACTTTTCTAGCTTTATAACATCTTGTTCCTCATCATCTTCCTCACTAGAGTCCTCAATTTTTAGTAATGTTTTCTTCCTTTTCTTAGGTCTAGTAGCTAGTTACTTAACTCTTTTTGACTTATGAGTCTCAACTTCTACTAATCCTTTAGACTTTCTTTTGGGTTCACTAGGTTCCTCAACTGATACAAAAACATGTGAAATACTTTATTCTGTAGGAGTCACTACAATAGATACACCTAATGCTTGCCAAACTAATAGAGATGTTACATATATCATCCCTTGTTCACCAATTTTCTTTAGTCTAGAGAATGTTTGCCTAACTGTTTGTGATTCACTTTCTAATATACCAACTTTAGTTAATGCTTTCTTCATAATGGTCTCAATCTTCATATGAGCTATTTTCTCCAAGGATGTGTGGTAAGCTGACTGAGTTATCTCCTCATATGTTCTGAATCTTTAAGTTGCTTGGTCCTTTTTGGAGTTCAACAATAGATCAATGTAACCAATGGCTACATCATTACTCAATTCATAACCTAAGGGATCAAGAAATGTTTCCTAAGGTTCTACTACTTCAATATGTGTTAGATCTGTATCTACCATAAAACATATATCATCCTTAAATCTATCAACAATTGCAGGTGCAATTCTAAATCTCTTCTTCATCTCATTCTAGAATGTTCTCATAATCAAGTTTTCACTATCTAAGATTTTATCTATAGGATGCCTTTTGCATACATCAATTATCTTATTTATAGTACATCTTTCACTAATCATAATCTTTGTAACTGATAGAAATGGAAATCTCTTAAGTACATGAAAGAAAATGTGATTGATTAGTGACTGAAATCTGAACACACCATTCTTAGTTCTCTTAATCTTTTCCAGGTTCTCAAAGAGTTGTACTCTCAAAATCTCACTCAAGTTCACTTGTTCTTTCTCAATAAAAATCTTGTAGGTTGTATGGATAAAGCCTACTAACAACTCATCACTCTTAGAACTTGCACAAATAGAAAATGCAATGATTCTACTCAAGAATCTCACATCATGTTGTCTGATGGTGTTGATCACCATTGCCTTACCATTATAAAAATCCTTAGTATAACTTTCAACCTTTTTCTTAATTAATTTCTCACCAATAGGTACACTTCCTTTTTTGCTATGACTAGTAACTTCATGAGTAACATTGGTAGAAATGTCAAATGCATTGTCTCCCATCTAAAACTTTCAATTATGAATCTTGCTCAATATGATCTGAGTCCATTCTTTGGTATCAAGTTCATGGTAAAAATAATATCTAAATAAGTTTAAATCCTTTAAATGTTCAAATCTAGGATTCATAGTCATATCATGGTTGAAAATAATTTCCATATCCTTATTCATAAACTCACTTCCAATAGTTTCAAACTTGCTAGTTAAATAACTTCCTACATATTCCAAATATACTACATTGTTCAAAGTTTTTGATAGAGTCAAATTAAGGTTTCCTTTTAAGGGTTTCATAGGAGTAACCTTCAACTTGGGTCTCTCATCATGCTCAACATTATGAACAACTAACATATCCATGATTTCACCAAATATAAATTTACCAAAGAATTTCTGCATGAAAAATGATAAAATAATTTTCCAAAGTAGGGTTTTTCTCGAAATCACCGTGTCAAACTACTTTGAGTGCTATAAGATTTTGAGATAATTGCAATGTGGAAATAATAAAGTTCATACTCTATTTATCCAACTTGAACTTGCATTAATTTCACACTTTGTCAAATTGAAAAAGTTATTAGTTTCATTCTAAAATCAAATATCTACTCAAAATCATCTGTCTGATCATCAAATACTACTCAAGGTTAATCATAGCTTCCTTTAATCATCACAATGCTCCACAAAACTTTGATCCATTCATCTTCTGTCAAAGAATAAACTTTCTTTGTTATAACAATAACTCTTATATCCTTCGTAATTAGTTCTGATAAGCTCCAAATTGAAAAAAAGCTTAGGTAAACTCTCAACTCTTCTAAATACATTTTCTCTCAACCTCACTACTCATAGCTTGATCTTTAAAAGAATTTTCAAATTCTAGTGCTATAAACAAGCTTAATTCAACTTGGTTGAATCAAAATCAATTCTTGACTTCAATCTTCCTTTCTCTACTTCGTCTAACTTCTCTTCAGATCCAATAGTTAATTCCTTTACAAATGTCTCATCAAGTTCTTCTCAAAGTTCACTAACTGCATTTCTTTGATCTTCATTACCTTTCTTAGTTCTGGAGTTACTTTCATGATTCCTTCTGTCATTCCAAAGTTTCTTCCATTGTGTCTTCTATTTCCTAAGTTTCTTTCATGATTCCTTCTGTCATATCCAAAATGTCTTCCATTGTTCCTTTCGTTTCCAAAGTTTCTTCCATTATTCTCTTTGTCCATTCTATAATACTTTTCTATATGTTCAAAGTTGTTACATAACTAACATATTGGGGTTCTACTTCTAGGATTTTGTTGATCAATATGTTCTTGGAAGTTCTGGACTATGTGTCCAAAGTTGTTACACTTATAACACCTGATATACTTTCTTTCTTCATAGAGTCTTCTTTCTCTTGATATCCTCTCATTAGATCTTGTTCTATATGCAGAGTTGTATTTCCACACATTCCACTATTCCTTTTATCATTATCATATTTAGGCTTCTTACAATCAATTGATTTATGACCCATACCATGCTAATTATGACAATAAAAATTTGTAACATAATTAAATGGCTTATTTGTAAAATCTCTTTTCATATGACCTATTTCATTACATGAAAAACTCTTACCTTTAAATTTATACCTTGTTTCCTTAGGAGATTCTAAAGGATTTGATCAAAAAAATTCCACCAAGCCTTCGAATACTTGCATGCAAAAAACCTATCATAGAAGAAAAAGACAAGAATAGGAAAGGGTTTTTCTCTAAAAATTATGCAAATGTATTCTAAAAAAATGGAAGAGATCAAAAACAATTACAAGAGTTCAACCTTAAAGGTGAACGAAACCCTAAAGCCTAAGAAAGCTAGGTTGCACATTAATAATTAATAAAATAATTAATTGTTAATGCACCTAAGAGAACGCTTAAGCACTAAAGAGTAATAACTTGACTAATTAAATTCAAAATGATTTAAGTATTAAGAAAACAAAATATTACTCTAACACCCCCCCTTAAGCTAAGTGAAGGAGATAAGCTAACCTAGCATGGCTATCAAAGCAGGAAATGGGTCCTAGCAACAAGGCCTAATTAGGTACCCAAAAACAAGGAAATCTCTGTAAACCATAGACAAAGGAGAAAACTTGGTGGGAAAAACTCCTCTCCAAAAAGAGATAAAAAAATAAGAAAGAAAGGAAATGGCTCAAGAGACTCTCTCAAAACCATAAGTACAACCAACCCAGCCATGAGAGAGAGAAGAGACACCAAAGCCCCCCCAGAATGATGGAGCCACTATGGAAATGATTGAACCAATGGAACTCCAATGTAGAAGAGACAAGGGCACAAAACAAGGAAACCCTTGAATGAGAGGTGAAACTAGAAGGCCTAACTAATGCTCAAAGAAGAAAACATGGGGATCTTAAAAGGGAATCCCCAATGCAGATGTGCCGAAATTGTCATGAAAGAGGAGATGAATGTCCTCTATAGAATCCTCAACAAGTGCACTTGGAGGCTTGATGAATGGAGCTGGAGGGTCAAGAAAAGCTAAGGAAGAATCCTGTTGAAGAGAAAAGACCTCAACTAGATGTGGTGTGGTAGTCAAAATAGTGATCTCAGGAACAATACAAAGGTTCAAGTGTCTTGACTATATCACATGATGCTCTCGCAGAAGAGAAGAGTTGTACTCCAACAATGGAGATGATGGACCAAAGTGTAAGAAGGTGTAGAGATGGGTGGTATGATCAACTATCCCTATATCAATAAGGCCTCCTAGATGAAGATTAAATTTGTAGTGAACTCAACTATCTTCCCTAATCCACTATGTGTAATATGATAAATTCAGAGAAAGTTTGTAGACAAAGATGGAACATACAATACATCATTATATGTGTCATCTTGAATGCCAACTAAGCCTTTCCCACAAACTGTTAGGGTAGTGTTATTCCCCATGAGAATATGAGGAATGGGAGAAGCATCAATAGTAGAGAAGACCCCTTGAGAAGATGTCATATGGTGAGAAGCACCTGAATCTAGTATCCAAGGGACCTAGCAAGGGGATGCAATGGATGCCTATAATGCATGACCCTATCCAAAATTTGGTGTAGATGTCAAAGAGATGGAAGAAGATTGAAAGGAAAACCCTTGTGAGGTAGAAGAGGATGGAGAGGAAATAATGCATTGTCCCTTCCAATAATAGGAACATGTAGGAATCTCATTCTTCTTTTTCTTCTTCTTAGAAGAAGATGATGGACCAGTAGAGTGTTGAGAAGAGGAATATGATATCTACTTTGACTTCTACTTCTATAAATCATGAGGTGACTTGGCAAGAAATGCCTATGATTGTGAACCTATAAGTGAATCCATTTGAGTAAGCTTGGACTACTCACAAATTAAGCAATCACAAAAGACCTCAAAAGAAGGCATAACAAATCTGTTAGAATCTGAAAAGATTAATAACCCAAAAAACTAATGCAAAGAGTAAATATCTAAACTATGAATGCAAATGATACAAAATCAAAATAGCATTATAGAGTTAGTCTCCAAGAGAGTAATGCAAATGCTAGAAGCAAAATAGCATTAAGAGGATGCAAAAACAAGAGATATCCAAATACAAGCCAGGTAGCATGCTTATATAGGCTAGGAAGAGGGAGGAGGTGGCAACACCAACCAATGAGGAGCAACCATCTATCGGACTAAAGATAGCAAAGTATCTTCCCAAGATAGCTAATGGATGCTCACATGTAGGAAGGTGACACCTCACAACCATTCACCTAATAAGACATGCTTTATTAACCTAAACGAGATTATTAAAAGTGTAGAAAAAACCTAGCAAAATAGGAAAAATAAAAAACTACACTAACACCCCCCCATAAGTGAAGCTTAGGTGGATGTAGAAATGGGTCCCGACAATGAGGCCATGTTAGGTACCCAAGTACAATGCAAGAAGATGCAACCTCTGAAAGTGGGGAAAGAGAGAAAACCACATGGGAAAAACCCTCCCCCAAAAAGAGGTAAGAACCTAGTGAAGAACTGAAGAAGTCTCCTGCTAGGGAAATTGTCCCCTAAAATAGGAACAAGGAGTGATCATGAAGAAGCAGCATCACTGAAGCATGTAGAACCTCCATGGAAATAAAAGGCACGAACCATACACCAAAAGAACCTCCATGGAAATAAAAGGCACGAACCATACACCAAAAGAACCTCCATGGAAATAGAACAATAATATAACCTCCCCTTAAGGTAGGTGAGGTGACAGGCAGCTGAAAAGATGGGCCAAAAAATCTCCTACAACACAGGAGCCAAACTCATCGAGAGTGAGGTACAAACACAAATAAAGGCATGTGTCATCGACACTGCATGAGGAATTAGAGAAAAAGGGCCTATAAGTGGCAAACAACTATCCCCCCCATGGCACTTTATATAATAGTGCGAGTACAACGAATCACAATGATGAAAAGGATCTCGAAATGCAAGAGTGGCACTTTATCTTAGTGCGTTGCATAAAGATGCTTACAATGAATATCAAAAATGATAAAAAAAAATATAAGGCTGAAACAATAGAAGGTAAAGCCCAAAACGAAGCAACTAAAGCAACAAAATCGATCTCCGGACCTAAAACAAACAGAATATCCACCAGAATGTTAAAATGCAAAAGATTGAATAGGATGTGTCTGGAATAGAATCTAGAACAACAACCAATATCACTGGAAAGAGCACAGAAAGAGCTTTCCAGCGATATAAAGAAGTCCAAAATCGGAGATCAGAAGCTCAAGATACGCCTCCCAGAGTGCAAAATAGAACATCCAGCTTTGACTACCATAATAGGAAACCAAACTGCATCAAAACTCAAAAACTCCTATATCAGCATCTCCGTCTCAGAACTAGCTTTCCGGCGCTTCTTTCGAATTGAAAAAATACCTCCGTATGCAAAAGTTATGGCCAAAAAACCGAAGGTAGGTCCAAAATGACCCTAGGAGAGGTGCAAGAAGGTGCTGATGTAGGATGACGTCATGCTGATGTCAGAAGAACAAGAAATTAAAATTGACAGCCCCTGGCCCGTCGTAGCAAAAATGAATGCCACGTGGCAGGGTGACATGGCGGGTCCATGTGGCAAGATGCCACATGGCGCCCAGGCCACGTGTCACCCTTGCAGTGGCTGTAAATGCTGACGGATCCGCAGAGTTGGCAGAGCGGTGCTGGAGATAGGCAGAGGCGGCGAAAACTGAAGTAGCACTGGTGGAGGTGGCCAGAGGGGTGGCGTCGGAGTGGCTCGCGAGCAGAGGACGGGGGGCGGCCGGGCCGCGGCAGCCCCGGGGTGGTGCTGCCGGCTGCGCGCAAGTGGCGCGGCTGTGGCCCCGCGGCGGCACGCCCGAAATTAATTTTTTTAAAAAAATTTCTCCGACCCTGCGTTCGTACGATCTGTACGGCAGCCCTAGAGGCTTCAAAAAATCCCCAAAATTGCCCTGTGTCCAAAAATGACAAGCTTTATATGAACCCTGACTGCAAACGGCGTTCTGGATCCAATGGTGATGTCCGTTTGGGCTGAAAGTGCTCCAAAAATTTGTTGATCCCCTGATTTGAAGAAAAATTGCATTCAAATCTGTGACTGCCAACGAAGAGGGGTATGGCTGTAGCTTTGTATGCTCGATTCTGAAAACATACAGCTTGCATGCAAAATCTAAAAGATACCCAGATGGTTTTTTGGGGCTGCGAACAAAACCCAGAAAGCATTTTTTTTTGCTGATGTACAGAAGATGTTGCTATAGTGTAAATCAGACGCCTTTAACAGTAAAAAATGGCTCCAAAAATTTTTAAAAAATGACCCCAGCAACCAAAATATGACATGCAAATGCTGGATCAGCTTCTTAAGTCCATCAATGGCATGCTGGAACCTGCAAAACTGATTGAAAACTCCAAATATGCAAGTTGGTTGTCAGATTTGAGATTGAAACTCCAAAGAAAAACTATTTTTGTCAAAACTTTTCTGATTCTCAGGATCATCCAAAGATGCAAGAGAAGAGCATACTTCATTTTTCAAAAAACTACAATAAAGTTTATTTGCCCCCCCGAATCTTTCAAATAAGGAAACTAAAATCTACTCTTGCACATAGAAAAGCTCTAATACCATGTTAGAATCTGAAAAGATTAATAACCCAGAAAACTAGTGCAAAGAGTAAATATCTAAACTATGAATGCAAATGATACAAAATCAAAATAGCATTATAGAGTTAGTCTCCAAGAGAGTAATGCAAATGCTGGAAGCAAAATAGCATTAAGAGGATGCAAAAACAAGAGATATCCAAATACAAGCACGGTAGCATGCTTATATAGGCTAGGAAGAGGGAGGAGGTGGCAACACCAACCAATAGGAGCAATCATCTATCGGACTAAAGATAGCAAAGTATCTTCCCAAGATAGCTAATGGATGCTCACATGTAAGAAGGTGACACCTCACAACCATTCACCTAATAAGAAATGCTTTATTAACCTAAGAGAGATTATTAAAAGTGTAGGAAAAACCTAGCAAAATAGAAAAAATAAAAAACTACACTAACAAAATCTATTCTCCAAAGCATCTTTGGTGGAATAGAATGTGGAAGAAAATATCTGAAAATTTCCTCAAAGCTTAGAGAGAATCAAATAGATGCACTCAGTTTTAGTCTTTGTCTTTCCACAACCCTGCAACATGGATCTCTATTAAATAAAATTCATCAAGAAGTCATCAATAGTCAGAAAGGAATATGGCACAAGTGATGTAAGCTATGTGTCTATCTAAAGTGTCATGAACTCATTCACAGTACTAAACAAGCCATGAAGCTTGGTACACATATTGAGAGGAGTGTTGCACCCATCCAAATGAAATTATAAACTATCTAATACTTTTAATTTAATCAATTCTATTGCCTCATCCATTTTTTTTCAATGCTACATGATCTCAAAATGCCTCTGAAAAATAGGTTGCACTACATCTAAAAATGACTACAACCCTTTCGACCAGAGAAGCCAAGTCATCAAGGTCTTCTAGGTGTGATAATTGTGAGAGGTTAGAAGTTCTAGAGAACAAGTGGTCTCAACCATTGTTTTAGAAAGGGTTTGTTATGTTTTCTGATATACTGATATAATAACAAAAAAAGAAGATAAAAATTCCCCCACAATGCAATAAATTGAACCCCAACTTACAAATTGATTGCACAAATGAGAGAAGAGAATAAAAGCTTTAGATATGAATCAAAAATACCTAGTACCAAATATTAGTAAAAATAATGAGAGTCTGGAAATTTTTTGAGAAGAGTTTTCTAGTGCTCTTTTTAGAATGGAAAATTGAGCTATAATGAAGAAGTTATGCCCCCCAGAAGATAGAAGTCATCAACAGACTTCAAGCACCAAAATAGGTATCAATCTAGACAAAAAAATCCAAAAATTCCTTCTCCATCATCTCTGTCTCAGAACTAGATTTCCAATGCTTTTTTTGGATCAGAAAAAGACCCCCATATGCTTGAGATATCATAAAAGACTGACAGGGCTCCTAGAGGCATAAAAATAATTTTATTTTTTAAAATAAATTAAAAAATTGCCATTGCTGGGTGGAGCAGATCTTGGGTTGAGTTGCCAATGAAGGTGGCCATTTGAAGCAAAGAACTAGCAGAGGCAGGCAACCATGGTGATGGGAGGGTGGGCTGCTAGTTGCAGGCAATGTCGGCTGGTGGCTGGTGGTTACTGTGACTACGGTGGTCAGTGGAACTGCTTGCAGTCACCACTGGTGGTTACCATGACCACTAGTGGTTTCAGTGACCACTAGCTAGTTTTTACAAATCACAGTGGAAACAATTTTTATTTCTTGTGGTTTTTCTATTTTTTTGCATCTTGAATTGTATGCAGAGGCTGTACGACCTTGTTGTGCAAAAAAAAATTGCCTCCTAGATCAATGTTGTCCAAAATAGACAAATTTTAGATGAAAATAGGGGTTTTAATGCCTTTTGGATCCCACTATGAAGTCTTTCTGGCCCCAAAGTATTCCAAAAATTAGTGACCCTCTATTTTCTCAAAAAATGCCCAAAAAACTCTAGATATGTTATGTCAAACCCTTGTTCTCCTATTTCTCCAAATAAAGAACAAGTTGTAATAGATCTAGCTCTAATACCATGAAGGATTTGATAAAAAAAAATCCACAAAGCCTTCAAATAGTTGCATGCAAAAAACCTATCATAGAAGAAAAAGATGAGAGGAGGCAAGGGTTTTTCTCTGAAAATTATGCAAAAGTATTCTTAGAAATGGAAGAGATAAAAAACAATTACAATAGTTCAACCTTAAAGGTGAATGAAATCCTAAAGCCTAAGAAAGATAGGTTGCACATTAATAATTAATAAAAGAATTAATTATTAATGCATCTAAGAGAAAGCTCAAGCACTAAAGAGTAATGACTTAACTAATTAAATCAAAATGATTTAAGTAGTAAGAAGACAAAATATTATTCTAATAGATTCCACTTACTTAGGTTCATCTAATTTCTCAATTTCCTTGTCTTGTCCAACTTCTTTAGATTTGTTAGAATGTTGACTGGATTCAATATTATCTTCAGATTTATCCTTTTCTTTTAGATCTAATCCACTTTTAGGTTTCTTTGTAGACATGTTAAATAGGTAACCAAGACCAGTCTTATCATAGGTAGGTCTTTGTATTGACATTGATTCATCAAGATTTTCTCTACTAGAATAAATCTTTTTAAGTGGTAGCTTGCATTGAGTTAGTTCACCTTTTACAATAGTGTTGTACTTATGAAGTTCTTCATGATCTACTTTTAATGTTTCAAATTTAGATGTCCTCTTTGCTAAATTCACTCTAACATCTAGATTTTCAGTCTTTAAATTAGATTCAACTTTGCTAGGATCATTCCTCAAATTCAACTTTAGATTGGTAATCTTCAATTCATGATTCAAGATCATGTAACTCTATCTTCAGTTTAGAATATTTATCATTGCTAGTTTTAGATTTAGTAGATTCAGGCTTGGATTTAAGATGTTCAATCTTGTCTTTCAGTTGTCCAATGTACACTTTCGAGTCTTCGTATCTATCTTTTAGCTTATCTCTTTCTTCAGTAAGGAGATACATTTTTTCAGGTGCCTCTTCAAGGTTCTTCATCAAGTGTTCCATATCCATAGGGATCTTACTCAAGCTATTAAGCCTCTCATGAGTAACTGTGCTCTGATACCAATTGTTAGAAATAGGGAATACTAAGAGGTGGGGTGAATTAGTATTCTACAAAATTTTGTCACCAAATGGATATTATTAATTACTTTGAACTATGCATAAGAAAGTAAAAAAGTAATGCTAAATAGTAAAAGTAACCATGCATAGAGAGAACTCATAACACCATATTTTGTTAATTAAGAAAACCCTTGCCAAGGGAAAACCTCAGTGGGGATCATACCCACTAGATGATGTATTAATATAAATGTTCCTTGTTAGAGGATGCATCCTATTATGAGTCTATAAACTCATTTAGTACATATGAGTCCCTATTAGGAGATTGTGAATCCCTATTAGGAGATTCCAACCCTATAAGGAGTTTTGGTACAATGAGTGCAAGAAGAGCTCACTACCCAAACATGTACTTTCAATTATAAGAAAAGCTCACTACCTAAAAAACTAATAAAGTTCCTCAAATATAGAAGTATGGATTTTGTACCTTCTTTCTATTGATCTTTGACCTCAACTTGATCTTAGATCACAAAATTAGGTTATCAAAATTCGCGTTTGCATATGATACAAAACTTCACATTCACAACTTTTGCATGTTACTTCCAAAATCACTTCACAATAATCTCACAAGATGTATTTTCATAAATACCATTCCTTTTCACAAATTGTTGCTAGGTTAGCTAAGACCAAAATATACTTTTCGAACTTAGAGTAAACATCTAGGATGATGGCCCGAATTGGTCAAGTAATTATTTTGTAAACAAAACAATGCTTTTACCTTCCATTTTGATGTTCTATACATCTTAGATATCTCTTTCTATACTGATGCATACATCATCATCAACATGTATATTGTTCCCATATATCTTCTCTCTCAAGAATAACATTGTATAAACAAGTTATACATAAAACAATACATTGTTGTAAACCATTTCCATACTTAGATAATTTTATGAGTACCAAATAGCTAAGTATCTTTATTTCAAAGGTTTACTACAAGAATGTACATCATGTTTTGTCATTAATGACAACATTTACATATCTACATATGGCCAATTGTCATTAGCTAAGGTGTATGTCAAATATGAAGGCATAAAGAACTGCTTGAATGGCTTTTCCAAATTTAGCCTGAAGGTGAGCTCTTCATATATGATTTGAGCCCAATCAATCTATAGTCCTTCAATACAAATGGCCTAGACCAAGCAGAAGTGATGCTCAATGAAATTTGAATCTCCTCCTTTCCTTTTAATCTTAGCAATAGTGCCAAGATATCCACAATTTCCCTCTTTAGGTTGGTTCTAAATAGAGTCCTTGGCATCTTTCTCATTTTTCTATGAGGAGTATGAAACCACATCCTCTACATGTATTCTCTCCTCAAAGTTTTCTTCTTATTAAACATCAATGCAAAGGAAGAAAAATTGATGTCAGAATACTCTTCCCTCACTAGGATCCCAAAAAGCATATTGCATTAGTTCCTTGTTCATAGAAAGAAGAATAGACTAATTAGACAACAATATTTTCCTTATCTCTAGATTGTATCTTTCTATATATTCATTTACTAATTATGTTCCTTTCACATCTATGGGGACCTAAAAAACCTCAACTATCTACTTTCTTTCCATTTCTGAGTAATTGGATGGATGGTTTGGGTGTTTAGTCTTCTATGTAGATCACCTATTTTGTAAAATTTGAAGGAAGTGTCAGAGAAGTTTTTAAATTCACTCTCCAATCCAATCAAGTGATCATACCCTACTTCTTTGATTTCTATTAGCTTATACTTTCACAAAGAAAATAAATTGCTTTGATAAAATAGCTACTACAAAATGAAGAACTTTATTTGCAGAAAATTTGATCATATAGACTCAAAAGTTTGAATGTTGGCACCACATCAATGAAATAACTCACAACTAATGGCCATCATGGTTATATTTGGAATAAATTACATAGATTAATAGATCTTTAAATTATTTTACCTCTATCGATGTCATGATTCATAAACTTGATAAACATAAAGCTCACTTAAATCTCCTATAGAAGCTGTATTATTCACTTTTTGAATCAATTTATTTTGCTTTAACAGAAGCTACCCTTTTAACTTTAGAAACTAGAACAAGGGTAGCACCACAATTCTTTATGTGCAGGGAAGAAAGCACAAGCTTATCTTTCTATAAGCTTTCCTTTTCCTTTAATTTAGGATCACATCATGAGCTATACTCCATCAGCACCTAGGTTACCCTATCGCTTTCTTTTCCACACAAAGATATTCCTTTTTATTTTAGCTCATTCCTTGGAGAAGTCACAGACTGAACTTTCTTCCTTGAGGACTTGAACTATTATATTATTTAGTTCGGGCTCACACTTCACAAGCTACTCCATCAAAAACCACTTTGTGGTATTTCCAAAGACTATTTTTACATTCAAATTTAGTATATTTGTATTTGATATAGAGGCTCCATAATCTCTCTTAGAAGGAAAGTATCATCAAAGCATATTCTTTCTAGGGACTTGAACAATTAGAATTATTTCTCTTCATTTCCTGACATTTCTTGGGAAATGAACTTGAAGACATTCACTTCCAAGGGGAAAGCACTCAAATTGATGGAAATTTGTTCCTCTACACAAGAATAGACTCTAACTTTAGATTGGTACTATGAGAGTTCCATGGCTATGGATCCTTGATCATCTGATCTTCCCATCATGAATCAATCTTCAAAATCACCTAGAGATGTGGATAGACTTTTCTTCATTGGGATCTTAACTAATGAAGTGAGCCAACAATAGGAATTTGACAACATGGGCTAAAATCCAAAAGGGACACCAAGCTAGCATTAGGAGTTAATTGCAAATTAAAAATAGGATTCCTTCTCATTCGAAAGATTCTTAGATAGAAACCCACCAAAACCTAGATCACCTAAGATCTTGATGCAAGGAAAAAATTAAGAATCTGACATAGAGGTTTTGGGAGAAGTAGACCATGAAAAACTTGGATAAGAAGGGATCCAACTAGGAGATACCTATACTAGGACTCAAACATATATGTAGTGAAAGCTAACCAAGCTAGAGTCTTAAAAGGGAGGGACTAAAATTTGGCAACACATTGTAATCCTATTTATAGCCCTAGAATTAGTACAAAGCATCCACTTACCACCTTTTTTGGATGTCAATACCATTGGTACTACATAAGGGCTATTTCTCTTCTTGATCAAGCCTTGGTGTAGCAACTCCTGCACTTGTCTAGCCACTTCTTGGTCCTTCTCTAGGGTGAACTTTTAGGTTGCCCCTTTTGGTAAAGAAGCTTCTGGAATGAATTCTATTTGATAACTAATAGACCTTTTAGGAGCTAATGTTGCAAGTGTCCATCACTAATTATGTCCTTGAACTTCCCAAGTAAGTCTTATACTTCTTTAGGTATCACTGCTTGCATAGTCTTTTCTCCTTCTTTAGGTTGCACCATTATAGCACATTATTCACCTCCTTATTTATGGGTATTAATAAAATCCTTGCCACTAGTTAATAAGACACTAGCAGTCTTTGACCCTTATTCAACCATGTCACCTTGTATGGATTAGTATGGGGTATTTTCTCCAACTTAAGCTTCTTTACCAGTTCCTCTAAGATTATGTTATCTATGGAACCTAAACCCACAATAACCTTACATATCTTATCAAGTATTTTACATCTTATCCTAAATAAGGCTTTTCTCTACCTTGGCTCATCTTTGACTAGTTGCCTAATTAGAACCATTCAAAACATTAAGTTATCTCTCATCTCTGACTTAATATAGCTAATCTCTGGTGAACTGAAAATTGATGTGTCCTCTTGAAGATACGTTACTCTCTTCTAAGTGTTTGAAGAAGATATCTTCTTAGGGAGCCTATAGGTAGGGTGACCTATCTATCCATAGCTATAGCACTTCATGCTAGATAAGTATGAGTTTATTTTTCCTACACCTCTTCCTTTGTTAGAACCCCCTTGAGTTCCTCTACCTCCTCCATGGCCTCCTCTAGAAATAGTTTCATTCCCATGCTCTGCATATTTAGACACTCCTTGATTTCTTGATTTAGAAAGTCTAGTCATGTTTCATTCTACTCTTTTCTTCAATCTTGATAGCCAATTGATAGTATTGATGTATCATTTTGGGACTGAGAAGAGTCGTCTCTTCTTGAATACTCCATTTCAACCCTTTCAATTATCTAAAAATCTTAAGACTTTTATCTTCAGATACATTTGACCTCAAGAAAAGATTTTGGAATTCCTCAGTATAGGAATTCACACCAAGATCCCTTTGTCTATTACTTTGTCTCTTCTGATGCAATAGGATTTCATAATCCTCTAGCATGTATACCTCTCTCACTTTTTGAACCATTCCCTTCCAAGTGGAAATTAGTTTCTTACCTTCCTTGTCTCTGTAGATGCTTAAAATAATCCCAAAAGACTATATTAATTTATTAATATTGCCCATGACATTGTAATTAATTAATTATATTTCTCACATTCTTCTACTTATTTAATTAAATGAGTTCATTCTCCTAAGTATTTAAATTTAATTTAAATACTCATAGCCTTAATGTGTTAAATTAATTTAACACATGATCCTCCATCATCCCCTTTCTAAAATAATTTTTTTTTATTTAATCCTCACATCCTATTAATTCCTCTAAACTCATGATTAAATTAAATCATGTTTAATTTAATCTTAAGCCTAGCCTAGAGCCTAGCCTACACTCATCATTTTCATCCTCTTAATCCTACTTCTTCTTTAATCCCACTTAATCATTTCTAATCTTCTTCCTAATCCCCCTCATTAGCCTAAGAGTGTGTTCACACATGTGTGAGATGGCACGCCTACACACTCCCCTTTGAACTCTTGTCTCCCACTCTTCTTCTCAATTTTTGACCATTTGCATGGCTTGCATGTCACCTTATGTGGCATCTACATGGATGCCACCTCACCAAGCCCTCCCTCAAGCCTATAATAGAGGGCTTGTCTCAAGCATTTGCATCTCCCATTATTGCATTGTTACCATGCCATTTTGAGTTTTGAGTTTTCATGCTAGGGTTTTCATTGTACTTTGAGTTTTCATAGAGATTTTTAGGAGAATACTAACCATTTGGTAGCTGGTTTAGCTTTGAATTTTCATGGTTTAGCTATTTCACCTTTGCATTTACATGTCCTTTACATTTAATTGTTAGTTTAGCTTGCATATCTTGTTAGTTTCTTTGATGCATTTCATATTTTCACCATTGAATGCTTTCAAGCATGGCTTTCTCCATAGCCATTTCTTGAAGTATTCTTCATTTCATGTAGTTTAGGATCATATTTCATACTCACTCACATTTTCACATTCACTTAAGAGATTCACTCCATTGTTGTGTTTGGGAGAGCACACCAAACATACCCCCCATCTTAACACACCAACAAGGCCTCTTATGGGTGCCTTTGTTGAGTTGTAGAGGTGGCTGGAAGATTGGTTTTTTTGGCTACTTAGAGTTGCAAAACTCAAGAAAGAATTAGTTATTTAATGTTCCTTCATTTTATTGAGTCTTTGATGCATATTTGAGGTTTTAAACTAATTTTGCTTGTTGATTCATGCTCCCAAAAGGTCACATTTTCTAGCACAGAGTCTCTCTTTGTCTGGAAGAACTTTCACCATGTCAATGCAAAGCCTCTCAGCCTTGAATTTTCTACCCTAATCTTTTGTGCCTTTTTGATTTCATTACACTAGAAATGGTTTTATATTGCTTCTATCCATTCCATGACTAGATTTTCCTCCATCTTCCCACTGAATAGTGGTATTCCCTCTAGTGCCTTTCCACTCACAACATTCAATGCCTTTGAGATTAATTCCTCCATAAGGACAAGATCAGGTGTATGTTCTTCATCCTCTATAGCTACCTCTTTCTTCTCCTTTCAAACTTTCCTTTGACTTCATCAATCATTTCTTCTACTTGATCCAAGTTTTCTTCTAGTTGGGCTAATCTATTTTTGAGAAATATGTTTTCTTCCTCTTTCTCAGTCATTTCTTTTCTAACTCTACATTTGTAACCATTCTAGTTTCTCCTATTGATTCCTTAGTTTGAAACATTTATCCACAAGCCTAATATTTTGAGGCTCTGATATCAATCTGGTAGGGAGGTTGGATGAACCAATCATAGGTTCATGCTCTTAATCTTCTTGGAAGACTTCTAGGGTCTCTTCACCACATCACTTATCACCTATAGGATCTTTATTTTCTAAGGATCCCTTGGTCTCTCTAGCCAACCCAAATACCAATAAATATTCATCAATCAATCCAAAACTTGATGTATTCTTGCTCCAATCACCATAGCCCTTAAACCTTCATAAAGGCTATTAACCTCCAAATCTTGTACTTAGCATTGTAGATTTGTGGAGGTATTCCCAAACACTTCAAATTAACCAACTATGGGTGTTAGGAGTTCACTTGATTCAACTTATCATCCAATTTCATCAATTCTTTATAAATAGGCCTAAAGGCTACAAGCCCTAGTTAGGTCTCCTATTTTGAGAAAATGAGGATTTTACCCTAATCCTTCCAAAGAAGATCTATAAATTTTCTTATATTCTTGTATCATAATCCAACCCCTCAAGGATATTTTTGGGTCTTGGGGTCACCACCTTCTGTAAAGTACCCTAACTCAATTCAAGTGAATTTAAGGGGTTTTAGGCTCTAACTGCCTGCTCTATTAGTTGGAAAGTGTAAGGCTATCAAATGGATTGGTATTACTATATATTATAGTGTCAAATTCAATCTGTAAGTAGGTATTATAGTGTCAACTTCAATCCTCTAACCCATTGTCATGAAAAGTACACAGAATATGCTAAAAATCACTTCAAAACTCCAATGTTCAGAACTTCTCTTTGTACAATGGGTTTCTAACCTTGCATCTTGATTAGGGAATTCTTATGTAGAGTGGTTAGGTAGTTATTAACCCTTAAGGATCCTTTTCCTTGATTTTAAACATTTTGACAATGTTGTCCAAGCAACTTGTCAAAGTCGCAAAGTTGCACAATGCAACTTTTACATCTTTTTGGCAAATTCTACACAACTTAGCCAAATGAGTTCCAATACACCCCAAACTTGACCAAAGACCTTAACTATGGTAGAAACATTTTCCTAACCCATCCTAGACCCTACTAATCTCATGCTGACATCATCATTTTTGTGCAAATCAAGTGCTTTTACATCTTTGTCATCCATAATTGCACATACAAGTGTCCTAAGACTCTTCAATTCAAACCCTAGTGTACTCCTACCATGGTCCACATGACCTTATACAAAACACTTCCAAAATAACCTAAAGGAACACACATACAAAGAAAAAACTTGGATTAATCAAGAAGTCCTTTGGCGTTCTTGCACTACTATGAGAGGAGATAAAAAGGATTTCAACTAGACACATGGAGCTGATAAGAGTTTTGAGGCTTTGAAAAAAAATTGTTGAGTTACTTGTATTAGCTTTACCTAATTTCAAAAAGGTATTTCAAGTTGAATGCGATGCAAGTGGTAGTGCAATAGGAGCTATGTTGGGTCAAGAAAGTAAGCCTATTGCTATATTTAGTGACAAATTGAATGATGCATAAAAGAATTTTTTTGATTATGATCAAGAGTTCTATGCTATTGTTCAAGCATTGAAGAAGTGGAGACATTATTTGAACTATAAGGATTTTGTCTTGTATGCTAATCATAAGGCTTTAAAATATTTAGTAAGTCAACATAAGTTGAATCAAAGACATATGAAGTGGGTTTAGTACTTGAAATTTTTTATATTTGTGATTAATCATAAGGGTGGAGTTACTAACTTTGTTGTAGATGTATTAAGTAGAAGATGTTCTTTGTTGACTGAGATGAAGGTTGAAGTTCTTTGCTTTGATGAGATGAAGGAAATGTATGAAACTGGCCCTATTTTTTCTAGGGTGTAAAGAGAGTGGATAGTATCAAATCTATCAGATCAACTAATTAATTATGATGAGTATTTCATTCAAGAAGGTTTGTTATTCAAAGGAATTTAGTTGTGTATATCAATAATTTCTATGAGAGTTAATCTGATTAAGAAAAAGCTTTGTGATGGACTAGATAGACACTTTGGAATTTATAATACATTGATTTTTCTTAAGGATAAGTATTGTTGGCCACAAATGTATAAGGGTGTTTATAATTTTGTTAAGAGTTATGGAATTTATCAAGTTGTAAAAGGAGTAAGTCAGAATACTAGATTATATACACCTATTTATGTTCCTAAGAAACCTTAGAGTGAAAAAAATATGGATCTTGTTCTTGGATTACTTAAGACATCAAGAGGGTATGATTCAATATTTGTTGTTGTGGGTAGATTTTCTAAGATGGTACATTTCATACCATGGAAGAAGACATTTGATGTAGTGCATTTTGCAAAGCTTTTCTTCAAAGAGATAGTTAAATTTTATGGATTACCAAGATGTATTATCTTTGACAAAGATAACAAGTTTTTTGGTTATTTATAGAAGAATTTATTGAAGAAGATGGGTACTAAGATGAAGTTTAGTTCTACATCTTGTCAACATATAGATGGACATAGAGAGATTGTGAATAGAAGCTTGGGTAATTTTTTGATATGTTTAGCTATAATCAAGCCAAGTAATTTGGATATGGAATTGATACAAGCCAAGTTTGAATATAACAATTCTGTGAATAGGGGTACTAGGAAAATAGCTTTTCAAATTGTTACTAGAATGTGATCTAGAGGTATATAAGATTTGAGGGATATTGTTGGTGAAGAGAAGAGAAGTGATGAAGGAGAAGTGTTTCTTGATTTCATAAAATCTTTGCATGAGGAAGTGAAGCTGAGGTTGGAAAAAAGTAATCAAAAGCATAAAGAGAATACAAAAAAGTCTAGAAGATATCATATTTATGAAGTTGGTGATGAGGTGATGGTTCATTTGAAGAAGGGTATATTTCCTATTGGAAAATATAGTAAGGAAAAAATGAAGAAATTTGGACCTTGTAAGATCTTGAGGAAGTTTGATATTGGTAATATATCCAAAGTTTAGTTACCTAATGACATGGATATATATCCTATATTCAATGTTGTTTATTTGTATAAGTATCATAAGTTAGATGATGAAGTTTTGTACTAGATTATTATCCTAAGAAATAGATTGAAGAGGTTGAATAGATATTGGATCAAAGAGTTAGTAAGAGAACAAGAGCAAAGAGTTACTTTGAGTATTTGGTGATGTGGAAGATTGTTAGAATTTGTATAAAACAAATATAACTAGAATCTAATGAAAGACATAGATTAATCAAGAGGAAATAAAATTATTAGAATAAAAATATAAGAAAGAACAATCTCTAATATAAATGCTCAAAGGCATAATAGCATCAATATTTCCTAATGTGTAATACATAAGAGCTAGCCCATTTATATAGGAAAGAGCTTGGAGGATATTTTGAGAAGTAGAGTCTTGGTGGAATCAACTACCTACCATCCACCTACATTCTAGAAGGGTAGTGTCCAAATTATAATTATCCACATGTGATTTCTTAGGAGTAGTTGGAGTCAAAAGGATGACTCACAATATTCTCCTAATAATAATATCGAAGAATATATAATTCCTCCTAATTTATGAGATCACCTAAGTAAACTTAATATAAGTTAAATGAAAAAAATCATTTACTCTAACAACCCCCTTTAAGTGTAACTTGGGAGTACTATAATGCAATATATAGCTAATGGGTCCTAACACCAAAGCCATGTTAGATACCCATGTACAACTAAAAAGCATCCTTTCATAAAAGGAGAAAAAAGAGAAAACCCAGTGGGACAAAACTCCTCTCTAAAAGAGACTAAAAATTAAGCTAAAAAGCTCTAGAAGAAGACACCTATCACACCCCAAGAAAGGCACATAAGTATATGATGTTTCTCTCAATGTAGGGTTTGGTGAAGATGTGTAAAGCCTAATTAGATGTATGCTAGTACTAAAGGTCAAGGAACTTCTCATGAATCAGCTCCCACATATAGTGCATGTGAATCTCAATGGGCTTGGTCCTTTGATGATGAACTAGATTGTGAGGAATCTAAATAGCACTTTCATTGTCATAAAAGATTACTATTGGCTTTTAGAAAGAAATGATACACTTAGTAAGGATTTTTTGAATCCAAATAGCCTCAGTGGCTACATTCATTGCTACTCAATACTCAACTTTAGTGGATGAAAGAGCAATAAGAAATTGATTCTTACTTGACCAAGAAATTGGACTAGAACCAAGAGAGAAGCAATACCTAGAAGTAGACTTATGATCCTAAGAATCACCTACCCAATCTAAATTTGTATAGCCCACCAAGTCAATATCCACACTTGTTGCATAATGAATCTCATAATTGTGAGTACCATGTATGTAATGAAGAATCCACTTAGCTTCTTTCCAATGTAGCTCATGCAGTTTCTACATAAATTGAGAGACCATACCCACAACATATGAAGTATTAGACCTTGTGTGAGTTAAGTATATGAGGCTACCAACCAATTGATGATATAAGGTAGCATCAACACATGGTGAAGAAAAAGAAGCCTCTATGTTTGACACTTGATAGAAATGGAGTTGGTGTAGACTTGCAATTGGCCATACAAAATTTGGAGAGCATATCAAGAGCATACTTAGGGTGGCCAATAAATATACTAGAAGGTAATTGAGAGATATCAATCCCTAAGAAGTAATGAATAAGGTCTAAATTATACATTAATAACCCATCATGAAGGGTATTTTTGACTACCATGATGTGAGATGAGTGACTCCCTTTGATCAACAAGTTATCAATATAGAGGACAAGGAAGGTGAGAGTTTCATTTGGTTGCAAGATGTAGACATTTGAATTAGAATGGCACTGAGTGAACCCAAATGATAGAAGGAAGTAGTCCACTTTGGCATACCAATATTTTGGAGCTTTTTTAAGGCCATAGAGGGACTTTTGAAGGTGGCAGACATGTGTAGGATCATCAATGAACCCTTGTGGTTGCTACATATAGATCTCTTCTTGAAGGTCACCATGAAGAAATGCACTCTTCACATCTATATGATGAACTTCCCAAAGATGAGATGTAGAAATGGAAAGGACAAGTCAAATAGAACTCTTATTTGCAACTAGTGCAAAGGTCTTAGAGAAGTCAATTCCAAGAACTTAGGAGAATCCTTTGGTGACTAGGCGAGCCTTATACTTATCAACTAACCCATTTGCTAAAAATTTTGTTTGATAGATCCACTTGAACCGAACAAGTGTTATTCCCTTAGGAAGAGGGATTAAATCCCAAGTCTGATTCCTTTCTAGGGAAGTAAATTCTTCTTGCAAAGAATTATCCCACTCAGGAACACTAGAAGCTTCTTGAAATGTTTGTGGATCAAAATTTGTGGAAATAAAGAGATGTGGAGCTTGCTTGAATTGAGACCTTGTTCTTCTCTCATCTAAAGGATCGCCAACCCAATTTCCTATTGATTCTAATGTCTACCAAGCCCAATGAGTCCCAATATCTAGAGCATGTGGAGAATTTGGAAGAGAATCATTATCTGAATGATGACTAGATGAAGATGGATTCCCATCGTCATCACTTAAAGTAGAAGAAGATTCCTTGTTTAGATCAGGAGGATCAAGAACTCCAGAAGAACTATCATCATGTAGTCACAATGTATCCATAGGAATGAATGATAGAGAACTGATAGAGAAAGAACTAGAGGTGTCTTCCTCAAAGTGAACACTCCTCTCAATGAAAAGCTCATGTGTAGTGGGATGGAGAAGTCTATAGCCTTTGACACCATCTAGATAACCAACAAATATACAAGGCCTATTTTTTTTTATCTATTGCCTTGAGTTTCTTGGCTAAAATATGGGCCCATGTAGGAGATGCAAACACTCAAAAGTGTTTGAATGTAGGTTTTTGACTATTTCAAGCTTCAAAATGAGTTACCCTCTTTACAACTTGATGAGAAACCCAGTTCTAAATGTAACATGCATAGTTGATGGCCTCTACCCAATAATGAGGTGCCAATGATTTGGAATGGATCATACTATTAGCCATTTCCTTTAAGGACCTATTCATCCTTTCTGCAACTCCATTCTATTGTGGACTGTAAGGAACTGTGTATTGAAGATCAATTCCTTCTGAGATACAAAATTGCTCAAATCTTTGGTTGAAATATTTCCCCCATTATCCGTGCACAATACCTTAATGATCTTCCCAATTTGTTTCTCTAAAAAAGCTTTGAACTCTTGGAAATAGTCAAAGAATTCAGACTTCTATTGATAAAATATACAAATGTGTATTAGGAAAGATCATCAATGAATGTTAAAACATATTTGACTTTGTTGAAAGAAGGATGTGGAAATGGTTCTGCCAAAATCATTATGTAGTAGCTCCAAAAGTTGTGTGGCTCTCCATGCCTTGCCTTTATCAATTTTTTCTTCAAGATGCTTGCCAAGAATGCATGCTTGGAAAATTCCATTAGGAATTGAATAAAGGGCAACCCTATAACCATATCATGTTGACTGAGTTGTTATAGGTAGCAGTAGTTCAAGTGGCCAAACCGCTGATGACACAAATGACTCACTTCATCAAAGTGGGCAAGTAATGCAAGTGAAGGCAAATTAGGAATAAAGTGAGAGAAGCAATAAAATATTTATTGATGTTATGCCTTTCCCACTACAATTGTTGACTCATTTCTCATCTCACTAATAACCACTATATCTGGAGTAAAATCAACCTGTTTACTAGAGCTTGTGTGAGTGATATAATAAAAATATAGGAGATTAGTTGAAAAAGATGGGAAAAAAAAGAACATCATGAAATTTTCCTTCACTCATGTCAATAGAACCTCTCCCATGAACTTCAGTAGGAGTGTCATCACCCAAAAGAATGGATGTCATAGAATGTGACTTTAATGAGGAAAAACATTCTTTTGATGAAGCCATGTGGTGTGAAGCACATAAATCAATAATCCATGAATTTTGTTGTGGCAACAACTATTAGGGCATTACCCTTTCCTTTTCCTTTACTTGATTCCTTTGAAGATTCTTGGGATAAATTTGACTTGACAGAGTTAAGTACTTTGATATCGTTCCTTTCAAGAAGATGGGACAAGTGATCAATTTGTTTCTTTAGACATTTATGTTCACCATGAACAAGTTTCTTACAATAGGAACATTTTGTTCTCCCCTTCTTTGGATTATTTCTTTTTGAAGAAGATGCATCATTTACTACTCTTATATTAGAAAACTTCTTTTCTTGATTCTTTTCTACTTGGTACTTTGGTTTCTTTTCTTAAATGGGAGGCCCTCTTTGTTCTCTTGTGCCCTAATTTGCAGTCAAGCCATGATATTTAGATGGCTTGAGCATACCCATATGAATCAAATTATCCTACTCCTTTGTGAGTTCATTTGTAAACTCATCAAGAGAAGGAATTGTATGGTTGTTTCCTAAGGCACTTTTAGTAGCATATAAGGTAGAGACAAACACAGAATATGTAGGACCAAGCTTGGAAATAATACTTAGGATTATATGTGAATATTTCTTCTCAATTCTACATTCTTTTAATTGCAATCTTAAAGCATTCAACTTAGTGAAGAAGTCTTGAATAGTATAAAAAATACATGGATTTAATTCTATCAATTCATTCTCTAACGATGCCCTCTTAAATCATCTTGCTTTCCAAATAATCCTTCTAATATTGTCCATACATTATTAAGAGTTGGAGATGATTCCACATGAAAGAGAAGCTCTAGAGATATTGATTTTGTACAAGGTAGGAGAATCCCCAAAGGAGATGTCCTAGCCCCTAGAAATATAACCACATAGTGAAAACACAACATCAAGAAGCAAAAATACAAGATTTGATACCAAATTACAATAATTTGTTCATAAAATATAACTAATTACATGCAATATGTGTAGCTGTAAGGCCTTCTGAATTAGGGTCAAATACAAATAGCAATTAAAAAGTCAATTTTGAAAGATCTAACAAGATCCAACTTACAAAACCAATCTTAGCTAATTGAAATACACAACTAGATAAGAAAACCAAGAAGAATCCACACTTGTACCCTCAAGTCCACCAAGAGATCCTCTAGTTCCTAAGCCGCAACTCTAGCTCTTCAAATTTGCATACATCCTTCCTTCCATCCCAATTAAGAGTTGGAGATGATTCCACATGAAAGAGAAGCTCTAGAGATATCGATTTTGTACAAGGTAGGAGAATCTCCAAAGGAGATGTCCTAGCCCCTAGCAATATAACCACATAGTGAAAACAAAACATCAAGAAGCAACAATGCAAGATCTGATACCAAATTACAATAATTTGTTCATAAAATATAACTAATTACATGCAATATGTATAGTTGTAAGGCCTTCTATAATGCCCTACCCAGAGATCCTTGGAAACAAGGATGAAATACAAGCCAAGATTTATTTTTTACAAGTATGAATGCACATGATAACATCATATAGGGATCACAACGATCGCAACGAAAGACTTCACCACAATCCTGGCAACCAATAGATCTTTGAACGCCACTAGTAACTGACACACGTGAACAAAAGCCAACAACCACCACAACAAGATGAGGGATCAAGAAATGACCACTCATCAACAAAACACCAAGCTAGGGTAAAATGCAGAATCCTAAAATTTGGCTAAGCTTGAAATCCTGAAGCCCAAAAAATTGGCTAAGTCTAGATTTTTGAAGCCTTGAAATTTCCTAGAATCCTTAACTTATCTCTGAGAGGTTTGAAACCTATCTCAAAAGATGCATCACATATATTAAAATATATCTTTTTGTGGTGGTTTTTGGATTTTATACACGTGTGTCAATTAGTAGTGGCGTTCAGAGATCTGTTGGTTGTCGAGATTGTGGTGAAGTCTTCCGTTGCGTTCATTGCGATCCCTGTATGATGTTGTCATGTGCATTCATACTTGTAAAAAAAATTCTTGGCTTGTATTTTATCCTTATTTCCAAGGATCTCTAAGTGGGGCATTACAGAAGGCCTTACAGCTACACATATTGCATGTAATTAGTTATATTTTAACTTATACTTAAACGATATATTTTAAACCCCTAAAGACTAAAATAGAAACACAAAAATTGGATTTCAAGAGAAACTGATAGAATTCAAAATGCAACAACATAGGGTCAAAGAACACCCAAAAGGGTATCCAAATCAACCCTCAAAAAGTTTGGAACATGACAAAAAGTGGCTGTTGTCTGCTTGCGCAGGTTTTTACAAAAAACCATGCGACACTTCTTACTAAGGGAGGGCAACACTTCTCCTTAAGGTGTGCGACACTTTATCAGTTTCATACAACATATCTCAAGAAGGTGTATGGCACTCTTCCAGTGTCATATGACATTTCTAAAGAAGGCGTGCGACACTCTACAGTATCGTACGACATAGTTTGTATGGGTGTGCGATACATTTTATGTCACACAATGCTGACAAAATGTTGCCCATAGAAACATGAAAACACTTAAAGAAAATCAAAAAAATGGAAAAGCACAGAGAAAAACCTCCACACTAGGGAGTACAAGATCCACGCAAATCAAGGAATGAACACTCAAAACCACTAACAACAAGGAAAGAGAAACATCTATCCATCTAAACCGCAACAACAAAGAACAAAGTGAAATTAACATAAAAGAGAACAAAAGCAACATCGCAATGTATAGAAATAAATCTCAAGAGCAAAACAACCAAAATAAGTACGAGATCCTCCCATCCGTCAATAGCATTATAAGACCATCGTGGGTCCTAGCCATCCCCGGGCACCTAACATCCCAAGCCATTGACCAAATCGTCAGTACTGTTGTAATAGGGATGTCACTACTAAAACATGCAACAATATAAGCATAAGGAAATCTAACATGCTAGTAAAAAAGCATAAGATAATCCTACAGTAGATAACATCACCTATCACATGCTAAACATCAAGAAACATCACCTATCCAAGTGAAAACATCCAGCAATGTTCACACTATGACAAGAGACCATCTCTGTACACTGATCCCTAGTAGTGGTGAAGGTAGCTATGCCTCCCAACCACGTGGCACCCGTAGGTCCACACCCACTATGCTGATGGAGATAATGATCCAACCAAACACACACACAACAACAACCAAGACTAACACTCATGCTAGATAGTATGATGGCTGTAACCAAGAACCTAAGATAATGCAAAGAGTACAGGTCCTAGTCAAACACTTAAAAGGCTACTAAGTAGGGGCTAGCATCATGGAGAGTCACTTGGCATCCAAAAGCCCAAGCTAGAATCATGTGTCCTCAAACTTAAATGGGTGCTCACTCATTGTGTCCTCGAACTTAATCGGGTGCTCACACATTTTATTATCTTAAGTTTTATTACCATTCACACATTTTATTTAGTTATCACTTATATAAAGCTTCCTCTTCCAACCCATGGCACCATGATCACCGGGCTGCGAGATAGAAACCCCCTCCATATGCTACCCTACCCTACCCATGCTCATCCTATGACAAGTGCCCGTGGGCATGCATACTCCGTTCCCAACCCTAATGATCATAACTTCTGGCAAATTCACAAAAGATCAGGCCTCGCAAGTCACCCAACAAATGTACACACACGTACTCGTGTGTGGTGCACCAGCATCACGAAGATCACAACAAAAAGATAGGAATGAGAACACAATGCAAAACAAAACACCCAACCAAAAGTAACACGGGAAGGACAACTTCTACATGAATCCCAAAGCCAACAAAATCACACATCATAAAATCACTCAACCAACCTCAATCCAAGAGTATGGATTCTACATGAATCCCAATGATGTAACAAGACCAAAAGTCATGAACTTACTCAACTACCCTCAATCCGAGAGTATCGATTCTACACAAATCCTAGTGTCCATGAAACAAAGCAAAGGTCCAAAACAAACCATAACAACAGGTATAAAATCACTCAACTGAACACAATGTCAAGAGTACGGATGCAACATGCATCCCAATGCAACATAAACATGTATAAGTGGTCTGACTAATATCCAAACGGATCATCCAAGTCCACAACTCACATTGTGCCAAGAAAACCCAAGAAAATAGGGCAGCACACAAAACGAGGTAAAAACCCCAAATTTTAGAAAACCCATTTGGCCTTTGGGTTCAAAAACCCCAAAAATCCAAAAATAATAGGAATAGAACACCATATGCAAAAATGGTCAGCATAACAGCCCAAAAACCCAAACCCTCATCCCGAAAAATAGGAAAATGTTCATACCCACCCAACCGGGTAGAACTAGCATACAAAAATGAAGGGAAGCACTAGTTCTCAACCTCCAAACAAATGGCTACCAAAAATAGAAGTAGAAATGGAGCTGAAACAATAAAATGGGAAAGCTCTACCTCACAGCCAAAAGGGCAAAATGAGAATCTAAACCAGAAAATAAATATCCCGTAGAAGTAGCTAAAAATTGCGACAATCCAAGGTTTCCCCGAGTTGGATCCAACGAGCTCAACCTCATGATGATCCCACGCCCATAGATCCCACAATGAACAAAATAGTAAATCCTCATGAAGAGGATTTTGGGTTTTACTCTCCAACCTTCTAATTCAAAAGTAAGAAGTGAGGAATTAAATTCCTTTTTGGATACTTATTCACTTTTTGGGTGAAAATTGATTAGGGCATTTAACCAGCCAATCTAGTTAAACCCCAAATTGACCAAAACGAAAATAGGCTATTCCTATAAATAGGAATTCATCTATGGAAAAGCTACCAAAAATTAAAATAAATCAATTAAAAAGCCTGAAAACCCAAAAACACATAAATCTCCTTAATAACTTTCACGACAATGCGAACCTCTAAATGCAAAGACATGCTTATTGGTTTAATCACATAATGCAAATGAGTTCAAATTTAAAAATCACCGAAAGGTTTAATTCAAAAATTTTAATAAATGATACGTCGACCATATAAGGATGACATTGGTGAAATATGAATGGCTGAATCACTAACTCCATATGCCACTGCCAGGGATATAAATCCTGCACACTAAACAACACAATCAAGTGCAATTGCATATAATAACATAGCCAAAGAAATAAATGCATTAAATCACCTAATTTAACTATTTAATTAATTATATTAAAATAATCTATTTACATCACTCACGTTCGCATAAAGCATAATAATGCAGGAATGAAGTAAATAACGATAGCATTAAATCCATCACATAACCAAATCAGACGTATGTCCAAAAACTATATATCATCATAAAACACATTGTCATCTCAAAATGACATCATCATGCAAAATGATTAACTGAACAACATAGAAGTCTAAACTCTATGATACTAGAATCAAGGTGTAACATCTGACCCTCAGGTCCTCTCAAATATAAAGCATCACATAAGAATAGATATCTCTCAGATCAAAATATAACAAGGTAAATGTCCGCAACACATAACCAAATAATCCCGCATGAACAATCCATTCTAATTACTTAAGCATTTAATAATGATTGATTATAGAATCAACAAAAAGACACTTAAAACATATAAGCAAACACAATCATAAACATGACTAATCACTGCTATAGGAGCCTAGTCCAGTGTAGCATGGTAAAAGAACATAGTGCAATCTTTGCACACATCTCAGGGTAATCACAGAACAACCTCATAACACCACATCGATCTTGGTAACCACTAGCGCAAATCTCAGTGAACCAAAAATCACAACATAATCACATAGATTAGTCGAAAGCATAAAAAAAACAACTGATAGAGAAACATAAATCCAAATACCTCGATGAAGTAGACTACTCAGTGTCACAGTCATGATCCCATCACAACAAAAGATCAACAAGGTTGCATCCATCAGGATGACTTATAGAAGTAAAATGGGAGAGGCACTACACCTTCTGAATTAGGGTCAAATACAAATAGCAATTAAAAAGTCAATTTTGAAAGATCTAACAAGATCCAACTTACAAAACCAATCTTAGCTAATTTAAATACACAACTAGATAAGAAAACCAAGAAGAATCCACACTTGTACCCTCAAGTCCACCAAGAGATCCTCTAGTTCCTAAGCCATAGCTCTAGCTCTTCAAATTTGCATACATCCTTCCTTCCATCCCAATTAAGAGTTGGAGATGATTCCACATGAAAGAGAAGCTCTAGAGATATTGATTTTGTACAAGGTAGGAGAATACCCAAAGGATATGTCCTAGCCCCTATCAATATAACCACATAGTGAAAATACAACATCAAGAAGCAACAATGCAAGATCTGATACCAAATTACAATAATTTGTTCATAAAATATAACTAATTACATGCAATATGTGTAGTTGTAAGGCCTTCTGAATTAGGGTCAAATACAAATTGCAATTAAAAATTCAATTTTAAAAGATCTAACAAGATCCAACTTACAAAACCAATCTTAGCTAATTGAAATACACAACTAGATAAGAAAACCAAGAAGAATCCACACTTGTACCCTCAAGTCCACCAAGAGATTCTCTAGTTCCTAAGCCACAACTTTAGCTCTTCAAATTTGTATGTATCCTTCCTTCCATCCCAATTGAATGACTAAAAGACTCCACAAGACCCCTAATTATAGAAATATAAGCAACAAGTCAGCCTAGAATGCTAAAAAATAAATATATCTAACATCAAATACTTGAAGAGCCACAAATCTGCCTCCAATAGAAATGAAATGTTTAAAAATTGATATCTAAGAAAAATCACAATATCTCCCAGCTTAGATTGAATTAGAACTTGTTATTTTGACCAAAGGTATTAATTTAGGTCCTCTACAATCCCTTAAGCTTGCTAAGGCTGATTCATTAAGGAAAACTTCAGATTCATCTTGGAAGTCACACATAGAAGCCTATTGTGTAAAATTGTGAGAAATTGATACTCTAGGAGAATTGCCATATCTCCCAACTTATAATGAATTAGGATTAGAAACCTTAACCAGAGATAGTAATCTAGGTCTTATTAAATATTTGAGCTTTGCATACTCTAACACATTTTGGAAAATTAGTTACATGGCTCACAAAAAACACCTCAAAACTAAAAAACACAGTTCCCACAGTAAGGTAAAAATGGCTCAAACTTCAACTCAATCCATCCAATCTCTATAAAATTATGATGAAATTTTATCCAATGTGTCTCCAACACATCCCTAACCATGAAATAATAACTCCACCAAAATCCAAGCTTGATTCTCCTCAACACTTAACCAAAATCCCTCCAAACATGTAGGATTGCAAGCAAGCCTAGGATGCTCCTGCATTAGACACCCCAGGTTCAAAAAGATGCTCAAGTAACTGGAAGAACATCTTCTAGGATTCAACACATAAATCCCAAATTGGCTCTTCACATACATGTCCTCCAATTCTTCAACTTGCAAAATCTTTCCCTTATTTTTCTTCTTCTTCTTTACATCCACCACAGGTGTTCCATAGGTCTACTTTCCATGCTAATCTCCAACCTTCTTAGCATTTTCCAACTCAACTTGGTTGCCAATACTTAGGTTCCTCCTATTGAGCTCTTCATTTTTCAAAGGTATTAGGGAAAAATTTCTACCACATTTCTCAATAGTAAACACATTCCTAACACAATCATGCACTACCCTGCAATCATACTGTCAAGGTCTGCCAAGTAACGCATGACAACTATTCAAATCCACAATATCACACAACACTTGATACTTATATTGCCAATTCTATAAATCAACAAGGGATTTTTCCCTCACTTCCAAAGCATGCTCACCTTAGAATCTACCAATCCAATAAGGATAAAGATGTCTTGCTCTCTTCAAACCATGTTTTTGAACTATCTCTTCAGCAATGAGGTTATTAGTACTACCACCATCCACAATCACCTTGTAGATTTTGCCTCTAGACTTACAACAAGTCTTAAAAAAACTAGTCCTTTAAAAAGAATCCAATGACCTCTCACCAACCAGCACTCACGAAGCCAACAAACTCTCTCCTTGCTTGGGCTGGCTATCCTAGACTACAACCTCATTCACAATAGCAGTTGTCCTCCCAATTGGACATTCAAAAGATCTATACCCTTCTTGACCACACTTTAAAAAATCACCTCTAAACCTAGCTCCACTTGTCTATCTTTTTTGTTCAATAGGTTTTGGTTCACCTTCTACTTTTGGTTTAGCTTGTGTTGAACTATCTTGCTTCTCCTCCCCTTGGGAACTACCTTGATTCTTCCTCTTTAGCTTCTCCTCTGCTCTCAAAGAATACTAATACGTATCCTCAACTAAATAAATATTCAACATACCAACCTCATCCTAAATATTGAATCTCAAACCATTAATGTACCATGCTACCTTCTCCTTGGACAATTCTCTATGCCCAAACTGAATAGTCAACTTCTAGAACTTCTCGATATAATCTTTTACAGTCATATCCTTCTACTTCAAATTCTATAACCTCTTTAAAAACTCAAGTTCATAATCAATAGGAGTGAACTTAGCCTTCAACTTAGTCACCATCAACCTCCATCTAGTGATCTTCATTCCACCTTCCTCTTCTCTATCTCTTTTTAGTTCTTTCCACCAAAGAGTAGCATGTCCCTTCAACTTAGTTTGTACCAACCTTACTTTGAGTGGATCCTCAATATCCTCAAGATAAAAGTAGTCTTCCAATTCACCAATCCAATCAATCAGCTCTTTAGGATTCAAAGTAGCTAAAAAATTAGAAACCTTCATCTTACTCTTCAACTTCAACTGAAATCTAGGTCAAGAAAATTGTCTAACCCCATTTTGCATAGGTCTCTCCACATGATCAGTTCTAGCCTCACCACTTGATCCACAAAATTCAAAGTCTTTAGCAGCTTCCTCATAACCATATTTAGTTCCATATGTTGAGGTACACCACCTATATCATTTATGACCTCAATGATCATATCACTCTCCATCAATGCCATCTCAAATCTAAAAGTGGCTTTAACCTCCTATATTTCAAATCTAAAATCTTCTTTAACCTTCTCTAAGATCCTTTCTTCCATAGCATCACTAATATAATTAATATCCCTAGGGTCTAATCTTCTTGGAGGCATCTTCCAAGATTTTTACAAACCCTAATAAATCCACTTCACAAAACCCCAATGCAAATTACCTCAACTTTAGTGCTTGGTCTACACACTTAGGAACAACCTTCACTCTAATAACACCTGACAAAGTGCAAGGTAGGAGAATCCCCAAAAGAGATTTCCTAGCCCTTAGCAATATAACCACATAGTGGAAACACAACAACAATAAGAAACAATGCAAGATTTGATACCAAATTACAATAATTTATTCATAAAATATAACTCATTATATGCAATATGCCTAGTTGTAAGGCCTTCTAGGTTAGGACAAAATAAAAATAGAAATTATAAAGTTATTTCTACAAGATCCAAAAAGATCCAACTTACAAAACTAATCTTAGCTACTCAAGATACACAACTGGATAAGAACACCAAGAAGAATCCACACTTGTACCCTTAGGTCTACCAAGAGATCCTCTAGTTCCTAAGCCGCAGCTCTAGCTCTTGAAATTTGCATCTATCATTCCTTCCATCCTAAATGAATGACTAAAAGACTCCATAAGACCCCTATGTATACCAATCTAAGCCACAAGTCAACCCAGAATGCTAAAAACTAAATAAATCTAACATTAAATACTTGAAGGCTCAGGCACTAACAATTTTATTTTATCGAGTTATGTCGAGCACAAGCAAAGGGAGTGGAGGGAGAGATGGTTTCCAAAATGTGAATTCTTAAATGGGTTGGACACCTCTAGACTATCAAGATTAGGCCCCTAGACTGGAACACAGGTCGTTGATAGGGGACAGTCAGGTAGTTTCTGGTACTGGGGACCAGTTGGAGATCGTCGATGGGGATCTAGATGTCCCCCCCAATGAAGTAGTCAAGATTCCTTCAGATCCCAAAGTGGATCAGCTAGGCTCTACAAAATGGTCATCCCTTTTTGGGATCAAACCCTCAGGTAAGTCTTCTTTCTCACTTATCAAAACTCTTTCTGTTTCAAAGAAAGGCTCTTGTGCCATTGCCATCCCTAATGAAATTGTAGATCATAGCATTCAATCCATAGCTTCAACTCTAATCAAAAAGTTTCTGGGGCCTAGACAAAACATAGATGATGTCAAATGTTTTATCAAGAAGAAATGGGCTCTCAAAGGCCAAGTTTCGGTCATGGCAATGGTGAAGGGATTTATGTGTTTTGATTTTTCATGCTTGGAAGATATTTCCAACATTCTATGTGAAGGAAAGTGGGCTATTGGACATTCCACTTTGGTGCTTCAAAAGTGGTCTTCCAATCTAAACTTAAATGATTCCTTTTTTGTTCAAGCCCCTGTCTGGGTTAGATTACTCGTGTTGCCTTTAGAATTTTGGAATGAGGATATGTCTATGGGGCTTGTAAGGACCTTTGGTGAACTCCTCTTTATGGACCCTATCACTACCTCCAAGCACCACCTCAAATTTTCTTGTATATGCATTGATGTTAGAGAAGGCATAGATATGCCTGAGATTGTGGCCTTTCATTCCAAGCTCGGAGTGCACGTCCAAAAACTAATCTACAAAACTATTCCTTTTGCCTATTTTTTTTGCCTGAAGGTTGGTCACAAGGATCATTAGTGTCCCAGGGTGGAAAGGCAGAAGACCAAGGCTCCTAATACCTTAGACAAAGCTAAGAAGATATCCTTCCCCTCTCACTCTTTATCCAAAGGGAAGAAGAAACTAATTTGGAGGTGCAAACCAGCCAAGTCTTCAGATTCAAGGGAGAGCAGGGAAGACAAGTAGAGTGCCCCTAGGAAGAATGATACCAAGAAGGGTGATCCTGCTTTGGAGTCAATGACTGGTACATCCTTAGTGGAAGTCCCAGATGTAGAGGTTGTAGTTGCACCAGAAGGGTGTGAGAAAATCACCTCAAGGTAGGTTTCTCCCCCTAATATAGAGCAAGAATCTTAGAGGAAGGAGTCCTCCCACCATAGGCTTTCCCCTAGGCCCAAGGATTCCCCACTTTACCCTTCAGGCTAGGTCCTAGCCCAAGGGAAGGCTCAATCTACTCCCATGGGTTTGGAGGCCAAACTCCTGCTACTCATCAACAATTCCTCTCCTGAACAGGTCTCTCATTGGGAAGAATGGATTGACTATTGCTCTCTTGAAAGCTAAACAACTGGTGCATGACAAAAGAAAAAGAACCAACTTTGAGATCACCCTCCCTTATCCCCAGTGACTACTCGAAGCAAGGTTAAGGCTGATGTTGGTATTACTCCCAAACAACCAGGTAGGAAGAAAACCAACCAAATCTTGCAAGAAGAAACCAAAAGGAACTTGGCAGATGAGAGCTAGTGAGCCATTAAGGAATTCTTAGGAAGTAAGAAATGAAGGTCATTTCTTGGAATATAAGGGGCCTTAATGGGGGCCATAAATAGGAATTAGTAAGAAATATGATCAAAGATCAAAGACCCAATTTTTTTGTTGATCCAAGAGACCAAGATGAAAAGGGAATTGGTTAATAAATTATCTTTCAATAAAATAATGAATAGTGTAGCCACAGATTCAGATGGAGCCTCTATAGGGGTGCTGATTCTTTACAACAATAGGAAGTACCAGTTATCCACAATATTCTATGCATATAATGCTCTCCTCTGCAAAGTCTCCCTTCACCATAGTGATGATTCTTGGTTCATCCTAAACCTGTATGCACCTAACTCTAAAAGGGAAAGGAAAGCCTTCTGGGATAGTTCCATTGCAATCATCAACAACATCAACACCAAAAAAGGAATCATCATGGGGGCTTTCAACTCCCCTCTCACTAATGACAAAAAATGTGGAGGGCTAGCCCCAAATCAGGAAAGTAAGCTTGACCTCACCAACTTCATCCACAATCTTTCTTTTATGGATGTGGATCTCCTGGGGGGTAGTTTTACTTGGTCTAACAAAAGAGTTGGAGGGGAATGTATCCAAGTTTGTCTCAATAGAGCCCTCATCTCTCTCGAGTGGCTTCAGACTCACTCCTACAGACTATCCCTCCTCCCTAGAGTTGGCTCAGATCACTCCCCTATTTCTCTTTCTATTAGCCCCCTTGTTGTCAAAAGGACTTTTCCTTTTTTCTTCAAGAAAATGTGGAGAAACATTAAAATTTGGAATAAAATTGACTTCAGCCATATTTTCCAAGACAAAGATGAGAAGACTACCCAGCTTAGCACTATCCAGGAAGAAATTCAACATATTAGTTACAATGATCATAATAGGCTGGAAGAGGACCATCCTCTTAGATCTCCATAACATCATTTCAAAGGAAGAAAATTATTGGAAACAAAGATCTAGAGTTAATTGGTTAAAAGAAGGTAACGAGAACTCAAGGTTCTTTCATCTGACCACCCTAAAACATCAAGCAAACAATAGGATCTCTTCCATTAAGAAAGGCCAGGCTCATTTAACCAAGGATGATGAGATTGCAGAAGAAGCTGTTAAGTTCTTCTCCTCCCTCCTTTCCAAGGATCCTTCTCTCTCAGATCCCAACCAAGTTGAAATTTTGCCTGCTATTCCATCCTTGTTGCAAGTGCACCACAATTTGATGCTGAAAGCTATCCCCTCCCCAAAGGAAATCTTCCTAGCTCTCAATTCTCTCTTAGGAGATAAAGCCCTTGGCCTAGACGACTTCTTGACTTTCTTTTTCCAAGTCTTCTGGGAAGTGGTCAAAAAGGATGTTATTAGGGCAGTGTAAGAATTCTTTGGTGCTAGAAATCTTCTGAAAGAACTAAATGCCACCTTCCTGGTTCTCATCCCTAAGACACCAGGAACTAACTCAATGGATAAGTTTAGGCCCATAAGCCTTTGCAACTCTTTGTACAAAATCATTTCAAAGGTTCTTACCTCAAGACACTTCAACATCCTCCCTTTGATTATTTCCCCTCAGTAGACCAGTTTTGTTCTTGGGAGATAGATTCTTGACTCCATTATCATGGTCCATGAGGTCATCCACTCTCTTGAGGCTAATAAGACCGAAGGTTTCTTGCTCAAATTAGATATGTCTAAAGCCTATGACAGGGTGGACTAGAATTTCCTTCTGGCAATCCTACAAGCTTTTGGTTTTGATGCCTAGGTTTGCAAGCTCATCTCTCAACTTGTTACTTCTCCTTCTTTACCTATTTTGGTTAATGGTTCCCCTTCTCTTTTCTTCTCTCCTTTGAGAGGACTGAGACAGGGCGACCCAATTTCCCCTGTTCTTTTCATCATTATGGTTGAATGCTTGGGAAGACTCATCCAGAGGAAATGTCAAGATAGGAGTTTACTTGGTCTAAAGCCCTCTTTGGGTCCCTCTACCTTCAGTCACCAAAAATTTGTTGATGATACCATTTTTGAGGGTGAAGCCACTGTCAGTGAGGCCACAGTTTTCAAGGCCCTCCTGAATACCTACACTAGGGGCTCAAGCCAGGTGATCAATTGGGAAAAGAGCTCAGTCTTCTTCATCAACACTCCCTTGGAGAGATAGAGGAAGATTGCCCACATTTTGGGAAGTAGTATTGGCTCTCTTCCTGCCAACTATCTCGACCTGCCCTTGGGCATCAGACCCCCAAATTCTTTCTAGAATAGCATCCTAGATAGATTCAACAAGAAACTTGCAAGATGGAAAGATGCCATCCTAAGCCAGGTTGGCAAGTGCACTTTGGTTAAATCCATCTTTCAGAACCTCCCAACTTATGCCTTAAGCCTTTTTGGTATCCCAGTCAAGCATGCTGATAGGATGGAGAAGATTCAAAGGGACTTTCTCTGGTCAGGGTCCGATGACCATAAGAGATACCACCTTATCACTTGGGATCTTGTTTGTCTCCCCAAATGCTATGGTGGTCTTGGCATTAGAAAAATTAGACATCTCAACAATGCTCTCCCAGCTAAGTAGATATGGCACATTTTTCAAAGTTCAAGTGTCTGGAGGGATATCCTGACTAAGAAATACCTGAGAAGGTAGTCCCTTAACTCCTTGATAGATGGGTCAGAGATTCCATAGGGGTCTTACATTTGGAATGGGATTTTGAAGGCAAAACCTTTGGCCAAATCTAAGGCTAGATGGAAAGTTGGCAATGAGGACAATATCTTTTTTGGCATGACAACTAGACATTTCAAGGACCTCTAATCAATCACCCTTGCTTTGGTAGATGGGTTGAACAAAGCATAGAAAGATATGGTCTATATGTCAGAGATTATAGATTTAGAAATGATTGGCATGACATGTCCGAGCTATCCTTGGACCTTAACTCTCTGATGATTTATCTGAAATCCACCCTCCTCAACAATAGTAGGGATACCCCCATTTGTGGGGATTCTTCGAGTGGGAAGTACTTTGTTGCCTCAGGATATTTCTCCATATGGGATAGGATAGAGAAGCCAATTTGGGCTAAAGCCTAGATTTTTGGTCTCACTCCTAAAACCAACATTTTCTTCTGGCTTCTCCTGCAAGACAAAATCCTTACCCTACATAATTTAGCCAAGAGAGGCCAAATTATCCCCAATAGATTCAGCCTTTACAAGCATGACCTAGAAATGGTTAATCATTTGTTCATTCATTGCCCTTTCTCATCTAAGGTGTGGAACCTCCTAACCAAGGACCTCGGTTTCAGTTCATGCCCCCCGGTTATTTTCCAAGACTTCTTTAGCCAGTGGAGAAGCCACCATTCTAGCATGAATTCACATTTATTTAGCTTATGGATTGTCCCACACTTCTGCTGGGGAATCTAGAAAGAGCACAACAATAGAATTTTCAAAGAAAGGGAATCTCTAGAATTCATAATTGTTGAGAAAATTGAAGGTCTCACCTTGGAGAACTATGCTATAACCAAGGGTGGAAACATCAAGGAAAGAGGGAACTATAAAGCTAGAAATGAAGGTAGGGACAAGAGGAGACAGGAAGCTAGATGGTCCTTTCCCCCTTAGGACTGGCACAAAGCCAACTTTCCCTCTTGGTCACCAGACCAACCACTTCACTGAAGCCAGTGTGGCCAACCATATTGTTAAACTAGCTTTGGCTTCCAGAATTGAGCATCTCTGGCTTGAGGGAAATTCCTTAAACATCATAAACTATATCAAAGGTCTCACCATGCCATCCTGGACTATTGTCAACGTCATTGAGGATATCAAATATGACTTGCGCAAGTTCAAAAAGACTTACGTCAGCCATATTTTTAGGGAGGCCAACCCAGTTGCTAACTAGTTTGCCAATGATGCAGTCACAAGAAATTTGGTGATGACGTGGAGGAATGGTAACAAATTTCTAGTTTCAACGACTGAGTTACCCCAACTGGACCAAATCCAGGGCACAAATATTATTTCTTTTTAATTATGACAAGATTTTCCAAATCGTATGTCGGAAGTAGAGTAATGAGAAGTAATGTGGAGCCCTTTTCTAGATCTAATTACGCATACAAAAGGCACGCTTTGAAGGCAGGCTCAAACAAAACCACTAAAAATCATAAAAACATTTTCATTTTTTGCATCCCAACCAATTCTGTGCTCTATAATACTACTAGTGGTTTCAAGTTTGTTGAGCCGAAGACTACCATGGTGGGTGAAAGGATTAGAAGAGAACCTTCAGGGAGTTAGAGAGTTGGAAGGAGAAGAAGAAGGTTTGGCATAAGCTCGAAAAAGGTGGAATAACCAGGTTCATGGAGAAGCTGCATAGTTTTGATTCTGGGGTTATGAAGATCATGGTGGATTCTTGAAGCAATGGGAGAGTCAAAATTGATGGTGTCACCCACCAAATCTATGAGGGCTTAATTGTGGAGGTGACAAAAATCCCGCTAGATAGCATAAAATTTTATAGGGACAAAAAGATGTCGGCCAATGCTATAAATGAATTTTTCAAAGATGACAAGGAGAGAGACAAGCTCATCAAGATCAACACCTACTATGATATTGAATCCATCAAGAAATTATGGAGGTATGTTCTTAGAATCCTCATTGAGTACATCACTCTTGATCCTAGGTTCGACAGGATAAGAACACACCATTTTGTTTTGTTGAACCACTTTAGGCATGGTGTTAAAATTTGTTTTCCCTTCTATATTTACACTTCCATGTCTAAGAGTATTGAGGGTTTCAACAATTTTTTTTTTACTAATCCCACCCTCCACAAAGGCCTTCTTCTCCTAGTTTACAAGTTTTTGAAAACCCAAACCAGAGGAAAATCCCTTGGTGACCCAAGTAGTAAATCGAACGATACTCCCAATTTGGACTTAGAGGATGTTCAAGTCATTAATACGGAGGATGAGAAAAACCCCACCAAAGCTACCTCTATTGCTCATAACCCTAGTATGCCCAGTAGAAAGAGTCCTAGAAGCTACCCCCCTTCCCCTCAAGCCTAAGCCTCAGGATGAGAAAATTGACAGTGGGGAAGAGGAGGAGATAGATACTAATTTAGAGGAAGAGGACAAGGAGCTAGGGAAGGACAATGTGAGTGAGGTGGAGAAGGGGAGGGATAGTGACAAGGAGGAGGTTGCCCCTGTTTCCTCTCCATGTAACCCCAGGAAAAGAAAGGCTGACCAGGCCCTGATTTAGGAAGAAGCCCAGATTCCTAAAACCCATGGCCCTGACCCACCCATATCCCCACCTAAGGAGATGAATGAAATTATGGTGGAAAGAAGTGGGGAGGTAGTAAGGAAGAATAGGAGGAGGGCTTGTAGAAATTTTAACATGGACACAAATAGGTTGGGTATTGTTAGAGAATCGATGAACATCCAGGTGTTGGAGGAATTTGATGGAAAAACCCACTATGACGAGTTAATTGACCCTGCTATCTTGGTCACCTCTAACAACATGTGGGAAACTAGCTTCAATTTCCTGAATAATGCAAAGAATTTATTGGTAGACAATTTTTGTTCTATCAAATGGTTGTTTCAAGAAATTGAGGCCCTTAAGGAAAAGAACAACTAGGACACCAATCAAAATAACCGCAGGGTTTAGGAGACCATAGGAAAGAATACTACATAGATTGGTAACCAGAACATCCACAGTAGCCTAGACACTAGGGATGGACAAGAGGATAGACTCTCCTTGGTTGAACAAAAATTCCAAAAGTTTGAATCCATCCACTAGGTTCTAACTAAACAAATTGTGGACACCCTGCATAATCTAAATGAGAACATTGTCAACTTGGGTGACTCTTTGATGAGAGCTAGCTTAGGTAGGGACATTGTATAGAAGACTGGGATGAATTTTGGCCAGGTAGAATTTTATCAAACTAAAGTTAGGGACCATGTGAACAAGACGGACCAGCTGGAGACCTAGAATAGGAACTAGGAAGGAGCAGATACACAGAAGGACAATGAAGCTGTAGAAATTTTGTAGGACCTAGAGAATGATAACTAATAGTTTGCTTCACTTTTGGTTTTGTTCTTTATTTTGGTTTTTGGCCTTTGCCTCCTGGTCTCAGGCCTTTTGTCAATTTCTGGCTTTTAGCAGTAGTCTCTTGTTAGCTAGACTTTTTAATTTTCTTTTTGGTATGTTGTAAACTTTTGGGCTTTAGGATCCCCATAAAACCTATTTTACTTAATCAAAAACATTAAATACTTGAAGAGCCACAAGTCGACCTCCAATAGAAATTAAATGTTTAAAAATTGACACTAGAGCAAAATTGTGATATCTCCTAGCTCCAATTTAATTATAACTTGTGCTTCAAAAAAAAGGTAGCACTTTAGGTCCTCTACAACCCCTTAATTTTTCTAAGGCTGATTCATTAAGGATAACTTTGGATTCATCTTGGAAGTCACGCATAGAAACCCATCGCACAAAATTGCTAGAAATTGATACTCTAGGAGAATTGCCAAATCTCCCAACTTATAATGAATTAGGACTAGTGACCTTAACCAAAGATAGTAATCTAGGTCCTCTTCAATCCTTGAACTTTTCATCCTCTAACTCATTTTAGAAAATTAGTTACATGGCTTCAGCAGGCACCTAGAAACTAGAAATCATAGTTCCAGCAGCAGGGTAAAAATGACTCAAACTTCAACTCAATCCATAAAATCTCTATGAAATCATGAGGAAAGGTTCTCCAATGTGTTTCCAACACATCCCTAACTATAAAATAATAACTCCACCAAAATCCAAGCTCTATGCTCCTCAACACTTAACCAAAATCCCTCAAAACATGCAAGATTGCAAGCAAACCTAGGATGATCCTGCATCAGATATAGCCATGCACAAGGTATCATATGCTTTATCACATTTTTTGTGTCATTTAGGCTTTTCTACAAGTAATGTTGGTTCAATTTCAAAACCCATTATTACTCTATACAACCCTAACTTATTAAGATAGATTGGCATTTTAGACTTCCACTCATAGTAGTTATAGGGTGTGAGCAATGGTATTGTTGATTGATCCATTTTAGTGTAGAAATAAAATTTGTTATATAGAATTAAAAAGAAGCAAGGCTACCATAAGAGAGTAATGACAGTACACATGAGACTACCCCCCTTTTACTAGATCAAGAAATTACCCCCCCAAGATGCAATTATTTTAGCACTTTATAATTCACTGCTTGTACAATAAACACTTTTGTAAAATATTTATCAAAGTGGACTTGATTTGTAATTAAAATTTTTTATTTGAAGTAAATGAAGACTTATACAATCAAGATAAAGGATTTCTATGAATCCAAACTATTACAAGTGACAATTTTGGCCAAAGGTTGAAAGTATAATTTTCATCCAATAAGACTATAATTTTATAGAATATTTGGATTCTTCTAAAAAAATAATGCACTTAAAAAGAATGACACTTAAAAATCTGTCCATATGAGCCTGTATGATGCTCCAGAAGTTGCAAAATATAGGATTACACAGGTACAATCATGCAAAACTACAATCATGGATTACCATATGCATCCAAAAATTAAAAATAATACAACCACTATATTATTTGGAGAATTCTGCCCCAAATTAAAAAAAATTGCATCCAATTTGGAGTCTAGATGACCAAGTTATGGCCATTCAAAGTTAGACTACCAGACATAAAATGCAATTCAAGATGGGTAATTCAAAAATATTTATGATTAAACTTGACGGTCAAATGAATGTCACAACAAGGAAAAAATGATCATTGTGATGGTCACATAGATGTCAAAATTAACATAAGAAGCTAACAACATTTGGAAAAAATTATTAGTCCCACATTCATAGATGTAAAGGGAATTGAAGTCTTTAAATTTTTGAGTTCTCCCACCTAATTATGTACATTGATTTGGTTGATCTTGTAGCTGGTCAATGTGCATGTGAGTCATTTATAGACTTTATATGGGCTGGCCCAAGCATGTTTGATGTGCTTTAAATATATATTTTTAAAAACCTTGTTTCTATCTTGATTTGCGTGTCAAATGATTAAAAAAATTCCACAAAGAGCTCTAAGCACTGAAATAGAATGAATAATATATAAAAATTTGTCTTCCAAGCCTTCTCGATACAATGGTAAGGTTTGTTTTATGAGCTCTTTGTAATTGATGCAAACAAACTCCAATTTGAATGAAACAAAAGTTAATTTTGACTTTTTCAAACCTTATGGATGCAATGGAATTGTCAGAATGGCTCTATGGATCCACTATAGTGATGTAAACAATAGATCAATAAAAACATATATATCTAAAAGAGGTATTACTAGGTCTTCATAAATCCTTTATGATTCTCCAATTTGTATAGAAACGTAAGAGAAGAGCATACGAGATTTTACAAGACCTCTAATAAAAATAGTCTACTCATTAAAAATTTCTCCAATACCATTTTAGGATTTGTATAAAAAAAATATAACTAGAATTTAATGAAAGACATAGATCAATCAAGAGGAAATAAAATTGTTAGAATAAGAATATAAGAGAAATCTCTAATGTAAATGTTGAAAGGCATAATAACATCAATATTTCCTAATGTGTAATACATAGGAGCTAGCCTATTGATATATATAAGAGCTTGGAGGATACTTGGACAATATTGAGACAAGTGTCTCAACTTGGAGGAAGTAGAGTCCTGCTAGAATCAACCACCTACCATCCATCTACAATCTAGAAGAGTGGTGTCCAAATTGGAATTAACCACACGTGATATCTTAGGAGTAGTTGGAGTCAAAAGGATGACTCACAATATCCTCCTAATAATAATATCTAAGATTATATAATTCATCCTAATTTATGAGCCACCTAATTAAACTCAATATAAGAGTTAAATGGAAAAGAACTATTTACACTAACAAAGATTAGACTAGTTGAATATGCTACATCAATTTCTCAATCTGATTTGGATTCAACTTGGATTGTGACATTTAAATGATTTAGGAAAATCATTTCTTTCAACCTTGAGTGTCTAATGTAGGAGCATCATGGGTTGCCTTTCTATCCTACTCACCTTTGTGCACTTTGTCAATTATTGCCGAGTTGCAATTGTTGTTGAGTTCTAGTATTGGCCAAGTATAGTCACTGCCAAGTGCAATAGTGACTAAGTTCCCTATGATGGCTAAGTTTCTTCTTTGGCCAATTCCTATGGTTTTTGAGTTCCTTCAAGTGCTAAGTGAACTTGTTGGTTTGTTAATGCTCAGTTCCTTCTTTGACCAAGTTTATCTATGTTGGTTATTAGTGAGATTTGACTTGTTAATTTAGTTTGAGTCATGTGTTTAATGTAAGGATCATGCATTGGAATGTGTGTAAACCATTATAAGGTTGGCCTTCAGTTATGAAAAGATCTAGAATCTTATGTAAGCCATTTTGGTAAGTATAAGTAGTGAGTCTAGTTTTAGTGAGAGCATAGATGCTAAGTAGAAGAATTGTAGAAGTTACAAAGGGAGAGTATGGATATCTGATTTCTCTCTTATCATGTTGAATGCATTTTAATGTATATCTAAACTTGTATTGGTTGTACCTAGAAAGCATCATAGCCAAGCATGTTCATAGATAATTTGATGAATCTATAAGAAATTTTTTATTTATCTCTCTCCTTGGTGTTGTTCTCTATTTTTTTCTTCTATTGTGTTTACTTGGCTAGGTGTTTGGAAAGTTGGGTGTGCCTCTAGGTCTAATTATCCAACAATCCTTGCATCAATTATGTTGTTAATCTAGTACCCTTTCATCAGTAACCTATTCTAAAATCATTTTATTGTCACCAATCATCAATGTCACTAGTTCATATTAACACATTAAACTCCTCTTTAATTATATTACCTCAGTAATCTTTTCATCCACCTACTGCAAATCCATCACCTTTTGATCCAAAACAATCTGATCTCCTATGGTGTAAGTTCTCTATTGAAATTAGATTTATGTAGTGATGTAATTATTGTCATTAATGGCAATACATGATGTACTTACTTGCATAAAACCTAAAAAATAAAGATACTTATCTTTTGGTACTTAGAAAATCATCTAAGTATAAAATTGGTTTATAATAGTACATTGTTTTATATGTAAAATGTGTCTGATGTCATATTATGACCAGCGAAGATATATGGAGACTATATAAATGTTGATGATGATGTGTATAACCTATAACATTAGTACAAATAGTACAAAAAAGAGATATTCATGATTTACAAAGTGAAGCAGAATAATAGAATTAAAGAAAAGGAATTATTTTGTTTACAAAATAATTACTTGACCAATTAGGGCCAACATCTTATATGTTTACTCTAAGTTGGAAAAGTATATTATGGACTTAGCTGACCTAGTAGCAATTTCTGAAAAGGCATGATATTTATATAAAGGATATCTTGTCAGAAGATGTGTGTAATTGTATTATGATAAGTGATATGCAAACTTTTGAGAAAATGATTTCATGATCCAAGATCAAGCCGAGGATAGAGATCAGTCAAGGAAGAAGATACAACATCTATATAACTAAGGACTAATTACTTGTTTGGGTAGTGAGCTCTTCTTATAATTGGAAGTTCATGTTTGGGTAGTAAGCTCTTCTTGTATCCACTATACTACAACTCCTAACATGGTTGGAATCTCCTAATAGGGATTCAAAGTCTCCTAACAGGGACTCTCTATACTAAATTTTCTCATTGACTCCTAACAAGGTCCATCCTCTAACAAGGAACATATATATCAGCATATTATTTAGTGGGTATCATCTCCATTGGGGTTTTCCCTTGGCCAGGGTTTCCCTAGTTAAAGAAATATGGTCTTATGATTTCTCTTTATGCATGGTTAATATTATTGTTCAACATTACTTGTTTACTTTCTTACGCATGGTTCAAAGTAATTAATAATATCCAGTTGGTGACAAAAGTTTGTATAATATTGATTCATTCCCCCCCCACCCTATATTCCCTATTTCTAACAATAGGTGTAGTGCCTACACCTAGTTTTCATTTTGCTATCATTGCTAGTTTTATGCTTGATTATTAGTAGTATTATTTTGAGATTATCAAGTATTGTTTCAGATTCAATTGATTTTATGATGAGATTACTTGGTACTCTATACTTCATGTATGCATGATGTGTAGTGCCTGCCCTCATTCACATCTTTCTAGACATATTGTTGCTATTATTATAAGACTATATTAGACTAGTTTTATGTTGATGGATTAGTAGTATTGTTTTGAGACTATCAGACATTATGTTATGGATTTAGTTGGTATATGATGAGATCATTTAGAATTTACATTTCATGTATGCATGATGATCATTACATTGCTTTCAGTTATTGTTGATGATTAGTTAGATGGTTTATTATCTCATGTGTTTTATTATGGATACTTACCCCCTACTTGCATGTGTATGGTGTGTGTGTTTGCTCATATTGTATGGCGTTTCTGATATGGTTAAGAAAGGGAGTTGTAGTCACCTACTAGTCAGGATCTACACGATGCACCACTTCTTTTCATTGCCTATTTAGCTTAGCATTATATATATTGGATGTACATGCATGGTTTTTATGCAGGTTGCAGGTACCGGGTATCGACTTCCCTGAATTGCCAGGATGAGTGTACCCTATTATACTATCTCAATGATAAGAGAAGGGAGATAAATTCTCAAGTCCAAATCCCAAACCCTTAAACCATTTGTCCTAGTAAGGTAGGACAAGTATCTGGATATTTTACCCACCGAATGTGTCAGATGACATATTTCATGATTTTCAACCCTTTAGACTAATTTTTTGTGAATTGCTCTCTGATGGGTTTTCATATTTTATCTTGGAGGTCTATGGTGAATTTTCTATTAATTAAGTCTTAATAAATAGATTTAATTAATACATTAATTATTTGAGAAAATTAATATAAAATATCATTATCTTTGATATTTTGATTATAATTAATTAAATGAGAATTAATTGAGAATTAAATTAAAAAAATTAGAAAATTAATAATTAATAATAATAAAGTAATAAATAAATAAAAATAATAAAAGTTATAAAATTTAAAATAAAAGTTATAAAAAATTTAAATAGAAATTATATAAAAAGTAAATTAGAGTTATAAGCTTACATAGGAGTTAATGCACCTTTTCTATTTCTCTTATGTCAACAACATGGGGGTTAGTGCATCAATTAAGCACATGGTGTCTACAACCTTATGATTCATCTAGAAAGTTGGAAAAGACACATGCTTAGTTGGTGACACCTTCTAGCTATTTCTAGAGACATTCTAGGTGTTTCTTGAGAGCTCTTTATATTCAGGCATTCCTAGAAGCTTAGACATAGCGTTTGGAGAGCATTTGGAACATTGGAGGACTCGAAAACTCTGAAGAATGGAGGAGCTTGCTCTGCAAGTTTTTTGAGGAAGAGCGAATTAGCATTAGAATCCGAGTAGATTCTTGTGATTTTACTTATGCTATTTCTGCATCTTGCATTCCTTGTCTTCTTCATATCTTCCATATGTTTTCTGAGGATTTTTCTATTTAATTGTATGCATTCTCAATTTGGGTAGTCAAATTTATTTGAGAATCTTATATGTATAGATTTGAAAAGAACACGGGGCTAGGGTTTAAATTGTAGCCAAGCCATTAGATAAATTATTGGATAAATTTGAGATCAAAAGTTTATAGAAAAATTTTGAAATTAGAATTTTAATAGTTTTTAAATCTGCACACACACACACACACACACACACACACACACACACACACACACACATATATATATGTATACATGTTTATATGCTATGATATTTGATAAAACTCTACATGTATATATACATACACATATATATATACATAAATACCTATATATATATATATACATACATATGTATATATACATATATATTTATTTAATTAAAAATTGAATGATATCGTACCATGATTGATTGAATACATTTTAAAAAAATTATTAAATATCAAAATCGCATATAATAACCGGTGAATGAAATCGCTTATGCAATTTTAAAAAAAAATGAAATATGTATAAGTGGGGGGGATGAGACCCGCGCCCCGTACCCACTGAGGTCATAGTGTACCTACTATTGCAGGTACTGTGATGATAGGGGTACACAATATCCACTGACTTCGCGGGCCCTACTACCGCAGGGTCCTGCGTACCACTGGTGGTACTCATTAATAGGTATGCATTTGTATAACAGTCGTTCATGCCATATATGAAATCAGATTTTCATTATTAATAAATTTTCATATGTTATATTGTATCAATCGAAATTATTGTAATTCAATTTTATAAAATGCAATAATAATAATTATTTATATATTTATATATGTATGTATGTATGTATATATATATGTGTGTGTGTGTGTGTGTGTGTGTGTGTGTGTGTGTGTGTGTGTGTGTGTGTGTGTGTGTGTGTGTGTGTGTATGTGTGGTATGTAAATATGTTATTAATAAATTTGAATTGATAAAGATTTATATCAAAGGTTCATTTTTATAATGGTGAACTCTTTAATAATTTTCAACTATTAAGATTTAATTGTTTTAAATTATTAAATAAAGTATATGAAATTTAATTGGTAGTTTGGTGGGGGACGTTTTCAAACAAATATTATAATTGGAAGATGGATTTTTAGACCTATTAAGGAAAACTTTTATCCATCCAAAACAATACATGTGTTAGAAAAAAATGTACAAAATGTTCCTCCATTCATTCTCCAAACTTGGAAACGTAAGCTGAAACCTCTACATTTAAGTCAAGTTTGTAAATTTATCAAAACCAAAATAGTGTTTGAATTGTGTATTCTTTATGCTATTGTTTTGAGTTTTGGGTTGACTATTGTTGACCAGTTATAGGATGTCTACTAGAGGCTTGGGGGTGATGTGATTGTGATGTCATGATGATGTTTTAATCTCGATCTTTATAAACCAAACCATGGTTATGTGATGGAATGCTCTATGTAATGTTGGTATTTACTATTTTTTATAGTTGAGATCCTTATGTATCTAAGACACTTGACTTAACTATATTTTTGAGTCATCGATCAGTTATCCTTGGTTATTTTCTATTTGCCATGATGGGACTAAAATGTGGTTTTATTCTTGATGATGTCATGTTGTGACATGTTTGACTCAACCATTTTGGAGTCTTTGATCAGTATGATTGAGATATATTTTGGTTATTGAGAACCAATGTATAATTTTGATTATCAGTGATACTTCAGTTGCCAATAGAGAGCTGTTGTGATCATGACTTTCTATGGATGCTTGCTCATGGAGGTTTGATGCTTTTATGCATATTTGATGATTTTATTATGAATTATCTTTTGTGATTTTGAGATTTATGATTCCATGAGCTTAGGGTAGGATATCTGCATGTAGTGTTGGGAAGTGGCTTGTAATGGGGGTCGGGGCCCTAAGAGGCTGCCAGGGTAACTCATTGTAAGTTGGTTAAAAAAGTGAAAACACTCACACCTAATACTAACTAAATGAACCTAAAAAGATAAGTGTTTTTTTCTCGCCCATGCCTCGAGTGCTTGTACAGACTAGGATGGGAGTAGAGAGAATGCATGGTTGTGACCTTGCATTCCATAGTATGCCTCATTAGTATGAGAGGATACTAGTGGCCACATGAGATCAATATGGACCCGTGGAGTTTAGGTAACTGCCAGGGTAACTTGTACATGATATATGCGATGACACTTTCCTACTTGCATAGTAGGTTCCTACATGTCATTGTGTGCCTCTGGGATTAGATGTCAGTTTTATGATGGAACCTTTGAGTTAGTATACTTTTAGGATTCCTGGACTTATAGGGATTTACGCTATGTGTTTTGGATAGCTTGTTTGGGACTTGAGATTATCTCCTCAGCACGGTGGGAGTGGACTACTTACGTACCATGCAGTTGGGTGGTAGTGTTTTCCACTCTTATCATTTGAGATTCATTGAGACATTGTGGCTGATGCGTCTTTCGTGATGGTGGATATGTATCCTTTCATTGATGATTAACATATGTTAGATGATGTTATCTTATGATTATATTTGCATATTAGATTACTTTCTGCATATGATATAGTATATGTTAGGAGTGACATTCCTACTATGTTGATACTGATGATCTCTTCAGTGACTTGGAATGTTATGCACGGAGGGATGGCTAGGGCCCGCAATGGTGTAATGATGCTATTTAGGATTGGGAGGAACCATGCCCTTAGTTTATTATGTTTGATCTTATGATGGATGTTTATATCTTCTATGATGATGTATCATGTGATTATCTTTACTTTGATGTATCTTGGATTAGAATAAGATGATATACCTTATTCCACATATGTAAATTCTTTTAAGCTTTTCATACCCTGTGACATGTACAGTGGATTATTGAGCATTTGGAATGTAATGTATAAACATTGGACTTATCATTATTATTTCATGTGGTTGTTGTATTAGATGGTTTCAATAATGTTAGTTGATTTAGATGTAATTCAACATTAAGGGATCTTAAAGAATGTAACCAGTTGTGTATGTTATGTTTACTTTTAGATGGACATTGCTATTGCTTCTTTATGGTGCATAAGTTATATGTGGTATTTACTTTCATATTTAAAAAAAAATTCTACCAAACTTGGTGAAATTCTAGGTTAATTCTTTGGATCCTTTAGCGGGGCATTACATTTGGTATCAGAGCCCGAGTTTCTACATTGGGAGCTCTGGGTATATTTTGGAACGACTAGAACTTTAAATTATTAAGTGTATCTCTTCAACTTGAAACTAGGTGAACTGAAACAGACTTAGAACTGTTACTTGTATATTTTTCATACTTCAACACTTAGTTTCAAAACTAGAAATTTTACTTAAACCTAAACATAGACAAACTGAAATTGAACTTAGTCTATTGCAAACATGTGTCTTTTGATTACAATAGTACTTTGTACTATTGTAGGATGGTATCTGGGACTACATCTTCTGTTAGAGGCCATGGTAGAGGATGTGGAAGAGGTCATGGTCATGGCAGAGCTATCAGTGTCCATGAGTCTGCCCATGAGGGATCTAGTCATGAAGAAAGTAGAGGAGAGAACACTAGTAGGCAATAGGAAGAGAGCCGCAGAGAGGACCAAGCTGAGTCTGAAGAGGTTGGTTTGAGACAAATGATGCAGATTATTCTTGAACATCTACCTCCTGTTCAAGAACAGCCCAAAGCACATCAGACTGAACAAGAGCATAGACCTTGATCTAGGAGCCCTTGAAAGGATCGTTAGAGGTCCATTGTGTCCACTCAGATGAAGGATCTTTCAAGATCCAAGGTTAGGCCTTTCAATGGGCAAGGTTCTAGTTATGTGGTCGAGCAGTGACTTATTTCCCTCGATAGGATTTTTGCCATGCAGGATTTTGATAGCAATGTTAAGGTAAGATTTGTGATCACCAATTTAGAGAATTTTGGGGCCACTTGGTGGACAATTGAGGAGAAGCTGGGAATCGATATGAGCAGTGTCATGTGGGAACTATTCTTAGAGAGTTTCTGTGAATGATTCCTACCAGAGGAGTGGAAACAACAAAGGGCAAATGAATTTCATAATCTCAAACAGTATACTATGTCAGTGACCAAGTATGAGCATAAGTTTTATGAGCTCATGTCTTTTTTAGGATTCAGTGAAAATTCAGCTTAGTTGACACAACATTTTATTAGGGGTTTGAACAACCGTATAATTGGGGGTGTCAAGGTATGTAAGCCAAAAACCCTTAAGGATGCGGTATGTCAAGCTATCCTTGTTGAGAAAAGTGTCAACCTTGGTCAAGGAGGTTTTGTAGGAGCACCAGCAGCATCAGGATCTAAAGGCAACTTCAATTTAAGTGGTAACAAGAAGTCTTCCTTTTCTAAGGGGAAACAGTATCAGCAGTAGTCTCAGTAGAAACAACAATAGAAGGGATTGAATTCTCATGCTCAAGGTGGAGGCAAAGGTTTTAACTCCAAGAACAACCGCAATACTCAATGCAACAAAAAAAATCAGCCCAATCAGCCAGCTCAGAGTAGACAGTCTTTTGTTAGCAAGAATAGTCATTAGCAATCAAACGTACCACCTATGGGTAGAGGATCTAGTAGAAATATAGAATATTTTTCATGTGGTCAAATTGGACATTATGCAGCTCAGTGTCCACAATGAGCACCTTAGTTTTCAGGACCTAGGCCTATAGTTTCAGAGTCTACAGTTGGTTATGCAGGTAGAGCTCATAGATTTTTTGCAGCAGTAGATCACCGTCAGGCAGATCATCAAGGAACAGTGGTTGAGACCATAGGTTCTATTCGAGGTATATCTCTTTTAGCATTGTTTGATTTAGGAGCTACAAATTCATTTATTTCACCATCTATAGTTTCTAAGTGTAAGCTAGTTGCAATGAAGCAAGATCATGGTTGGCAAGTGGAACTAGCCTCAGACATTAAGGTGTCCACAGATTCTGTAGTTCTTAAGTGTGGGCTTAGCTTAGGAAGCTTTGATACTGCAGTGGATCTTTGAGTCATACCCCTTGGTTCCTATGATGTGGTCTTAGGCATGGACTGGCTTGGATCTCATAGAGCCAGTGTAGATTGTAGGAAGAAGACTATTATGTGCCAAGATGACCATGGGAATGATGTGAAGATAGTTGGGATACCAAGGCCTATATCTTTACGGATGATTTCTGCTATGCAATTGAAGCAAAGTTTCCGTAAGGGATGTCAGATATTTTCTATTATGGTAAATGATCTGGATGAGGAAGATCCTCTAAGGAAGACTTTAAATCACCCAATTTTATAGGAGTACACAAATGTCTTTTCAAGTGAGGTTCCAAGCATGCCTCCAAAGAGGGACATTGATTTTAGTATTGATTTGATTCCTAGAGTGGAGCCTATTTCTAAAGCTACTATGTGAGTTACGTCTTCAGCTAGAGGAACTTCTGGCCAAAGGGAGCATTCGACCTAGTGTATCACCATGGGGAGCTCCAGTGCTCTTTGTGAAGAAGAAAGACAGTTCTTTGCGCCTTTGTATTGATTAAAGACAGTTGAATAAGGTGACTATTAAGAATAGGTATCCTTTTCCTAGGATTGATGACTTATTTGATCAGATCAAAGGAGCTACAATATTCTCCAAGATTGACCTTAAGTCAAGATACCAACAGCTTCGCATTAAGGAAGCCGATATTCATAAGACTTCTTTTCAAACTCGCTATGGGCATTATGAGTTCACAGTGGTACCTTTTGGGTTGACTAATGCTCCATCGATTTTCATGAGTTTGATGAATGGTGTGTTCTGATCTTATTTGGACATGTTTGTACTTATGTTTCTTGATGACATATTGATATATTCTAAGACTCAGAAGGAGCATGAGGAACACCTGCGGTTGGTATTGTAATGTTTGAGAGACAATCAACTTTATGCCAATGTAGCTAAGTGCGAATTTTTCAAATTAGAGATTTAGTATTTAGGGCATGTCATTTGAGGTGATGGTATTTTAGTGGATCCTACAAAGATTTAGGCAATAATAGATTGGCCTACATTGACTAATGTGTCAGAGATTCATAGTTTCATGGGTGTAGCTGGTTATTATCGTAGATTTGTCCAAAACTTCTCTAGGATAGCACATCCTATCACTTCTCTTCAGAGGAAAGGAAAGAAGTTTATATGGATAGAAAAATGTGAGGAAGCATTTTAGAGGCTCAAGGAGCTTTTGACCAGTGCACCAATTTTAGCAGTACCTGATCCAGAAGGAGATTTCATGGTGTGTACAGATGCTTCTCTTGAAGGGATTGGGGTAGTGTTGATGCAGAATGGATGGGTGATTGCGTATGAATCACGCAAGCTCAAGGATCATGAGCTAAACTATCCTACACATGATCTTGAGTTAGCAGCAATAGTTCATGCTTTGACAAGGTGGAGACATTTCTTGTTGGGGCATAGATTCGAGCTACACATTGATCATCATAGTCTTCAGTACATTTTCACTCAACCTAATTTGAATGCTCGCCAGAGGCGATGAATGGAATTTCTATGCGAGTATGATTTTGAGGTTAAGTACATTCAAGGAAAGGAGAATGTGGTGGTGGATGCTTTGAGTCATAGGAGACATGTGGTATCATCTATGACTCTTAGTGTGGATTTGAGGAGTCAGATTCTTCAAGCACTTCCTACGGACTTTTGGTATCAGGAAGTGTGTAGAGAGATAGATTTAGGAAGACCTTTGGAAGGTAGGTTTGCAGGCTATGTTCAAGAATCAGATGGTCTTTTGAGACATTTGGGGAGGATTTATGTGCCATTACTGGATGAGCTTCGCACCTTGATTCTAGCAAAAGCCCATCGTACACCTTACTCAGCACATCTAGGTGTCAAGAAGATGCATGCTGATTTGAGATGTTTGTTCTTTTGGTCTGAGATGAAGCGAGATATTGCTGATTTTGTGGTTAGGTGTCTTGAGTGTCAGAGAGTTAAGGCAGAACATCAGCACTCGGCTGGACTTTTGCAGCCAAATTTCATTCCTTCTTGGAAGTGGGATATCATCTCCATGGATTTTGTAGTAGGATTACCTATGACTGTTCGTCGTCATGATGCTATCATGGTCACCGTTGATCGGTTGATTAAGGTGGCACATTTTTCACTGATCAGGTCTTCCTACATAGCAGCTTCTGTAGCTAATGTCTTCATGCATGACATTGTGAGATTACATGGTATTCCTAGAAAGATCATTTCTGACAAGGATCCTGTATTCACATCTGCATTCTGGACATCATTACAGCATGAGCTTAGAGTGCAATTAAACTTTAGTTTGACATATCATCTAGAGACTGATGGTCAGATAGAGAGGGTGAATCAGGTTTTGGAGGATATGCTACAGATGTATGTGATGGATAGGCAAATGAAATGGGAGGATTATCTCTACCTAGTGGAGTTTGCTAACAACAACGAGTATCATAGTTCTATTGGCATGACACCATTTCAGGCATTATATGGACATCCTTTTCATACACCCTTGAGTTGGAATAGCCTTGAGGATTGCATCTTGTTGGGTCCTGAGATGCTTTGTGATATGGAGCAATAGGTAGTGTGTATCCGTGAGCACTTGACTACGGCACAGGATAGGCAGAAGAAGTATGTTGATGCTCATAAGACTGATAAGCAATTTTTTATGGGTGATAAATTTTTCTTGAGAGTGCATCCATGAAAGAGTCCAATCTAATATAGAAAGGGTTCTAAGCTAGTACCTCGCTTTGTGGGACCATTCGAGATTCTAGAGAGGATTGGCCTGGTTGCTTATCACGTTGCTCTACCACCCAGCCTAGCTCGCATTCATGATGTTTTCCATGCTTTAGTACTTTGGTAGTATATTCCTAATATTGTACATGTTCTTGATTGGAATGCATTGCAGGTAGAGGACAGGCAGCTGGCTTTGGAGCCAGTTCATATTCTGGAGTAGTAGGAGTTGACCCTCAGGGGTCAAACCATCAAGCAGGTAAGGGTCCAATGGGACCCTACTGATGATTCTTCAGCTACATGGGAGGATGTAGCTAGATTATGGGATTTATATCCCTACTTGTTTGTAGGCTTCCAGGAGTAAGCCTAATCCAAGGGGAGGTGGATGTAGTGCCTGCCCTCGTTCACATCTTTTTGGACATATTGTTGCTATTATTATCAGACTATGTGATGTAGGAGCATCTAGAGGTATAAGGGCAATCTTGTGTCACCCAAAAAAATGTACTTAGACTTAGTTTCTATTTCATGTATTTTCATTTCTGGATACCCATTTGGGTCAAATAAAGGTTCCAACTCTCATAGTTCCACTATCAGTGTTCTAGGATAGAGTATTTGAACACCTTGGGATACGTATAAATGTCAAAAAAATAGGAGTATGTAATTGAGCCATTTTTTTAGTGAACTAGGAGGTGTAAATTGGTTAGATGAATGTAATTTTAATTTAGAGCATTCCAGAAAAAGAATCAGGTCAAAAGGCCCCATGGTTTGAAAGTTATCGCAGTTTTTCGAGTTTTGGAGACCTCCTAAGAATGCTTCAAAGTCAGGTTAGGGGCATTAAATGACCTCAAAAAGGGTCAAAAAATGGGGGATTAGCAAAGCTGGTCCATAGGGCTATAGAGCGCTTTGAGAGCTTTCTGGAAATGTAAACGGTTCGTCAATCGGAGCTACGGTTCAAAAGTTATGCCTCTCGAAAGTTCGGTTACCATTTTTAGATTCTTCTAGACTTGCGTCAACTTCTAACGAAGTTTATAGAACCTTCTATTTGGTTTGTGGATGCCTACTATAACTTTCTAGAATTTATTCCTAGTCCTTAACCCTCCAAGGTCTATTTAAGGACATTTCTGGCATTGTAAAAGGTAGTTCAGAGTGGAGTTTGAGAGGAGGTACTGAAAGGAGAAATTATCTCCAGATTTATGTTATTATAAGCCCTTAGGGCATGTTTTGAAGTTTATTTTCTCTGTACTGAATGTACTAGCTTATTTTCACAGTTAATACAATTTCCCTTTTCCTGTTGTGTCCATTTTGTGCGTGGGTTGTGTTCCCATCAAGTGGTATTAGAGATGGTTTTCCTGAGTGTGTAGATAGAGCACCGACTGTGAGGTAGTTTGCACTAGGACTGTGTGGTTGTGGGTTTGAGTTAAGAAGATGCCTCCACGAAGAGAGCATGGTAGAAGGGTTGGAGCTATTAATCCTAAGGAGGTTAGAGCCCTCCAAAGGTAGGTACAAGCATTGCATGAGGAGCTCCGTAGAGGAACAAATGTTGCCGCAGGCAATGACAGTGAGGATGACAATGAAGAAGAAGAAATTGGACCAAAAGGGGAATTTGATGGGGAAGTTCTAAATCAGGCAGAGGAAAGGCTTTTTAGGGCCATTACTAAATTTGGGAAAAGACCTACAATTGATGTGGGTGTATTTTCAGGAAATCTAAAACCAGATGAGTTGATCAACTAGATCAATGAACTGGAAGAATACTTTGAGTATGAGGATATCAGGGACCTAGATAGGGTTAAGTTTGCAAAGGCCAAACTGAAAGGCCATGCCAAAATCTAGTGGCAAGAGGTTCAATTGGAAAGAAACAGAAGAGGAAAGGAGAAGATCACAAGGTGGGATCGCATGGTGGACAAATTGAAGAAGTAGTTCATTCTTGTGGACTACGAGCTTGATTTGTTTAAGAAGATGCATGGGCTAAAGCAAGCAATAAGATTAGTCCAAGAATATACAGAGGAGTTTTATCAACTTTTGATTAGAGCAGAGCATGCAGAAGCAAATAAGGAGAAAGTTACTCATTATATCAGTGGGTTGCGACCTAGCATCCGGGAGGAATTAAGTTTGGTAAGAATGACCAGCGTTGAAGAGGCATACTAGTTTGCTCTATGAGTTGAAGAGAAGTTGAATAAGAGGTTTGAAGGGAGACAAAGAGGGTGTGGTTAAGGAGGAAGGGGAAGTGATAGGTCATCTAGAGGTCGAAATGAAACCCAAAAGAAAAATGAAGATGTGGGTACTAGCAAGAACCAGAGGAATGAGGGTTTCAACCGCTCCCGTGATCAAGACTTTGGAAATTAGAGAGGAAGAGGTAGAGGATGTGGACAAGGAAGAGGAGGCTTCTGTGTACCTATTTCCATTGCAATGAAGAAGGTCATCGTGCCTTTGAATGCCCTCAATGACAAGGAAGGACATATAGGAGAGCTGAGGGTCAAGCTAGGGTTACTCATATGGATGAGGATGCACAGTCATCACATTTAGAGGATGCAAAAAGAGGAGAGACCTTGGTAAATGAAAGGGTCTTATTAAGTGGTGAGATTGAACTAGGACAAAGTAAGAGTTTGTTTTGTACCAGGTGCAAATGTGAAGAAAAATATTGTGATGTGATCATTGATGGTGGTAGCACTGACAACTTGGTGTCAGAGGAGATGGTCTCTAAGCTGAAGCTCAAGAGGGAGAAAAATCCCCAGCCCTATCGGATTGCTTGGGTAAAAGATGATCATAAGGTCCTGGTAAGTGAACAATGTTTAGTGAAATTCAAAATTGGGAGTTACCATGATGAAGTTCTCTATGATGTTATTCCGATGGATATTTGCCATCTATTGTTGGGTAGACCATGGCAATTTGATAAACATGCAATACATGATGGTCATGCAAACACATACTCTCTAACAAAGGACGGAGTTCATCACAAACTGAAGCCCATGAAAAAGGAAGGTGAAAAGGTATGTAGCAGTGCTAAGATTTGTCTTGTTGATGGAAGGAAGTTTTTAGATGGAATGAAACATTAGCCTATGTGCTATGCTTTGATTCTTAGGAAAGATAAAGAAGGTAGTAGTGATATACCACTTGAAATTTCAAATTTACTAGGTGAATTTGGAGATATTATCTATGATAATGTTCCAGAAGGATTGCCACCAGTAAGGCAAATCAGTCACCAGATAGATCTAATTCTAGGAGCAAGTTTTCCTAACAAGGCTGCTCACAGGATGACTCCTACTGAAATAGAGGAGCTAAACAGATAGGTTCAGGAGCTGTTAAGGAAGGGCTTGATTCGAGAGAGCCTAAGTCCATGTGCAGTACCAGTAGTACTCGCACCAAAGAAGGATGGAGGGTGGAGGATGTGTACAGATTCTCGAGCTATAAATAGGATAACTATCAAGTACCGGTTTCCTTTGCCAAGAATGGATGATCTTATGGACTGCTTGAGTGGAGCTCAGTACTTCACAAAGATAGATCTCAAGAGTGGTTATCACTAGATATGGATACGAGAAGGAGATGAGTGGAAAACAACCTTGAAGACCAAGGAGGGTCTTTATGAGTGGTTAGTCATGCCCTTTGGATTGATAAACACCCCAAGCACTTTCATGTGACTTATGAATGAGGTACTTAAGAAGTTCTTGGGAAAAATTTTTATTGTCTATTTGGATGATATTTTAATTTTCAGTAAGACTTTGGAAGAACATTTATTGCATATTCGTAGCATCCTTGAAAGGTTAAGGGAAGAGAAACTATTAATTAATTTGAAGAAGTGTATCTTTGCAAAAAGGGAGTTAGTCTATTTGGGGTTTGTTATATCACCTGAAGGTCTCAAAATGGATCCAGAGAAGGTAAAAGCCATCTTGGAATGGCCTACTCCAAGGTCTGCTACTAAGGTAAGATCATTTCATGGTCTGGTTAGTTTTTACAAGAAGTTTATTAAGAATTTTAGTGGCATATGTGCACCCCTAATTGACACAATAAGAGGGATAGAAAAGAGTTCAAATGGACTACAACAGCTATGAGAAGTTTTGAATTGCTGAAAAAAAAGGTGACAGAACAACCTGTGTTGGCACTTCCAGATTTTAGAAAGGTGTTCCAGGTGGATTGTGATGCTAGTGATAGCACTATTGGGGCTGTATGAAGCCAAGAAGGTAAGGCTATTGCATATTTTAGTAAAAAATTGAATGATCAAAAGTTCCATGCAATAGTTCAGGCCTTAAAGAAATGGAGGCATTATTTGTTGCCAAAGGAATTTGTTTTGTATACTGATCATCAGACATTACAGTACCTAAATAGTCAAGGTAAATTGAATCAGAGGCATATGAAGTGGGTAGAGTTCTTGCAGAGCTATACATTTGTGTTGAAGCATAGAAGTGGAAAATCTAATAGGGTTGCAGATGCACTAAGTAGGAGATAGTTGTTGCTTACAGTAATGTAGGTTTAGGTAGTTGGGTTCGATGAACTCAAGAATTTGTACCCTGAGGATCCTGATTTTGCTGAAGCATGGAAAGCTTGTAAAGAGCCTGTTGTTGTAGATAGAACCAAGTGGTTAGACTATTTGATTCAATATGGCATGTTGTGCAAGGGTAGTCAATTGTGCATTCCAAGGAGTTCCATGAGAGAAAATTTGATTAAGGAGAAACACAGCGGAGGGATGGCATAATATTTTGGTCAAGATAAGACCATTTCCATTCTTAGAGAACATTATTTTTGGCCTCAAATTTCACAGGATGTGAAGAAGTTTGTACAAAGTTGCTAGGTTTGTCAAGTTGCCAAGGGATTTAGTCACAATACTGGACTATATCAGACATTGTCTGTTCCATCAAGGCCATGGGAGGACATAAGTATGGATTTTGTTCTTGGATTGCCAAGGACACAACGTGGTAATGGCTTAGTATTTGTGGTGGTTGATAGGTTCTCTAAAATGGCACATTTCATTCTATGCCACAAGACTCATGATGTTGTCCATATTGCAGACTTGTTTTTCAGAGAGGTGGTAAGACTACATGGTCTTCCAAAGAGTATAGTTTCTGATAGAGATACTAAATTTGTGGGGTATTTCTGGAGGACATTGTGGAAGAAGTTGAGAATAGACTTGAAATTCAGTTCCACACATCACCCATAGACTGACGGCCAAACAGAAGTGGTAAACAGAAGTCTGGGCAATTTGCTGAGATGTTTAGTTGGGGATAAGCCCAAGGGATGGGATTTGATTCTACCACAAGCAAAGTTTTCTTACAATAACTCTATAAATAGGAGTACTAGAAAATCACCATTCCAAATTGTATATGGAAGTAGCCTAAGGACTGCACCAGAATTTAGGAAGATAGAGCAAGGGGAGAGGACAAGTGCTGAAACTGAAGAATTTGTTGAACATATCAAGCGTCTACATGAGGAGGTTCAAGCACACATTACCAAGATGAATCAAGAGTATAAATCTAGGGCTGATCAAAGGAGAAGACATAAGGAATTTCAAGTAGGGGATCTAGTCATGGTGCACTTACGAAAAGAAAGATTTCCAACCGGTACTTACAACAAGCTGAAAATGAAGAAATTTGGCCCCTGAAAATTTTTGAAGAAACATGACTCAGGAAATGCATACGAGGTGGAGCTGCCAGATGGTGTTCACATTTCTCCCATTTTCAATATTGCATACTTAACAGAGTATCATGATGATGGTGTAGATGAGGAGCTAGTGTTAGATCAATGTCTAATTCCTGCTTCTAAGAAGGAGGAGATAGAAGACATTCTAGATCATCGTGTGGGTAGAAGTAACAAAAATAGGTAGTATGAAGAGTACTTGGTCAAATGGAAAGGACGACCGATCGAGGACTCAACTTGGATTTCAGCAGCTGAGGTTTCCCATTTGGGATTTTCTTTACCATTCATAAAGTGACAGGATCACTTTTCAATCTACCCTGGGTGTCTAATGTAGGAGCATCCAAAGGTATAAGGGCAATCCTATGTCACCCAAAAAAATGTACTTAGACTTAGTTTCTATTTCATGTGTTTTCATTTTTGGATACCCATTTGGGTCAAATAAAATTTTCAACTCTCACAGTTTCACTATCAGTGTTCTAGGATAGAGTATTTGAACACCTTGGGATATGTGTAAATGTCAAAAAAATAGGAGTATGTAATTGAGCCATCATTTTGGTGAACTAGGAGGTGTAAATTGGCCAGATGAATGTAATTGTAATTTAGAGCATTCCAGAAAAAGAATCAGGTCAAAAGGCCCCACGGTTTGAAAGTTATCACTATTTATTGGGTTTTGGAGACCTCCTAAGAATGCTTCAATGTCAGTTAGGGGCATTAAATGACCTTAAAAAGGGTCAAAAAATGGGAGACGAGCGAAGCTGGTCCATAAGGCTATAGAGCGCTTCGAGATGGTTTGTCAATCGGAGCTACGGTTCAAAAGTTATGCCTCCTGAAAGTTCAGTTACTGTTTTTAGATTCTTCTAGACTTGCGTCAACTTCTAACGAAGTTTCTAGAGCCTTCTATTTGGTCAGTGGATGCCTACTAGCACTTTCTAGAATGTATTCCTAGTCCTTAACCCTCCGGGGTCTATTTAAGGACATTTCTAGCATTGTAAAAGCTAGTTCGGAGTGGAGTTTGAGGGGAGGTACTGAAAGGAGAAATTATCTCCAGATTTATGTTATTGTAAGCCCTTAGGGCATGTTTTGAAGTCTATTTTCTCTGTACTGAATGTACTGGCTTATTTTCATAGTTAATACAATTTCCTTTTTCCTGTTGTGTCCATTCTATGCGTGGGTTGTGTTCCCATCACTATGTTAGACTAGTTTTATGTTGATGGATTAGTAGTATTGTTTTGAGACTATCAGACATTATGTTATGGATTCAGTTGGTATATGATGAGATCATTTAGACTTTACTTTTCATGTATGCATGATAATCATTACATTGCTTTCAGTTATTGTTGATGATTAGTTAGATCGTTTATTATCTCATGTGTTTTATTATGGATACTTACCCCATACTTGCATGTGTATAGTGTGTGTGTTTTCTCATATTGTATGGTGTTTCTGATATGGTTAAGGAAGGGAGTCGTAGTCACCTGCTAGTCGGGATCTACACGATGCACCACTTCCTGTCATTGCCTATTTAGCTTAACATTATATATATTGGATGTACATGCATGATTTTTATACAGGTTGCAGGTACTGGATATCGACTTCCCTGAATTGCCAAGATGCGCGTACCCTATTATACTATCTCAATGATAAGAGAAGGGAGATAAATTCTCAAGTCCAAATCCCAAACCCTTAAACCATTTTTCCTAGTAAGGTAGGAAAAGTATCTAGATATTTTACCCACCGAATGTGTCGGATGACATATTTCATGATTTTTAACCCTTTAGACTGATTTTGTGTGAATTTCTCTGTGATGGATTTTCATATTTTATCTTGGAGGTCTATGGTGAATTTTCTATTAATTAAGTCTTAATAAATAGATTTAATTAATACATTAATTATTTGAGAAAATTAATATAAAATATCATGATCTTTGATATTTTGATTATAATTAATTAAATGAGGATTAATTGAGAATAAAATAAAAGAAAATTAGAAAATTAAAAATTAATAATAATTATAAAATAATAATAAAGTAATAAATAAATAATAATAATAAAAGTTATAAAAATTAAAATAAAAATTATAAAAAATTTAAATAGAAATTATATAAAAGGTAAATTAGAGTTATAAGCTTGCATAGGAGTTAACGCACCTTTTCTATTTCTCTTATGTTAACAACACGGGGGTTAGTGCATCAATTAAGATCATGGTGTCTACAACCTTATGATTCATCTAGAAGGTTGGAAAAGACACATACTTAGTTGGTGACACCTTCTAGCTATTTCTAGAGACATTCTAGGTGTTTCCTAAGAGCTCTTTATATTCAAGCATTCCTAGAAGCTTAGACATAGCGTTTGGAGAGCATTTGGAGCATTGGAGGACTCGGGAACTCTGAAGAAGGGAGGAGCTTGCTCTGCAGGTTTTCTAAGGAAGAGCGAATTAGCATAAGAATTTGGGTAGATTCTTATAATTTTACTTATGTTATTTCCGCATCTTGCATTCCCTGTCTTCTCTGTGTCTTCCATATGTTTTCTGAGGATTTTTCTATTTAATTGTATGCATTCTCAATATGGGTAGTTAAATTTATTTGAGAATCTTATATGCATAGATTTGAAAAGAACACGGGGCTAGGGTTTAAATTGTAGCCAAGCCATTGGATAAATTATTGGATAAATTTGAGATCAAAAGTTTATAGAAAAATTTTGAAATTAGAATTTTTATATTTTTTGAATCTGCACACACACACACACACACACACACACACATGTATACATGTTTATATGCTGTGATATTTGATAAAACTCTGCATGTATATACACACACACACACACACATATACATACATATGTATATATACATATATATTTATTTAATTAAAAATTGAATGATATCATATCATGATTGATTGAATATGTTTTAAAAATGTTATTCAAATTTATTTTTATTAAAAATCAAAATCGCATATAATAATCAGCGAATGAAATCGCTTATGCAATTTTTTTTAAAAATGAAATATGTATAAATGGGGGGGACGAGACCCGTACCCCGTACCCACTGCTGTCGCAGGTACCACGACGATAGGGGTACATAGTATCCACTGACGTCGTGGGCCCTGCGACCGCAAGGTCCTGCGTACCGCCGATGGTACTCATTATTATGTATGCATTTGTATAGAAGTCGTTCATGCCATATATGAAATTGAATTTTCATTGTTAATAAATTTTTATATGTTATATTGTATCAATCGAAATTATTGTAATTCGATTTTATAAAATGCAATAATAATAATTATTTATATATTTATATATGTATGTATGTATATATATATATATATATATATATATATAGATAGATAGATAGATAGATAGATAGATAGATAGATATGTGGTATGTAAATATGTTATTAATAAATTTGAATTGATAAAGATTTATATCAAAGGTTCATTTTTATAATGGTGAACTCTTTAATAATTTTCAACTATTAAGATTTAATTGTTTTAAATTATTAAATAAAGTATATGAAATTTAATTAGTAGTTTGGTGGGGGACATTTTCAAACAAATATTATAATTGAAAGATGAATTTTTAGACCTATAAAGAAAACTCTTATCCATCCAAAAAAATACATGTGTTAGGAAAAACATACAAAATGTTCCTACATTCCTTCTCCAAACTTGAAAACGTAAACTGAAACCTCTACATTTAATTCAAGTTTGTAAATTTAGCAAAACCAAAACATGTGTTTGCATTGTGTATTCTTTATGCTACTGTTTTGGATTTTTGTTTGACTAGTGTTGACTAGTTATAGGACGTCTACCAAAAGCCTGGGGGTCATGTGATTGTGATGTCATGATGATGTTTTAATCTCGATCTTTATAAACCCAACCATGGTTATGTGATGGAATGCTCTATGTAATGTTGGTATTTATTGTTTTTTATAGTTGAGATCCTTATGTATTTGAGACACTTGACTTAACTATATTTTTGAGTCATCAATCAGTTATCCTTGGTTATTTTCTAGTTGTCATGATGGGACTGAAATGTGGTTTTATTCTTGATGATGTCATGTTGTGACATGTTTGACTCAACCATTTTGGAGTCTTCGATCAGTATGATTGAGATATATTTTGGTTATTGAGAACCAATGGATACTTTTGATTATCAGTGATACTTCAGTTGCCAATAGAGAGTTGTTGTGATCATGATTTTCTATGGATGCTTGCTCATGAAGATTTGATGCTCTTATGCATATTTGATGATTTTATTATCGATTATATTTTTTTATTTTGTGATTTATGATTCCATGAGCTTAAGGTAGGATATCTACATGTAGTGTTGGGAAGTGGCTTGCAATGGGGGTCGGGGCCCTAAGAGGCTGCCAGGGTAACTCATTGTAATTTGGTTAAAAAAGTGAAAACACTCACACCTAATACTAACTAAATGAACCTAAAAAAATAAGTGTTTTGTTCTCGCCCATGCCTTGAATGCTTGTACAGACTAGGATGGGAGTAGAGAGAATGCATGGTTGCGATCTTGCATTCCATAGTATGCCTCATTAGTATGAGAGGATACTAGTGACCGCATGAGATCAGTATGGACTCGTGGAGTTTATCTAACTATCAGGGTAACTTGTACATGATATATGTGATGACACTTTCCCACTTGCATAGTAGGTTCCTACATGTCCTTGTGTGCCTCTGGGATTAGATGTCAATTTTGTGATGGAACCTTTGAGTTAGTATACTTTTAGGATTCCTGGACTTATAGAGATTTATGTTATGTGTTTTGGATAGCCTGTTTGGGACTTGAGATTATCTCCTCAGCACGGTGGGAGTGGACTACTTAGGTACCACGCGGTCGGGTGGTAGTGTTTTCCACTCTTATCATTTGAGATTTATTGAGACATCGTGGCTGATGCATCCTTCGTGATGGTGGATATGTATCCTTTCATTGATGATTAACATATGTTAGATGATGTTATCTTATGCTTATATTTTCATGTTAGATTACTTTCTGCAAATGATATAGTATATGTTAGGAGTGACATTCCTACTATGTTGATATCAATGATCTCTTCGGTGACTTGGAATGTTATGCACGGTGGGATGGCTAGGGCCCATGATGGTCTAATGATGCTATTTACGGTTGGGAGGAACCGTGCACTTAGTTTATTATATTTGATCTTATGATGGATGTTTATATCTTCTATAATGATGTATCATGTGTATCATGTGATTATCTTTACTTTGATGTATCTTGGATTAGAATAAGATGATGTACCTTATTCCACATATGTAAATTCTTTTAAGCTTTTCATACCCTATGACATGTACAGTGGATGATTGAGCATTTGGAATGTAATGTATAAATATTGGACTTATCATTAGTATTTCATGTTGTTGTTGTATTAGATAGTTTCAATAATGTTAGTTGATTTAGATGTAATTCAACGTTAAGGGATATTAAAGAATGTAACCAGTTGTGTATGTTATGTTTATTTTTAGATGGACATTGCTATTGCTTCCGTTATGGTGCATAAGTTATATGTGGTATTTACTTTCATATTTTTTATAAAAAATGCTACCAAACTTGGTGAAATTCTAGGTTAATTCTTTGGATCCTTTGGCGGGGCATTACATGATTATTATTGTAGTGATTTCAATTATTAATGATGATTAGTTAGATGGATTATCATTTTTTTTATGGATACTTACCCCGTACTACATATGTATGGTGTGCATGTATGTTTTCTTTATGTATGGCATTTTTATTGTGTTTAAGTGAGTCATAGTCACCTGCTAGTCAGGATCTACATGATACACCACTTTTTGCCATTGCCTATTTAGTTTAGAATATTGTGTTTGTACATACGTGGATTTTATGCAGATTGTAGGTACTGGGTATCGACTTCCTTGAATTGCCAGGATGAGCATACCCTATTGCATTATCTCAATGGTAAGAGAGTGGGATATAAATTCTTAAGTCCAAATCCTAAAACCTTAAGCCATTTCTCCTAGAAAATTAGGACAAGTACCTAAGTTGTCTACTTTAAGAATGTGTCATATGATGTAAGTTCATGATTATAGCCCTTTAGTTCGATCTTGTATGTGTTTTTCTATGATGGGTTTTCATATTTTGTTTTATCAATCTTTGATATTTTTCTATTAATTAAGTCAAATTAATTGGTTAAGTTAATGATTTAATTTAATGGAAAATTATCATGGAAAGTTTAATATTTAATTATATTTAATTAATTGGGAAATTAATTAAATAAAAAGAATTAAATTTAAAGATAAAAGTCATAAGTTTAATTTTAGAACGTGATAATTTTTATTTAATTTAATAGTAATATATTTAGAGTTTATTTTTAAATAAATGCTAAATATTATTATTATTTAAGTTTATAAATATTTTTATCAATTAACGTTTGAAAATAAATTAAAAAGTGAAAAAGATATTAATTTATTAAGAGTTTCAAAATTGCATAATTCGTGCATGAGATTAAAATTTAATAAATTAATTGAAAATAGAAGTCAAGTGAAATTAAATAAAGTTATTTTAAAATTGAATAAACATGCATGGAAAAGATAAAGGAAAGATAATAAAGAGTTAATGCCTGGTGAGCCGAGAGTTCTCTTGAGTGATCGCACAATTAGTGCCCAAATTTTAGGAGAGAACTCCTTATCACAATTTGAGGGTTCATTTTCGAGGGATAGTGAATTTTGGAAGAGGAAATAATTTCAGAAGAGAGAAGGTTTTGAGAAGAGAAATTTCTCTCACAACATTTTTGGGCATAGCGATTAGTATCAAAGTCCAGGTAGATTCCTATGGTTATTCGCACAATTTATTATGCTCTTTCTTTTCCTATCTTCATTGTGACTTTCGAATGGTTATCTAAATAATTCTTTGTGATGAATGTTTCAATATTGTGAATTTCTAGTATGCATGTTAAATCATCTGTATACGGGAAGATTAAAAGACCAATATAATCCTTCTTCAGTAGATTTAAAATTTGAAAATTAAATTAGGAAGAGTTTTCAAAAGAAAAGAAATTTTTAAAATAGGAAATTCAAATGGTTGCTTATATTTTTCCTATCAGGCTAAAATTATAAATTTTTATAAAAAATATATATTTAAATTTTTATGTGGAGGGGTATTTGTTTGAATTCAATTTTTATACAAAATAAATAACAAAATAAATAAATAAATATATACATATATATATATATATATATATATCTACATATATACATATATATGTATATATGTATATATATATGTATGTATATATACATATATATATATATATATATATATATATGTATATATATATATATATATATATATATATATATATATATATATGTATATATGTATATATAATTAATTTAACTTACATATGTGAGGAGGTGGATTTTACCCACCCCCCGCCCCACCTTACCTCCTCTCATGACTTTAACTTCTACATGTGACATAGTTTGTATTATTGTCGCAGTAGTAGTAATAAATATTGTTGCTTGCAACAGTAGACAAGCTGCGGCCGCACAACAACCACCTGTAAAGGCTAGACAACGGGCCTAAATTGCATGTATATTTTTTTAAAATTACTATTATTATTATTATATTAAAATTAATTTATTAATTATTAGTTTAAAATTGTAATTAATTTAAATTATTAATTTTATTAACACGTTTTATTAATATTTATTAATTTAATAAATAATTAATGAATGTTAATAAAGTTAATTTAGGAAATTAGTAATTAACTTAATTAAAGGTATTTAAGTTTAAACAAAAATAGAAATTATTTAACGAAGTGTTAGATTTATTTTATTATTAATTAATGATATTATTTTTAAATTAAATTGGAATTAATTTATGTAAAAATCAATAATTATTATTTAATAATTTAAATAAATAATTACCCTTGGGTTATTTTAGGAAATTGAATTAAAATCAATTAGGGTAATTGTGTGTTGTATTTGGATATAGGAACGGGTTAATTCGTAAGAGTAAACTGTGAAGAATTATCTATTTGAACCATACATTGAAACAAATATTGTAAACCTTACTATTTAACTCGAGTGCATGCTTTTAAATCAAACCAAACTATGAGACTACTCTATTTCTATGTGTTGTTTGTGTTTTGAGTTTGGGTTGACTAGAGTGTTGACCAATTTAGGATGTCTACCAGAGGCTTGGGGGTTCTATGATTGTGATGTTATGTTGAATTGGTCTTGATCTTTTAAACCCAACCATGGTAATGTGTCTAGTATGCTCCATGATGAGTTGTATTTATTGTTCATTATTGCTTTCCATTGTTCTTGTATGAAACTGAGGTGAATGTTATGACATATTTGACTTAACCATTTTGAGTCTTCAATCAATATTTTTTTGAGATGCTTTTCAGTTGCTTGTAGAGAATTGATGTGTTATTGTGAGTTATCTTTTGATGCTTTCCTGTCACTTGTATAGGACTAAGGTGAATTTTATATGATTCTTTGATTCATGATTTTATGAGCCTAGGGTAGGTTATTTATATGTAATGTTGGGAAGTGGCTTGCAATGGAGGTCGGGGCCCTGTGTAGCTGCCAAGGTAACCCATTGTAAGTTGTTTAATAAGTGTAAAAACTACACTAAATGAGAATAAAATGAATGTAATAAGAGTCTTTTTATGTTCTCGCTCATTCTTTGAGTGCTAGTACGAACTAGAATGGGAGTAGAGAGAATGTTTAGTTGTGACCATGCATCATTAATATGCCTTGTCAGTATGAGAGGATACTAGTACTACATAGGGATCACTAAGGGGCCAGGGTCCTGAGAGACTGTCAGGATAACTCTAGCATGATTCGTATGATAACACTTGCCCATTTACATAGTAGGTTTCCTATGTGTCTTTGTGTGCCTGTGGGTATAGATGTTGATTTATCTTAGAACCTTTGAGTTAGATTACTTTTAAGGTTTCCTAGACTTAGAGAGTACTTTTGATATTTGGATTGATATCATGTTTGGGAGTTGAGACTATCTCCTCAGCATGGTGGGAGTGGGCCATTTAGGTTCCACACAGTTGGGTGGTAGTGATTTTTACTCTTACCATTGAGATTCGTTCGTTACTACCATGGCTAGAGTTTCCTTGTCTGCATTTCCTTTCATTCTATCTTTGTATCTTATGATGAATGTTTATATCTTTTATGATGGATGGTTATATATTTAATGATGGAAAGTTTCACTTATGGTATTGTATTTTGTATTATGGATCCGAGGAGGATAATGTAATTCTATTTTTATAAATGTATATTCTTTTAGCCTTTCATATTCTATGACATGTACAGTGGATGATTGAGCATTCTAAATTTTATTGCCATGTGGCATTCAGAACAAATGTATATTATTTAAATGGACTTTGGACTTTTAATTATTCTTTCATATGGATGTGGTATTTATTAGACTTAGTATTAATTAATTATAAGTGTGATTCAATGTCTTGGGATCCTTAAGGAATGTAATCTATGATATTTTCTTATATATGATTGTATGTTATTGCTTTTGCTACCTTGTGTTTGATGTGTATGTTATTCTTTCTTGTTCTTTTAAAAAAAAAAGTTTGGAAAACTTAATAAAACTTTAGGTTAATTCTTTTGGATCCCTTGGCGAGGCATTTACATCTAGTATTAAAGCTCGAGTTCCACATTGGGAGCTTTGGGTATATTGGAACTATAAGAATTTGGCTTAGAACAGAATTCACCCAAGAACAAAGAACTCAAGCACAAGCACACAATAGATCAAATAGAGAGAGTATGATCAGAATAACGATATTCATTCAATATGCCAACTTGAGAGTACACTAGGAGTGCTTGTATATAAAGGCCTTAGGAGAGCTTCTAGAATGCATAGAAGTTAGCATCATGATAAGTCATACAACCAGGCACATGTCCATTAGATATAGGTTATCCTCCATTAAGCATAGAATTAAGTGTGATGATGTGAGGATAAGCCTACAATGATGTAGCACACAAATCAATGGTGTAGACAACATGTGCTAAATTAGGAGTGCAAATAACTATGTTGTCAACATGACAACTCAGTGAATGATGCAAACTCCTATGTTGTAGACACCATGTGCATAATTAGAGTTACGTAACTCATGAGAGTACACAAACTCCTACGTGTCTTACCTAAATAAATAATAAAATAATGCATTAACCTAGGTAAAATTAAGTGTAATAAGTAAATACTTATTTACACCAATAGGAATGCCACTAGTTGTTAACTAATTGAATAAAAATGAAACTTTAAACTGTTATGTATATCTATTATAAACTGAAACTTGAACTAGTTGAACTGAAACAAAACTTAAACTTTTAGTTATATATTTTTAAACTTGAACATTTAGACTTCAAAACTGAATTATACGTAAATCTAAACTTAGGCAAGACTAAATATTGAACTTATTTCTATTTTCAAAACTTGTGTCTTTTGTATATGCTTTATAGTAGTATGTTTTATGGTTAGTATAGCATCTTGTTATCTCAGATATTATTGTTTTAGCGTTCTTAATAGAGTCATATCCTCCTACAGGGGGAAAGGGTTCAATGGGACCTACACAATGAGTTCTTTAGTGTTAACATTTTTGTAGGCTTCCAAGAGTAAGCCTAAGTCTAGGGGAGTGGATGTAGTGCCTGCCCCTAGTTTGCATTTTGTTATCATTGCCAAACTCTTTTAGGCTAGTTTTATGCTTGATTATTGGTAGTATTGTTTTGAGATTATCATATATTGTTTCAGATTCAGTTGATTTTATGATGAGATTACTTGGTACTCTATACTTCATGTATGCATGATGATTATTACATTGATTTCAATTATTATTGATGATTGGTTAGATGGATTATCATGTGTTTTCTTATGGATACTTACCCCATACTACATGTATATGGTGTGTGTGTGTGTATGTTTTCTTTATGTATGACATTTCTGATGTGGTTAAGGAAGGGAGTCGTAGTCACCTGCTAGTTGAGATCTACACAATGCACCACTTCTTGCCATTGCCTATTTAGTTTAGAATATTGTGTTTGTACATGCGTGAATTTTATGCAAATTGTAGGTACTAGGTATCGACTTCTTTGAATTACCAGTATGAACGTACCCTATCACATTATCTCAATGGTAAGAGAGGGGAGATAAATTCTTAAGTCCAAATCCTAAACCTTTAAACCATTTGTCTTAGAAAATTAGGACAAGTAACTAAGTTGTCTACCTTATGAATGTGTTGTATTATGTAAGTTCATTATTATAACCCTTTAGTTTGATCTTGTATGTGTTTTTCTATGATGGGTTTTCGTATTTTGTTTAATATGTCTTTGGTAATTTTTCTATTAATTAAGTCAAATTAAATGGTTAAATTAATGATTTGATTTAATGGAAAATTATTATGAAAAGTTTAATATTTAATTATATTTAATTAATTGAAAAACTAATTAAATAAAAAAAATTAAATTTAAAGATAAAAGTTGTGTTTAATTATAGAACGTGATAATATTAATTTAATTTAATAATAATATATTTAGAGTTCATTTTTAAATAAATGTTAAATATTATTATTATTTAAATTAATAAATATTTTTATCAATTAAAATTCAAAAATAAATTAAAAAGTGGAAAGGATATTAATTTATTAAGAGTTTCAAAATTGCATAATGCGTGCATGAGATTAAAATTTAATAAATTAATTGAAAAGAGAAGTCAAGTGAAATTAAATAAAGTTATTTTAAAATTCAATAAATGTGTATGGAAAAGATAAAGGAAAAATAATAAAGAGTTAATGTTTGGTGAGCCAAGAGTTCTCTCTGGTGATCGCACAATTAGTGCCCCGATTTTAGGAGAGAATTTCTTATCACAATTTGAGGGTTCATTTTTTGAAGGCTAGCGAATTTTGGAAGAGGAAAGAATTTTGGAATAGAGAAGGTTTTTAGAGGAGAAATTTCTCTCATAATCTTTTTGGATGTAGCGATGAGCATCAGAGTCCAGGTAGATTCTTGTGGTTATTCGCACAATTTATTATGCTCTTTCTTTTCCTGTCTTCATCATGATTGTCGAATAGTTATTTGAATAATTCCTTGTGAGGAATGTTTCAATATTGTGAATTTGTAGTATGCATGTTAAATTGTCTATATACAAGAAGATTAAAAGGCCAATATAATCCTTCTTTAGTGGATTTAAAATTTGGAAATTAAATTAGGAAGAGTTTTTGAAAGAAAAGAAAATTTTAAAATCAGAAATTCAAATGGTTGGTTATATTTTTCCTATTAGGCTAAAATTGCAAATGTTTATAAAAAATATATATTTAAATTTTGATGTAGGGGTTATTTGTTTGAATTAAATTTTTTTACAAAATAATTTTTCTATATATATATATATATATATATATATATATATATATATATATATATAAGGAGGAGGGTTTTACCCATCCCCCCATGTTACCTCCTCCTGGAGCTTTAACTGCTACCTGTGGCATAGTCTGTATTGTTGCTGCAGTAGTAGACAGGCTGCAGCCGCATGACAACCGCCTATAAAGGTTGGCTGGCTAGCCTAAATCGCATGTATATATTTTTAAAATTATTATTATTATTATTTTATTAAAAATAAATTATGTTTAATTTAAATTATTAATTTTATTAAAATTAAAATTATATTTAATTTAAATTATTAATTATTAATTTTATTAACAAGTTTTGTTATTTTAATTATTAATTAATGAATGTTAATAAAGTTAATTTAGAAAATTATCAATTAACTTAACTAAAGGTATTTAACTTTAAACAAAAATAGAAATTATTTAACAAAGTGTTAGATTTATTTTATTATTAATTAATGATATTGCTTTTAATTAAATTGGAATTAATTTATGTAAAAATTAATAGATATTATTTAATAATTTAAATAAATAATTACCCTTGGTTATTTTAGGAAATTGAGTTGAAATCAATTAGGGTAATTGTGCATTATATTTGGATATAGGAATGAATTAATTCGTAAGGGTAAACTGTGAAGAATTATCTACTTGAAACATACATTGAAACAATTATTGTAAACCTTACTATTTAACTCAACTATGTATTTTCAAATCAAACCAAACTATGAAACTACTCTATTTCTATTTGTTGTTTGTGTTTTGGGTTTTGGGTTGACTAGAGTGTTGACCAGTTTAGGATGTCTACCAGAGGCTTGAGGGTTCAGTGATTGTGATGTTATGCTAAATTGGTCTCGATCTTTTATGTTGGAATTATGATATATTTTTCATTAGTTACAATACTTATTCGATTCTGAATGCTTACCGAGCTCATACCGAGCATTCCTTTGGAAATTGAGCTTATGGGCAGTTCAATAGTGTTTACCAAGTTCATAGTGGTTACCGAGTAGAAAAGTGTTCTCCAAGTAGTTAGTGGTCACCGAGCTTCATAGTGTTTACCAAGTTCTCAGTGCTCACCTAGTCATCAGTTGAAATCAGTGTCTACCAAGTGATCAAGGTAAACGAAGGACTTAGTTTTTACCAAGTGATCAAGGTAAATGAAAGACTTAGTGTTTACCGAGTGATCAAGGTAAACAAAGAACTTAGTGTTTACTAAGTGATCAAGGTAAACGAAAGACTTAGTGTTTATCGAGTGATCAAGATAGAAAAATAACTTAGTGTTTACCAAGTGATCAAGGTAAACAAAGAACTTAGTGTTTACCGAGTGATCAAGGTAAATGAAGGAATCAGTATTTACCAAGTGAAGAAGGTTGTCAATAGATTCAGTTTTTACTGAGTAACACAATATTCACCGAGTCACCAATGGTTACCGAGTTCCAAGCTACTTAGAATGGTTAGTATGAACCATGTCTCTACTCTTATCGAGTGCATGACGATGTGGTGTATTGTAGTGGATGCTGAGTATTAGAAGGTCATCGAGTCAGTTTCAAGAACTTGAGTTTTCTACCATCTGGCCGACTCAGTAATGTTTTGTTCACTTGTGTTTGGCCGACCTTGTTAAGTAAATATTGGAATGGTATATATGTGATGTATTATATCATTTATACATATATGATAAGGAAATTGGATGGGATTTTGTATTGCAATATTTTGAGAAGAGGGAAAGCAAATCAGCAACAGAACAGAGGAATACAGCAAGGTCAACATAGATGTAGAAAAGTTATATCTATCACATCAGGTGATCAAAGCATAAAGGATCTTATCAGTAATTAGTTGTAACCAGATCAACTGCTTCATTCTAATAGGTGAATCAATTTGTAAATCCTTTAACAGGGTAGACTTAACCGTCTTGTGTAAATCTCCTAATAGAGTGCATACTTCATTGTATGTTTGTAAATCCTCTAACAAGGTGGATCTAGCAATCCTACTTGCTCCTAATAGGGCAGATCATCAGAAGTGATCATTGTAAGCCTTAACAGGCCAACTTTATACTGCAGTATTGAAATTTTGTGGGCATCATCCCCACCCCAGTTTTACTTTCTAATTGGAAGGTTTCTGAGTCACCAAATATTTGTGTTCATGTGTTATAAATGTTTATTTTTTCATGCATACAGTAGATTAGATGGATGAATGATGAATATGTTATTATGCAGAATTGATTTAAAGTTTTAGAGATACTGATTAACCCCTCCCCTCTCAGTAACCTTTTTAGTCTTGATTATTTCTAACAATTGGTATCAGAGCTTTGTGGTTCTCAGGATAAAGTTTGATAGCTTGAGAAAAGATTAAGGACAATGGAAATATTTAGACTTGACAAATCTATTGAGAATGAAAAGCTAGATTTGGAAATGGCCATGGCTCAACTCAAAGAAGCAAAGGAGCATCTTTCACAATCTCTGAAAAGAAGGAAGGAACTTGCAAGACAAATGAATGATCATCATTATATTGAAGAAAAGATTGAAGACCTTTTAACATCAAGTAGTTCAAATGAAGCTAATGAAGAAATTAAGGAACTCCTAGCAAAGAATGGTTCACTGCAGGAAGAAGTAAGAAAGCTTAGAAGAGAACAAGAAATCCAATCCATCAGGCTATGTAAAATTTTGGAACAGAGAAACAAGGCAAATGAAGACTTAGAGGTAAGAAATAATCAATCCTTTCAGCATGAAGATCTTGTAGGTCAACTATCTAATGCAAATGAATAAATTATGAATCTAAGATCTAAGAATAAAAGTTTGAGAAATGATTTAATCATTGAAAGACAAATCAATACAAGCTTACAAAGTGATCTGATATCTGAAAGACAAATCAATACAAGCTTACAAAGTGATCTGAGATCTGAAAGAAAAATCAATGAAAGTTTGGAAAATGACTTAAATGTTGAAAAGCAAGTCAATGAAAGAATGATAAAATCTCAAATAGATATGGATCAATTGAATCAACAAAATGAGCAGAATCTTCATAGACAAAAAGGTAAAGCAGGTGTTGGATACAATGAACAAGGTGAATCTTCCAAACAGGGTACCCAAAAGAATCAAAGACCTACTTGCAATCACTGTGGTAAGTTAGGTCATACATCTAACAGATGTTGGAGCAATGGTAAAGGAAAATTCAATGGTAAATACTGCAATTGCAATCAGCATGGTCACAAAGCCAATGAATGCAAAGAGAAACCAAAATTTGAAGGCAAATGTCACAAATACAAGAAACAAGGTCACAAGGCATCCGAGTGTAGATCTAAATCATTCAATCTAGCAGAACAAATTGTCAATGCATTATTTGGTTGGGACTACAATACTTGGTGCAAATGTCACTATTGTGGAGAATATGGACACATTGGAATAAACTGTACAAGGCATCACCTAAGGAAGAAAGATACTACTATAAGATGTTATACATGTACCGAACTTGGTCATATATCCAAGAATTGCATGAACATAGGAAGAATTAAAGATGAAAAGAAAGCCAGAGCTGACAGCATTCGAAAACAGATGAGATAACAGTGGATTCCTAAGTCTACCAAGCCAAAAAATTCAAATGATGGCAATGTCACTCAAGAAGTGGGTGACTCCACCATTTCTAATTAGACTCATCAAGGAAGATCAGGGACTGCATCTTTAAGCAATATCCTAAATAGTTCCAGAATGAAAGAGTGCAAATGGAAAATTAGTATTCCAGATATAAGACATAGTTCACTGTGATGCATCTACTGAACAAGGTTGGTTTCAGACTTAACCGAGCTAGGTTGGTAATATGAAAGATTTTGTTTTTTTACCAAGTTGCAAGGTTTATCGAGTAAGTCGATGACTATCTGACAAACCCTAGGTCATCTCAGCTACCTTTGTACCTATGCATTAATGGAAAAATTTTCATCAAAAAGGTAGAATTTGATCTCATTTTTCACTACGAATTTAAAATATATAGAGCGAAGAAATTTCCAAGAGCATGCAAGTGAGTTCAAGCAATTTGAAGTGATTTTCCAGTGAAGAATTTATTTTACGAAATCATTCACTCACCGAGCAGCACTGGTATCCGCAAGCACTAGCAACAGCAAGGCAAAGAGAGGCTCTAAAATGCTTGTGAAGTGAGTGGAATGGAAAGCACCTAGCTTCAAGCTTGTTCCTACCACAGCTGAATCTCTCGAGCCACATGGAGCCCAATCAAAAATTCCACAAAAGGTACTAATTATAAATGACATTTGTACTCATTTAAAATGAACTATTCAAGAGATAGGGACACTAGATATGGACAATTCCCTAGCCAAGTTATGTGTGGATGGAACCCTCAAACCCGAGCACAAGCATCTGGAAACCAAGGGCTTGACTCATATCGCGCATATGCCTAGAAACTTCCAAACCAAATGGATTGGTTATATCCTAAGTTGGGTGCATAATGATCAATTGTGGTTGGAGCAAAAAAGAAGATGATTCACAAAATCACGGGTCTTCCTATGCTCAACAAAACCAAAACCACCAAAACTCTAGGTCGAGAAGAGCTACAAAAATAAACCCTAGCCGAGTGGGATGGTAGAGGTTTAAAGGTCAACACTGTACCTGATGTGGAATCAGGATTTGGCATGCATATAATTTCATATAAATTATATAGTTCCAGCAGATTAAATAGTGTACCTTGTGAAGCTATGGATTTGGCCCTCAAGATTGTAAAGAAAAATCTTGAATTTGATCTGTCGGAAGTAATGCTAAGATAGCTAAATAAAAATATGGATAGCATAAGGACTTCAAAGAATAACCCCTATAAATTTGGATCTCTGTTAATATGTTTATTTTTCTATGTACAAAAATTCTTTCCATCAAAAGGAACAGTAGAATGGAGAAAAGACATTCCAATTTTGTATCAAATAAATGAGTTTGTAGTAGAGATGGGTGAAAATTTTGATAGTATTATGGATAATTATTTTGAAGACTTCAAGGAAAGGATGAATAATAGATTCAAAATTCCTCCTAAGCTTGTTGAAGATTATAAGGATGATGTATGCTTCATGATTGACTGTGACAAGGTATACATTCAAGCAGTCAAACCCCAAGTTGCATGGGTGAAACCTCTTCCCTATGAGGTAAATATTGATGAAGCCAGAGATATCGTAGAAGCACTATTAAATGAGCTAGTAGACCCAAGGCAAAAAAAATTTGGAACCTATGAAGAAGCTAAGGTCATAATTGAGCTTGAAATCAAGCTACCACAGGCCATAAGCAAGGGCAAGAGGAAAATAGCCAAATTGAAAACTACAACTGGTCCTCTTATGCTCACAGAAGGAAAAGGTGAAGATGAAGAAGGTTAAGAAGAAGGTTGAGAAGAAGAAAGAGAAGAAGAATTTGCAGAAGAACGGCCTATGAAGAAGAAAAGTAAGGTGATTATCACCAAACCTTAGGCAGTATTCACAAGGAGAACGAGGAAAGGCAAAAAGGAAAGTGAAGTTGTGTTTAGCAAGCCTCCTCTCACATTTGAAGATAGGCTAAAACAACTCAAGATTGGTGCAGGAATCAGCAACTTTAAAGAATTAAAGTATGAAATCAAGACTCCTGTTGAACAAAAAGAAATTGAAGATCTGGTAATGGAGAAGTTGGGAACTTGGAAATTCTCCCTAGACCAATTTGTCTCCCAAATTCCTGCAATATTGTTTGATAAATAAAGGTAAGATGGGAGAACACTGAGCAAACTGTTAAAGACATTTTTGAATAGAAATTGAGAGAATTGGTACCTAGCCTGACAGATGCAAAAATCAAAAGGGCAATAAGGATCAGGAAGGAATAATGAATATGAGATTCAATACATGTCTCATATTATTAAAGAATATTGAACCAGTTGTTAAGAATGCAACTGATGTTTGGAATGATACTTATAAACTGCATAAGCCAAGGGATGAACCTGTTGAAATCAAGGATGATGACAATGATGATGAGCAAGGTAATGATTCCATCTCCATGGATGTAACTGATGAAGATCTTCAGGATCTGATAAAGGAGAAGGAGGAAGAAGCTAATGAGGAAGACAAAGAAGAGGATGACCCTGTGAAAATTGCAGTAGCAGTCATTGCATCTCTTCCTCACACTCCACCAAAATCTGTTACTATAGAGACAACTTCCAGTAGTGAGATTGTGAGCACTACTGCCACATCAATTGCTCAATCTTCACCAATCTCCTCCCAGCTCCAGGTATTCCCAATACAAGTGCCAAGAACTTCATCTACTGAGCTGCAGGGAAATTCTTCATTTACTGAGTCATCCACTGCAGCATTCACTACATCAAAAGTATTAATTCCTCCTACAGTATGTACAGTAAGTTTTCCAGTTTGCTCTTCAATTTTGTCAACTTCAGCTACATTAGCACAAATTTTTGCACCATTGAGTTCTTCAATTGTGAATATTCCAGTATGCACATCAATTCTAGGAAGTATATCAATTTTGGATACATTTAGCCCCTCTCTCAGTCTTCCTTTAGTTGGTCTTATTCCAGTTTTGACAGCCAGTCCAACCTCATCAACCATTGTCTCTTTTTTCAAAGGCAAAGATGTTAGAACAACAGAAAAACCAAAGACTTCATTAAAACTTCTGCTTACAGGCAAGATGGTAGATGAGGATGTAGACTTGGATAATGAAATTGTCATTCCTAAGATACATACAAATACTACTTCAGTTGATGAACTAAGACTGCTCAGTCAGCGCATAGAACTGAAGGCAAAGAAAAAACAACTAAGGAATGAGAGAGATAGAGAATTTAAAATTATTGATGAAGTGAAGAATATTATTACTGAGGCTATAGGTGTTGATGTTGATACCTCTCAACACATTTTGTTACAATTAGAAGAGGTAGTTAATAAATTCAATGAAGATACCTCCGGTCAAGAAAAGTTGATGGAGAAGGCAGAAAAAAAGTTTGATAATAAGGTGCTTGAGCACATTGCTCAGCATATAGCAATAAAATAGGTTGAATTAACCATAGTTTTGGCCAACACTGAAAATTCTTTTAATAACATAACATCTCTTTTTGCTAAGCTTTGTGATGTTACTAAATATACTAAGGAGATAAGAGAGAAATTGAATAAGATAGATGAGGATCTGAAGGCAAGCGCACAAAACCTAAAGCTTGACCCCAGTTCAAGCTCATCTCATCACCTTAGGATCAAATTTTTGTCAGAGAAGCAGGCAGAATTTTTGAGGGAAGAGGCAAGGATCTGGTCTACATTGTTAGATATTCAAAATATGATCCTTCCCATCATGGATACCATGCAGAAGCACATTGCACATTCAAAAACATTGATCCATGACAACAATTTCTCTGTTGCAGACCATGTGATTGAACTCTCTACAGAAGTTCAAATAGCTCTATCCACATGCAAAATCTTGCAAGAGAATTAGGATAAGACTCTGAAACTCATTCTCTAGGTACATTCTGAGTTTATCTCACATTTTAGTGTCTCTATGTAAATACATTATTTTATTCTTCGGCATTATTGTCAAAAAGGGGGAGAAAGAGTTACTCAGGAAGAAATATTGGTGAGATAAATGTACAAAAGGGAAAAAGAGATACTGTGAATAAAAGTCATATAACTCATGTAAATACCTTGTGTATATTGTATGGGGGAGTTATATGTAAGGAAGCCATGTATATTCAGCAGAATAAGTCGTCAGTATGTCAGATGTTGTATATAATTATGGCTCATAAGTGTTTTTGTCACTAATGCCAAAAGGGGAGATTGTTGGAATTATGATATATTTGTCATTAGTTACAACACTTATTCAATTCTAAATGCTTACCGAGCTCATACCGAGCATTCCTTTGGAAATCGAGCTTATGGGTAGTTCAGCAGTGTTTACCAAGTTCATAGTGGTTACCGAGCAGAACAGTGTTCTCCAAGTAGTTAGTGGTCACTGAGCTTCGTGGTGTTTACCAAGTTCTCAGTGCTCACCTAGTCATCAGTTAAAATCAGTGTCTATTGAGTGATCAAGGTAAATGAAGGACTTAGTGTTTACCGAGTGATCAAGGTAAATGAAAGACTTAGTGTTTATCGAGTGATCAAGGTAAACAAAGAACTTAGTGTTTACCGAGTGATCAAGGTAAATGAAAGACTTAGCATTTATCAAGTGATCAAGGTAAACAAAGAACTTAGTGTTTACTGAGTGATCAAGGTAAACAAAGAACTTAGTGTTTACCAAGTGATCAAGGTAAATAAAGGAATCAATAATTACCAAGTGAAGAAGGTTGTCAATGGATTCAGTCTTTACCGAGTAACACAATATTCACTGAGTCACCAATGGTTAGCAAGTTCCAAGCTACTTAGAATGGTCAGTATGAACTGTGCCTCTACTCTTACTGAGTGCATGATGATGTGGTGTATTGTAGTGGAGGTCGAGTATTAGAAGGTCATCGAGTCAGTTTGAGGAACTTGAGTTTTCTACCATCTGGCCGACTCAGTAATGTTTTGTTCACTTGCGTTTGGCCGACCTTGTTAAGTAAATATTGGAATGGTATATATGTGATGTATTATATCATTTGTACATATATGATAAGGAAATTGGATGGGATTTTGTATTGCAATAGTTTGAGAAGGGGGAAAGCAAATCAGTAGTAGAACAGAGGAATACAATAAGGTCAACATAGATGTAAAAAAGTTATATCTATCACATTAGGTGATCAGAGCATAAAAGATCTTATCAGCAATCAGTTGTAACTAGATACACTGCTTCATTCTAACAGGTGAATCAGTTTGTAAATCCTTTAACAAGGTAGACTTAATAGTCTTGTGTAAATCTCCTAATAGAGTGCATACTTCATTGTATGTTTGTAAATCCTCTAACAAGGTGGATCTAGCAATCCTACTTGCTCCTAATAGGGCAGATCATCAGAAGTGATCATTGTAAGCCTTAACAGGCCAACTTTATACTGCAGTATTGAAATTTTATGGGCATAATCCCCACCCCAGTTTTACTTTCTAATTGGAAGGTTTCTGGGTCACCAAATCTGTGTGTTCATGTGTTATAAATGTTTATATTTTCATGCATACAGTAGATTAGATGGATGAATGATGAATATGTTACTATGCAGAATTGATTTAAAGTTTTAGAGTTACTGATTCACCCCTCCCCTCTTAGTAACCTTGTTAGTCTTGATTATTTCCAACACTTTTAAACCCAACCATGGTAATGTGTCTGGTATGCTCCATGATGAGTTGTATTTATTGTTCATTATTTTTTTTTAGTGTTTTTATGTGAAACTAAGGTGAATGCTATGACATATTTGACTTAACCATTTTGAGTCTTTGATCAATATTTTTTTGGGATGCTTTCTAGTTGTTCATAGAGAATTGATGTGTTATTGTGAATTATATTTTGATGCTTTCCAGATAGTTGTATAGGACTGAGGTAAATTTTATATGATTCTTTGATTTGTGATTTTATGAGGCTAGGGTAGGTTATCTATATGTAATGTTAGGAAGTGGCTTGCAACGGAGGACGAGGCCCTAAGTGGCTACTAGGGTAACCCATTGTAAGTTGTTTAATAAGTGAAAACACTACAATAAATGGGAATAAAATGAACCTAATAACAGTCTTTGTATGTTCTCGCCCATGCCTCAAGTGCTAGTACAGACTAGGATGATAGTAGAGAGAACACCTGGTTGTGACCATGCGTCATTAGTATGCCTTTTCAGTATGAGAGGATACAAGTCCTGCATAGGAATCACTAGGGGAGCAGGGTCCTAAGAGACTGCTAGGGTAACTCTAGCATGATTTGTGTAATGACACTTGGCCATTTACATAGTAGGTTTCCTACGTGTCTTTGAGTGCCTATGGGTAGATGTTGATTTATCTTGGAACCTTTGAGTTAGATTACTTTTAGGGTTTCCTAGACTTAGAGAGTACTTTTGATATTTGGATTGATATCTTGTTTGGGACTTGAGACTATCTCCTCAACATGGTGGGAGTGGGCAATTTAAGTTCCACATAGTCAGGTGGTAGTTCTTTTTACTCTTACCATTGAGATTTGTTTGTTGCTACTGTGGCTGGAGTTTTCTTATCTGCATTTCCTCTCATTTTATCCTTGTATCTTATGATGTTTATCTTTTATGATGGATAGTTATATCATTTATGATGGAAGGTTTCATTTATGGTATTGTACATTGTATTATGGATCCGAGGAGGATAATGTAATTCTATTTTTATAAATGTATATTCATTTAGCCTTTCATACATCGTGACATGTACAATAGATGATCGAGCATTTTGAATTTTATTGCCAAGTGGCATTCGGAACAAATGTATATTATTTAAATGGAATTTGGACTTTTAAATATTCTTTCATATAGACATGGTATTTATTAGACTTAGTATTAATTAATTATAAATTTGATTCAACGTCTTGGGATCCTTAAGGAATGTAATCTATGATGTTTGCTTCTACATGATTGTATGTTTGTGTTTGATGTGTATCTTATTCTTTCTTGTTCTTTAAAAAAAATGTTTAGCAAACTTAATAAAACTTTAGGTTAATTCTTTTGAATCCCTTGGTGGGGCGCTTACAATTGGTATCAAAGCATAATTACTCAGAAGAGGCTTAATAGCTTGAGTAAGATCCCTATGGATATGGAACAATTGATGAAGAACTTTGAAGAGGAACTTTGATGCATGAGACCCCTTCATAACACAAACAAAGAAACAATGACAAATGTGAGAACAAAATATGAACTTCTTATTATTGCCACAAATGTAGAATTACAAAATTCTCAGTTACAATATGCTAACCCAAATGGGCACCTTCATTATAGTAATCTACAAGATAGTGTTGCGAACTATCACCCAAAGTTGTCTTAGACAATCTTCAGGCCTTTCTTAAATAGGCAGTTTTATGCTGCTGGGGAAGGTTCTAGATGCTCAAACTTAATACCTAGGGTTGAAAAACCCTAACAATACACATAGAGTCAGCCAAATACATCTTTGATAAATTATTTTAGAAATTTTGATAGCCCAACTTACGAAGGTCATAACTCACGAACCTTTGCTCTGATTGGCTATTATAACCATTTTTCAAAAATTTCAGCTCTTGATATATAGGCTCATAATTGTGCTAGCACCCTTTCGTTGAGTTTTCAAACCTCATCCGTGCACTCTAAGGCCTCCAATAGTGAGCTTAAAAAAATTTCTACAAATTTTTCTATTGATAATCTGCAATAACTTCTCTAATAATAATGTCTGAGCAATGAGATTTTTATGGTAGGCTTACAACTCTAAAATGAACCTTCTTTTAGAAAATGAGAACATTCTGAGCTCATATGACAAACTTACTAAAAATAGTAAGTTCCCAGAAATAGTAACCACCCTATCTACTAGTCCTTATTAAAATAGAAAAGGCTGAAAATAAAATATTTTTGGGTGATGCAAGATTGCTTTTACACTCAGGATGCTCCTGCATCAAGCACCTGAGGTAATTTTAGAAGTGACCCTTTCACATCTTAGATGTTTAGAGGAAAACCAAGATGGTTGACCTCCTCCTTCGCTAGCCATGATGAATCCTCAACTAGTCTCCCTTTCCATTTGACCAAATATTCTTCATAAGTTTTTTTTTTGGTACTTTTTCCAATACAACTATCTAGTATCTCCTTAATCTCCATGGTAGTTGAACGAGTTGTTGGAATGCTCCATTGTGCTTCCGCAACTTCATCTCCATCACCTCCTTCGTAATGCTCTGTCAAATCTAAAATATTAAATATTGGTGAAATATTCAATTTAGTAGGCGACTCCACTTCATACAAATTTCTAGAATCATGCTTCTTCACTATCTTGCACAGTCCAAACTTCTTCATCTTCAACTTATTATATGTACCTACTGGAAAGTGCTCCTTTCTCAAATGAACCATGACTTCATCTCCAATTTGAAATTCCTTATATATCCTTTTCACATCTATCTTTGCCTTATACTGTGTATTCATCTTTATGATGTGCTTCCTCACCTCCTCATGGATGTTTTCAAAATGTTCAACAAAATCTTTTGCTTCAACGCTACTTATCTCTTCCTTATCCAAATTCCTCAACTCAAAAACATTTTTGGGACTACTCCCATATACAATCTAGAATGGTGATTTACTAGTACTCCTATTGATAAAATTATTATATGCAAATTTTTCCTATGGTAAAATCATATCTCATCCTTTTGGTTTATCTCCAACCAAGCATCTCAACAAGTTTCCCAAGCTACAATTCATAGCTTTTGTCTGTCCATCAGTCTGTGGATGATGTGATGAACTGAACTTCAAATTTGTCTTCAACTTCTTCCTCAATGTATGCTAGAAATACCCAACAAATTTGGTATCTCTATCTGAAACTATACACTTTGGCAGACCATGTAATCTCACCACTTCTCTAAAAAATAACTTTACTACATAAACAACATCACTAGTCTTCTTGCAAGGAATAAAATTTTCCATCTTAAAAAATCTATCAACCACCACGCAAATAGAATCATGCCCATGTTGTGTCCTCAGTAATCCAAGAACAAAATCCATGCTAACATCCTCCCATAACTTCTCTAATACAAGTAATGGCTGATACAACCCTGTATTCTACTTTACTCCTTTTGCCATCTAGCATAATCAGAAACTTTGTACAAACTTCATGACATCTTGATGTAGCTATGAGCAGTAATAATTTTCAGCAACCAAAGCTATAGTTTTATCTTTGCCAAAATGTCCAGCCAATCCTCCACTATGCTTCTCCTTGATGAGGTTCTCTCTCATTGAATTTATTGGAATGCACAATTGGCTTCCTTTGAACAACATGTTATCCTTGATCATAAAATCCAACCATTCTATCCTATCAAGTGTAACAGGTTTTGTACAAGCCTTCCACGCTTCACCAAAATCAAGATCATCTAGGTACAATGTACTAAGTTCCTTGAACCCAACCACCTCTATCTACATTTTTGTTAGCATAATTTTTCTTCTACTAAGAGTATCTACAACTTTGTTAGACTTCCCACTTCTATGTTTCAAAAAAAGTGTATAACTTTACAAAAACTCAACCCATTTTAAATGTCTTTGCTTCAATTTCCCTTGACTATTAAAATATTAAAAAGCTTGATGATCAGTATACAAAACAAACTTCTCAGGAAGAAGATAGTGTCTCCACTTCTTCAATGCTTGAACTATGGCATAAAATCCTAATCATAAACAAAATATTTTCTTTTTGCATCATTCAACTTCTCACTAAAATAAGCAATAGGTCTACCTTCTTAGCTCAAAATAGATCCTATTGCAATACCACTAGCATCACAGTCTACTTGAAACACCTTTTTAAAATCAGGAAGTACTAAAACAGGTTGCTCAATAACTTTTTATTTCAACTGATTAAAACTCTTATCTACTCCCATAGTCCACTTAAAGTTTTTCCTATCTCCTCTCATTGTTTTAGTCAAGGGTCCACAAATATTGCTAAAAATTCATATGAATTTTTTGTAAAGTGTAGCCAGTCCATGAAAAGATCTTACCTCTATCACACTCCTTGGAGTAGGCTATTCAAGGATAGCCTTCACTTTCTCTAGGTCCATTTTCAAACCTTCTCCTAAGACTAAAAATCCCAGGTACACCAACTCCTTTACAAAACTACACTTCTTCAAGTTTATCAACAACTTTTCTTCCCTCAACTTTTCAAACACCTTGCGAATATGAATCAGATGCTCCTCCAATTTCTTACTAAAGATCAATATATTATCTAGGTAAACAATGACAAACTTACCTAGAACTCCTTCAATACCTCATTCATGAGCCTCATGAAAGTGCTTAGTGCATTGGTTAGCCCAAAAGGCATGACTAACCGCTCATATAGTCCTTACCTTATATTAAAAGTAGTCTTCCATTCATCACCTTCTTTGATACGAGTCTGATGGTACCCAATCTTCATATCTATCTTTGTGAAATATTGAGCTTCACTCAAATAGTCCATGATATCATCCATCCTTGACAAATGAAATCTATACTTGATGGTGATCTTGTTGATAGCATGAGAATCTATGCACATCTTCCATGCTCCATTCTTTTTTGGTGCTAACACTGCTGGTACAACACATGGACTCATACTCTCTCGAATCAACCCTTTTTGCAACAACTCATGAACTTGCCTATTCAACTCTTCACTTTTTGCTGGTGTCATTCTATGCACTGTCTTGTTTGGAAAATTGGTTCCTAAAACCAAATCCATTTGGTGACTGATCTTCTTCATTGGGGGCAATCCATGAGGTACATTATTTGATACAATATTAGAAAACTCTTTCAACATATATTCAACTTCTATAGTTACTTCCTCTACTTCTTCTTTACTATCTTTAGAAATTATAGAAAAACACATATGCTCATGTTTCATACCTTTAAAAAACTCTTTTCTATCAACAAAACATATTCTAGCAACACTACATACCTTTTCTTCTTTATCCTTCAATGGCTTCAACTTATATTTTACTCCATCGTTAGTTAGAGTGTAAGTATTTGCTCACCCATCATGTATAGCATGTTTGTCAAACTGCCACAACCTACCCAACAACATATGGCATATGTCCATAGGTATGATATCACATAGTACCTCATCCTGGTAACTCCCAATCTTAAAATTCACTAAGCACTGCTCATTGACCATAACCTTATGGTCATCTTGCACCCAAGCAATACTATATGGACATGGGTGTTTATCTCTCTTCAACTTCAACTTGGTGACTATCATTTTTGACACTAGATTGTTAGTACTTCCACCACCAATGATCACATCACAACACTTATCTTCACATCTATACCTTGTTTGAAACAAAGTACTTCTTTGGTCAGGTTCATTCTCACCACTTAGCAGGACTCTTTTGTTAACTAGGACTTCTCCTCTTTCAACATCTTCAGACTGTGAGGATCTCACATCTTTATCAACATGTGCAACTCTCGCCTGACCTTTTGTTCTTTGATCTATCCTTCCTTGGTGCTAGGTAGATTCAAATGTTCTATGCCCTTCTTACCCATAGTGAAAACATTTTGCACAGAAGCCTCTTCTTCTAGATCCTTGTCCTCTACGTCTTCCTCTATGATCTCTATTGCTTTGATCATGGAAATGATTGGAATTATTTCCCCTATGGTTTTGGTTGCTACTTCTAGCCTCATCCGTGTTCTACTAATCATCATTATGGCTTCCATAAGATCATTCGTAAGATCTTCCACCATGACTTCTTCCATTATTCTTATTGTCAAACTTCTCGCTCAGTTTCTTCTCAACTTTTAGGGAAAACATGTATGCCTCTTCAATACTATTCATCCAAATTAGACTCATCTCATCTTGAGTTCTGGGCCTTAACCCATTAAGATAATGTATATGTGAAAATACGGCCTATGCTAACACACACACTTCAACATGGTCATTACATGCGAATTCATCTTGGAATGAACATTGGATTGTTCATCCAAAATTTACCCTACAAAGCGACCTGTTGCCTTCTATCTAAAGGGATTTTGCCTGTTAATATCCTCAGAATCAAGGTGCAGGCAACCGGACCCTCTAAGAACGAAGGATTTGACAATGAAATTAAGCTAAGAATGAGTATGTAGATTAATCTAGAATGAAAGATGCAATGTAATCTAAGAACAAATAAAGCAAACTAGATTAAGCATATGCATGATTAAACTAAAATGAGATTAAACTAAGAATGAGAATGTATGCAAGAAATGTAAGCAAACATGAGTATGGATTCCAGCAGCAATTCGATGCAAATTATCCAAAATTCATCCTCCTAAATGAAGAGATGAGGGTCTCTTAAATAGACTCTCCTGGAATCCATCAATGGTTGAGATCGATTCAAATCAACGGTTAGGATTGAAGATGAGGTTCAGTCATAAAGGGAGATTCCTAAATTAAAGGAAGTTAACAGACTTAATTTGAGTAAAATAAGGAGTTAACTATTTTAATTTGAGTAGAAAAAGGAGTTAATTGATTTAACTCATTTTTGATCAATAGTGAACTAGAAATTTCAATTTTTGAACTGAAGAGAGATTTTGTTGAGATATTTAATTTAATAAAATGAGATATGCTCTCATAATTACTTTTTCTATTTAATTAAATAATCTTTAATTAATTAGAGACACTTTTGTTTAATTAAATAACTTCATTTAATTAATTAGGAATGGCTTCCCATTTAATTATTTAGAAGTACTCCATTTAATTAAATAATTTATTTTAATTAATTAGAAATACCTTTCCCATTTAATTAAATAATTACATTTAATTAATTAAGATAGGCGTATTTATTAAATTAAATAAATTTAATTCCACGGTACATTAGCCATTATAATTTGATTTAATTAAAGTATAAATACTTAATAATTAAATTAAATATTAATCAATAGGTTTAATGTGACTAATATGAGTAAATACTATAGGAATTAAATAATAAGCATGATGAATGTAGATTTAGGTTATTTGCATCTGACAATTAAGTCAAGTAATGAATAGCAGAATGAGAATTGCCTATTAAATAGGACTTTGAAATTATTAGAAATAGACCAGAATGGCAATGAGCCAATTTTTGGGGTATTACATTTTGCCCCTCTTTGAATGAATGTGTGAGTAGCACGTTCAATTCAAAGAAAATCAGAAAGCATGATGCAAAGATGAGATTGTTTCTGAAGGTGATGATACGGAGACCAATTGATAAGCTTTTTTAAGAACCATCTCTAGAATAGAGCTTAATCCTAAGGAATCCAAGTAGAGCACTTAGATACCTAAGATTGATAGCATTTAAAAGATTATATCCAGAACAGAGCATAATCTTTAAGGATCTAGACAGAACATCTAGATACCTCAAATTGATAGCATTTAGAAGATTATCTCCAGAACAGAGCTTAACCTTCAAGGATCCAGATAGAACACCTAGATACCCGAGAATAAAAGCATTTAGAAGACTATCTCCAAAATAGAGTGTAATCTTCAAGGATCCAGATAGAACACCTAGATACCCAAGAATAATAGTATTTAGAAGACTATCTCCAGAATAGAGTGTAATCTTCAAGGATCCAGATAGAACACCTAGATACCTAAGATTGAAAGCATTTAGAAGACTATCTCCATAACGGAGCTTAACCATCAAGGATCCAGATAGAACACCTAGATACTCAAAATTGATAAAAGAAAGATAACAAGGTTCAATAATGAGTCATAGAATCATCCTCAGAATGAGGCTTGATCCTCAGGAGAAGGGGTTTAGACTGTCCCAATACCTATCTATCGAACTCTGAGAAGATTTTTTATAAGGTTGATCAATTGATGAAAAGATAAGATAGATGGCAGAGATGCCAGATAGAAGGGAACAAAAAGCCCCAAGTGATGAGATGCCCCGAGTGACTAGGACATGAGATGGGAACTAGATGCCCCGAGCAATAAGTATTTAATGATGTAATCATCCTACCCCCTCGGGAGCGAAATTGAATGATAACATACCAGAAATATGATTGACGCAGTACATCATGAGATATAGAAGAAATTTGAGATTCAGCAAAAGCCAGAAGAGATCAAAACGATCTAAAGAAAATTCAGGGTTGACTTGAAATGATTGCGAAGTCGCAAAAACCAAGTTGACCAGATTCAGCCAAAGTTGACTTAAGTTGACTATTTTCAAAATGAATTTTGAAAATAGAGAGAATGTAAAATTGAAAGGATTCCAAGAATCATAAAGTATCAAAAAGATTTGGGCTGCACAAGCGTTTGATCACGTCGGTCCATAAAATTTTAAAATGCATTTTTAAGGCTCTTAGGTGTGTCAAATTTTGAATTTTATCTCGAAAATGGATCCAGAATGGTCCAATTAGCCAGGGGTGTGATTTTTGCACAAATCCGAGCACTTTGAAAAATTTGGTCAACACCTATATAAAGGCTCGAAGGGTCATTTTTAATTCATTTGTGCTTTTGTCTTGTAGTGATTTTGAGCTCTGATAGAGACATGGCAGTGAACCTGAGATATCATCATTTTGAGCACTCCAGATGACACAGCCAGCCAGTAGACTATGGACCACCGGTGAGTCATCGATTTCCCATCTTTGTACTTTTATTTTCACGCATTTTGAGGTCATTTATGAATGTTTTTAGCATGTTTTAGGTTTATGAAATCTTTCTTCGCGCAAGACCAATCTCTTCTCATGCGAAGATCTTCTTTCTTCGCGTGAAGAAACAGTATACGATGTTTCTTTGCACGAGGCCAGAGGATCTTCGAGCGGGGCAATTTTGGTTTTGCACGAAGATGGAGATTCTTCGTGTGAGACAATTCTTGTTTTGCGCGAGAGCCTCTTTTCTCGCGCAAGAACATCTATCTTTGCGCAAGGAGATCTTTTTTCGTGCAAAGGCTGGATTGTTCGCGTGAAGAAAGAACTATTTCATGCAAAACTGTATGTCTTCACGCAAGATTTCACAAATCTCGTGCAAAATTCTGTGCCAGTTTTGTGATTTTCGCATTTAGAAATTGCATTTTATTTCGTTTTGATGCATTGTTTCGACTTGATAGTAATCGTTTGTTTGTCATTTTTTTGTTGTGCGTGCAGGAGGTTTTTGGAGATGTATCATTTAGATCTCATTATCCACCATATGGAGAGTTATTGCGGAGTTTGGATGACATAGATCGGGCACACATTGCCCGATTGGGTTTGTCTTCACTATGCTGGATTCCAGCCGTGATGGTGAATCACGGCCTTCTCACTGCCTTAGTAGAGCATTTCCATTCAGAGACGAACACATTTCATTTGCTGATGGGTGAGATGACGATTACTCCAGAGGATATTTGGAGGATACTGAGGATCCCATTTCACGGTGCTCAAGTCATCTATGATATAGTGCCTCGATTAGGGACAGAGGCACTTTCCATTGTATTTGGGAGAGAGCTACCGAGAGGCAGAGCCATTAGCTGGGATGAGCTAATGCATACTTATGGACCCACACACAGGTTGGCATCTGTGCTAGGTATTTTCTTGAGCTGCTTCCTATGTCCTAACAGGGGACAACATGGATTAGAGTGTGGATGGGGTGTCATGCTCCGTAGGATGGTTGAGGCACCCGAGATCTTTGGGTGGGGTCAGTGCATGTTGGCCCATCTTTTTCATGAGATGCATGAGGTCGTCTTCCATGAGAAGAAGACCATGGCAGTGGGTGTATATGTGCCACAGATCTGGGCCTAGGAGCATCTCCCTATATGTAGGCCAATTTTTGAGGATTCTTGGGAGCCCATGGAGCCCTACATATGCAGATATCGAGGGCATATTACCCAGGCCCACCTGGGTAAGACTGAGCACTGGTGGACTCATCTCGATGACCTGGTGTCTATTATATGGCGACCCTAGAGAGAGACATAGGATTGGGATGATGCCCCGAGAGAGCTACCCTAGATGTTTAGTTCTCGACCGCTGGCAGGCAGGACGACATCTGTCATAGAGAGATTCGTGATCTCACGAGTGTGGCAGCAGTACGGTCGACCACAAGATATTTCAACTGAGTATTGTGCCTATGCTAGGGTGCAGAAGGATATTGAGCAAGGATGGCCTCCACGGATGGATCCAAGATGATCCATGATAGATATCTGCAGTTTGGCTATTGTTCAATGGGACTACCTACCAGAGGTAGTAGATGCTGGGATGACGCCTGCATATTAGGCATTTTTGATGAGCCATCCATTCCCACACTTCACAGATCCACTAGGGGTGGCAAGGCAGGTACAGGGGTAGGGACAGGTGCCCCAGCAGCAGCAGGCATAGCCATAGGTGCCACCACAGGTCCAGCACCGAGTACAGCAGATACCTATTCCTCCACGTGAGATGAGATCAGACCCAGGTGCTAGGGGTAGTGGGGCAGGACATAGTCAGCGAAGGAGGCAGAGGACAGAGGAGCAAGCCCCTCAGTAGGAGGTCCCACAGTAGGAGGTCCCACAGTTGCAGGTGCCTCCACAGCCACAGGTACCTCCACCAGAGATGGTTGATGAGGATATGCCAGATCAACCAGCAAGTGGGGTATAGGACATGGTACGGCGGTACCGAGAGCGAGTTCGTGTGGCCTCCTGACAGTTGGGAGAATTGCAGATTGCATTGGCAGTCAGGGATGCGCAGCTGGTAGAGTGACAGCGAGAGACAGATTGTCAGAGAGAGCACATGAAGACTGCAGAGCGGAGGCTAGAGCTGGAACAGGATGAGATCCGCTTCTAGTCTACTCGGGCTGCATATTATTATGCTGCATACACCAGTGTTGTACCTGATGAGACATTGCAGGTGCAGTGATTCTCTTAGTATGTGCGAGAGTCTGGAGCTGCATGACCTCCTGTCAGACCAGATATGCCACCACCGCCTCTGCCACCTACTGCCCCTACTCCTCCTACTCCTCCTGGAGGTGAGAGTTTGGGACAGATTTAGATGCTCTATGCCTAATTTTTGATTTTGATCTTTGGCTATGTATCGATTGGTGTGCCAGCACCACATGTATCATTTTTTGATCGATTGCGCTCGAGTAGCGCCCATTTTTGTACTGACCCATTCTTTGATATATATATACACAAGATTTTGAGCTGAGTATTCCTGTGTACATGTCATTGTCTATTTTGTTTTGCTCTAATGTACATGAGATGTATGTTGTATTTAGATAGAATGCATATGTACGAACTAACATCTAACGTAGTGTATCATGTTTTTGTTTGACAATCATAGGTATTCCATTGAGGAGCGAGAATCGACGAACCAAACGCTTGTGCAACCGTGGAAGAATCTAATGCATGTGGAGTATGAATAGGATTACCATCAAATCGTGTGCTAATGCAAATGAAGTATGCAAAACTATGTTAAATGCAACCCTTGGTCTGGTTACCAAGCCTCGATGATTTATCATCATTGGATATAAAATAAAGCTTGTATGTTATACAATTTCCACTAACATTGCAATCATGAAAATATGAATATAACATATGTTATTGGGATGTCGGGATTAAAAGTAAGCATTCGAGGCACAAGAAGCCAGAATGACTAGAACATTTGTCCCTTTTAATGTAGCAAGTTAACATAAGCATCAAAGCATGAATGCTAGGATGACCTGAATGTTGCTTGCATGACAGGCACACCAAACACACAGGAGATTCCTCTTATGCTAAGTATTCAGTATTCATTCTGTCCGCAATGACCCTTGCGTTCGTAACCTGAGATAGAAGTGTACTAGATATACTCGCAATGATCCGTACGTTCACTTAATAGGATGAGTATCAGTACGCACTATAGCATGAAGAGTCCACTCCAACAAACAAGGAGAATAACTAATGTCATTGACATATCTATATAAAAAGGAGTCGAGGTACACACGGCCATCCAATATGAGATGGAGGCTCTTATAGTGGACACCCCTCTTATAGGAATAGATCAACTTATTAGAACTAAACCGCAAACAGAAAGCAAAGAAAAAGATCATGCCCCCAGTCATTACTTCTCTAGTCGAAGATGACATCATCGAGTTGCTCGAGGAGATATGATAAAGCAAAACAAAGCAAACAAAAAAAATGCTTAGCATATCCAAACAAGTATATCATTGAGTTTAATGTTTTCGAGATTGATGTCAAGTCTCAATGTCCAAAATATGTAAGAAAGAAATCTCTTTAGTAGGGTGACAATAGTAGGCAGACGTATAATCAGAATGACTGGTGACTGAGGTCAAAGAGGAATCTTCACAATGAAGAACCTAAGAAGGACTAAGTGATAGTAGACAGATACAGCTAGGATGACTGGTGACTGACGCAAAAGAGATCTTCCATAAAGGAATCTTGAGACATGACTCGAGCAATGGTAGACAGACGCAGCTGAAACAACTGGTGACCATTGTGAAAGAGATTCTATGAGGATAATCTCGAAAAGAGTGACACTAGTGACAGTAGGCACACGTAGTCAGAATGACTGGTGATTATCACGTAGGAGATTCTATGAGGAGAATCTCGAAAAGAGTGACACTGGCGATAGTAGGCAGACATAGTCAGAACAACTGGTGACTGTCGCATAGGAGATTCTATGAGGAGAATCTTGAAAAGAGTGACACTGGCAACAGTAGGAAGATGCAGTCAGAATGACTGGTGATTGTCACGTAGGAGATTCTATGAGAAGAATCTCAAAAAGAGTGACACTGGCGACAATAGGCAGACGTAGTCAGAACGACTAGTGACTATTGCATAGGAGATTCTATGAGGAGAATCTTGAAAAGAGTAACACTAAGGGGGGAATGCCCCCGAGCTATGACAAGACTCAATCCATGGATACATGAGAAGGAAAAGCAAGAAAGCAAAAGCATGAAAGTGACTAACAAGAGGTGCCTGTTTACCAGGTTTTCACCTTCTTGTCAAGATTTTTCTTTTTTTGCTACCATGATGCCTATTTCTAGGTTTTCATCAATGGCATTTTTTTATTTTTTTTTTAAATTTTTGGTATTTTTGAGATTTTTTCAATTTTTTTGGTATTATGAAGGCACCTATTGCTAGGTTTTTACCAGGGTAACAATTTTTTCAGGACTTTTTTTGATTTTTAGGATTTTTTTCAGGACATTTAGATATGTACAGAGAGCTTGCTGAGATTGAATCAACTGTAAAACCGCTTCAGGTGGAGAGTGTTCATAGGCTCTTTAAGCACTTCTCCTTCGGTTGTGGAAAGTTGATAGGCGCCAGATCTATATAATGCAGTAATGATGCAAGGACCTAGCCAGTTTGGTTCAAACTTTTCCTTTTGCATTCGTTGTTGTTGATTCTTAGGATTCTCTCTTAGGACAAGATCACCCAGCTGGAAGTCATGTGGCCTAATTCTCCTATTGTAGCTTCATGCCATTCTTTGTTGATATGCTTGTAGATGATCACAGGCCACTTGTCGTCGTTCATCCAATAACACAAGCTCTTGAAGCCGAGCTATCCTATAGTCATCGTCCATGATAAGACCTTTCATAGAGATTCTCAAGGTAGGAATCTTGACCTCTATCGGAAGCACAGCATCCGCCCCATATACCAATGCAAAAGGAGTTGTGCCCATTGGAGTTCTAATGCTTGTTCTATATGCCCACAGGGCTGGATTGATCTGGAGATGCCAGTCTCTCCCTGATTTACTGACTATGCGATGAAGAATTTTGAGGATCGCCTTATTGGATACCTCAACTTGGCCATTACCCTCGGGGTAATAAATGGAAGACCAATGTTGTGTAATTTTGAATTTCTTGCACAGTTCCTTAAGGTCATTATTTTTGAACTATCCTCCATTGTTAGTAATGATTAAGGACGGTATACCATATCTACAGATGATGTATTTTGTGATAAAAAGCACTATAGTTTTTCCATCAGCAATTGTGAGAGGGACTGCCTCTACCCATTTCGTGAAATAATCTGTAGCGGTGATAATGAACTTATGTCCATTAGAAGAGGTTGGGTGAATCTGTCCCACCAAGTCAAAGGCCCATTGTTGAAATGGCCATGTTGTAGTAGAGGGAATCAACTCTCTAGCTGGAGCATGAATGAGATTCCCGTGTAGCTGATACTGTTTGCAAGACCTAGTATATTTAATAGCTTCTTGCTCCATTTTAGGCTAGCAGTAACCAACACGAAGGAGTTTGCGAGCTAGTGTTAGGCCATTGGAATGAGATCCACAAATGCCTTCGTGAGCATCAATTAGTGCATGTTTGGACTCGTCGAGTTCTAAACACCTAAGGAGTGTTCCGTCGAGACCTCTCCTATACAGATCGTCAACTTTAATGACATAATGTGAAGGGTTACGAATTAGGTAACATTTCTCATTCCGGGTCAGACCTTCCACAATGGTTTGATTATGAAGGTAGGAATAGATGTGATGGTAGCGAGATGATTCTTTTCCTATAATAGAATAGATCATCTTGGAATCAGATGTGTCATAGGCTGGGTAGTGTAACGCTTCCACCAAGAACTCGTGTCGGAGATCATTTTCTGGCATTTGTAGAAGGGAGGCTAGAGTGGCCATGGCATTAGCCGCTTTATTATCTGCGTGTGGAACCTATTGGAGGGTGATGTGTGCAAAATATTTCATCAAGTCATCAACCATGCATTTGTAAGGAATCAGTTTTTCATCCTTTGTTTGATACACATCATTTACTTGGTTGATGACAAGCTGAGAGTCACCGAAGATATCCAACTAATCTACTCTCCATTTAGCTGCAATTTTCATACCATTGATCAAAGCTTCATATTCAGCAATGTTATTTGTACAAGGAAATAGAATCTTGTATGCTTTGGGCAATGAGTATCTCTGTGGTGTGATGAAAAGTAATCCAGCACCTGATCCTTGTTGTGTGAAGGATCCATTGAAGAACATAACCCATGTACAGGGAGTGAGTGTTAGAATTGACTCATCTGGAAAATCAATGTTTATTGGTAGAAGACTCTGTATGGGTGCCTCAGCCAGCTGATCTACAATTGCTTGTCCCTTTATGGCTTTGCGTTCAACATATTGGATGTCAAACTCACTTAGTATCATGACCCATTTAGCCAATCTTCCTGTGAGAGCTTCCTTACTGAGCAAGTACTTTAAGGGATCTATTTTAGCCACAAGCCGTGTAGTGTGGGAAAGCATGTAGTGTCTCAACTTTTGGGAAGCAAAGACAACTACCAAGCAAGATTTCTCAATAATACTGTAGTTTTTCTCATAAGATACCAATGTTCGGCTTAAGTAATAAATAGCTCTTTCTTTGTTGTCATTGTCTTCCTGAGCCAACAGGATTTCCAAAGATGTTTCAGTGGCTGAAATGTATAAAAGAAAAGGCTTCCCATGCATAGGAGGCATCAGGATTGGTGGATTGACAAGATATTATTTAATATGTGTTAAGCTTTGCTCACAATCTTGGCTCCAATTGAATTTCACACCCTTATGTAAGGTCTTTGTGAAGAGTTGTGATTTATCCACCAATTGTGAAATAAACCTGTGAATAGATTGAAGCCTTCCCTGTAGTCCTCTCATCTAACTGATGTTTTGAGGTGGTGGCATGTCCATTATTGCTTGTACTTTTTTTGGATCCACTTCAATTCCTTTTGTAGAAACAATATATCCTAATAGTTTTCTTGATGTGACACCAAATGCGCACTCCTTAGGATTGAGCCGAAGATTAAACTTTTCCATACGATCTACGATTGGTCCTAGATCGTGCAAATGAGTATTGCATTTAGCGCTTTTGACCAAGGTATCATCAACATAGTCCTCCATAGTTCTATGCATCATGTCATGGAAAATTGTAGTAACAGCCCATTGATATGTAGCGCCAGCATTCTTTAAACCAAATGGCATCACATTTTAACAAAAGGTTCCCCATGCACATGTGAAAGTTGTTTTCTCTTGATCTTCTAGCACAACTTTTATCTAATTGTATCTAGAAAAACCATCCATAAGTGAGTACATCTCATAACCAGTTGTCATGTCCATGATCATATCAATATTAGGGAGCAAAAAATCATCTTTAGGACATGCCAAGTTAAGATCACGAAAGTCTATACAAACTCTGGTAGACTTATCGTGCTTGGACATAGGGACAATATTGGATATCCATTCAACATAATCAATTGCATGGATGAAACCAGCCTTCATAAATTTCTCCAATTTGGCTTTGACTAGCAATGCAACATGAGGATGCATTTTTTGAAGCTTCTATTTAACTAGTTTGAAGCCTGGTGCTATGGACAAGTGATGCATGATAAGATCAAGATCCAATCCTAGAATGTTAGAATATGTCCAGGAAAAATTTATTTTCTTCTCCTTGAAAAAGGAAATGAATTGTTCCTTTTCTTCAATTGACAATGATATCACCAGATGTGTCACATGAGGATGTTCTTCTGTGCCCAGGTTAATTGGCTGTGTCAGCTCTATTAACACTAATGATCTCTCCTGAAAGTGACTGGGAAGGACATCAAATATCTCATCCACGGGCGCCTCAGAGAGGTTTTCACCCTTGGATACGTCTTTTGTTTTTACTTTTTTTGGATCTGACACTGCCACAATGTGGTTTTCACTATCGGACCTCTTGCATTTTTTCCTTTTAATTATGTGACTGAGATATTATATGTTGGCCTCAGTCATGTTGATGCTCTTCTCATTGGTGGAAGACATTACAGGTTCAATAGTGTTTAGGTAACAGGCAAGAGCATAGTCATTCTAGAATGTGGGGACTTTGTTAGATGCATTGGGGTTCCAGTCTATAAGCTCGGGATGTGCGAGTGAGAGAGTAGTGGCTGGTTCAATTGCATTCACAGTATAGTCATTAAATGTGTAGACCAGTAATTCAAGACCTACAGCGATCTCACCCACGGGTGTATTCAAACATCTCAGAGTACAAATGTTAGTAATTGACAACTCTAGGACACTAGTTGGATCAGACCCCTATGACCTATCCCTAGACGTTTCTCTCACTTTGATTTGATTTTCATAGACATGCACTTGGTCAATGTCTTTATCAGTAGTCGCTTCTGAAAGATTGTCAAATTCATATTCATGAGAATCGGTGCTACATGGTGAGAGACTATAAAACTCCCCAACAGTGATAGGGACATACTCTCCTTCAGCCTCTGGATTCTTAGAAAAATACTCAATATGGCATGAGTGACTAGATTCTCCCTTTTCTGAATGATGTTTGAGTTGCTCAGCATTGTCCTCAGAAGAATCACTAGTATCATCCACTGTGCTAACATGTGGCACAAAGTCATCTGGCTCAGCAAAGAATTTAGCAAGATCATAAGGAATAGGATGAGGGTAAGAATCCTCATCATCAGATTCTTCCTCTCGAGTACCTGACTCAGATTATGACTCATTTTTAGATGAACTCTCAGGTATGGGTATGAATTTATTGGATCCCAAATGGAAAGGGACCTTCTCGAACCCTAGGCCAGTTGTGTCACTATTGCTTCAAGTTGTTGCTTTGATAAGATCTATTAAACCATTTTTATTGCACCCAATAGGGCCGGTTCCCTTGTAGCCAAAATGCTTCATAAGCTTAAGACCAGGTCCATACTTCTTAGGAGTGATTTCTCGGGCTTGTTCTGTTAGGTCTACTAGAGACTCTTCTTTGTAAAGCCATGCAACAATGGCTCTATTTTTGCTTTCATCTTCTAAGGGAACTGTAGCTTTGACAAAAGATCCATTAAACTTGGTTTGAGGTGTCAACACAAATGGCTTCTTTGCTACTGAGGGTCTCCCAAAATGTCGAGGGGACTCTGGAATAGATGTTAATGATAGCATTGGTTCCATGTGGTACTCTCCCATACCAATTTTTTTCAATTTAAATGACTGCTCAATTTGTTTCAGCTTATTGTTGTGACAATCAGTAGACTCATGGTTAGCAGGGATGAAAGAATCAGCAGCTTTGAGCATATTGCAAGTATAGCTAGTAGTAGCAGGAATAGTAACTTTGGAGCCATGAAATGGGAATTTAATGCATTGATGGTATGTGGATGGCACAGTGCGCATCTCATGTATCTATGGCCATCCCAATAGAATGTTGTAGGCTAAGGGAATGTCAAGCACTTGATAGGTGACATCCCTTTCGACGAGACTGACGCGAATTGGTAAAGTCACAAGACCTAGTGACTTTCGTTCTACTTCATCGTACGCTTTCATAGTGATCTTTCATCAAGGATCAATAGAGTCCTCAGAATAATCCAATTGTCTAAGCAGAGCAGCAAAAATGATATTTAGGCCAGCGCCATTATCAATGAATACCCGACGAACACGTGTCTGGTGGATCATAACCTCAATGTGTAGAGGCTGATTGTGTGGGTGATTCAGTGAGTTATCATCCTCCTCGGAGAAGGTCATAAGATGAGGTGAGGTCAGGTGACCTACCATGGATAAAAATAGCTCAAGATCAAGATCTTGAGGAACGTTTGCCTCAGTGAGGCTTTGTCCAAAATTTGCCTATGAGCAGGCGAGATTTTAAGCAGCTCAAATATGGAAATGTGAGCATTGGTTCATTTCAACTAATCTAGAACACTATAACTGGTTGCAGTCAAGTTCGTCATGTGTTTTCCACCTTTATCGGATGGACCAGCAAGGGCTTTGTCCTTGTGTTGTTCTAGATTTGAAGTAGGAGGTGTAGGGCCTTTGAGCACCAATTTTGCATGAGAGTGAGTAATAGCATTAGCACAATGTTGTGAAGACGCATTATCCATATTATTGGAAGTAGGGCCTCTCAAGACAAATGGTGTCTTGGGTTTATCATTATCTTGCTTGCCCTTTATGGTAATAACATTGCAGTATTCAGAATCTACAGGTTCAACCATGTGAATGACATTGTCATCATTGGAATACGTATAGTTGACCTTATTGTAGGGTTCTAGTTTTGAAGTCTCTCCTTTTTCATAGGCTGGGAAAGGTTCTTTGTACACCTTGTGGTCCGAGTTTTTGTTATGTCCATCTACCACAAGTTCACCAGCATCAATCATGTCCTGGACTTTATGACGTAAATTTATACAGGTTTTGGTTTTATGTCCCTTGTTTTGATGATACTCACAAAATGAGGTCTCATTCCACCACGGTGGACGTGGTTGTGGATCATAGGGACGAGGGTTATCCGTTGGTGCGATAAGCTTGTGTTGTAGCAATGTTTTGTAAACCACATCCAAAGGTTCTCCTAAAGGCGTATACTCTCACTCGGGTAATGTTGCCCATGAGTTTCTCAGTTTGTTCCTAGACGCCTTATTGTCAGGAGGAGGCTTCTCAGCACTTTTGGCCACTTTGAAGCAGTTTGTGAGATTAAATGCTGCTTTAGCAGGTTTTGGTGTGACATTATCAACAACCCCATCATGTACAATTTCTCGATTCTTGTTGATATGTTTGGTTTTATCCCTGTTGGAAGTGGAACCTTGTTTTGAGTCTCTCTGAAGAGTGAGCTCACCTTTCTTAACCGTAAATTCTTCGATACGGATAGCCTGTGTAATCATGTCTTCAAAGGTACATGGACCTTGTAGTTGGACTCTATACCCGAAATCAAGTAAGAGGTTATCAGTGAAAATGTCAAGCTTCTCCGTTTCTGGGATTTTACGGGAGTACTCAGTATAAAGTTGTCTCCACCGTTGGAGGAAAGTGAGAAAAGGCTCACCAACCTTCTATTTAAGGTTGCATAGATCTCAAATATTTACAGGATGTTGAATGTTATGAGAATATTGCTAAACAAATGAATTAGCAATTTCGTCAAACGTATTGATACCAGGAGGTAAATGTGAGAACCACTCCAAAGCTTGACCACCTAGGCTTCTAGGGAATAAACGCATGAGGTATGTTTGATTGTGTATAAACTCCATAGACAAAGCACCAAATTCCCGCAAGTGATCTTGGGATCAGTAGTACCAAAGTACTTATCATATTTGGGTAGTTCTATGCCTCTTGGGAAAGGCGACATGTTTATACTTTTGTCAAATGGAAATGAACAAAGAGCGTCCAATGTGTATGTCTTTTTGGGTTTCTCTTTCTCATGCATCATTTGAGCCAATTGGTCTTGCATAATTTTTAGTTGTTTTTGGAGCTTAGTGGTCTCAGTTTCTTCTTCACGTGTGATAATGGCCTCCACATCAAAATGTGTGGGCAGTTTAGCTCCCTCTTGGGCGAGTTTGAGAAAGTACTTTTCTTTCTCTTCGTTGATTAGGATTCCCATGACCTTCTAAAAGTTTTTGTCTCTTCGACATCTTGCTATGTGTTCAGGAAGGATTTCCACCTCTTCTTGTTCTTCATCAGTGTCATTTTCTTTCTCTTTCTCCTTGACATCCCTAGGTTGTTCTTGATATTCACTATGACTACCCCGTTCAGGTTCACGATTAGTCATTATAGGAACTTGTTCAGTTTCCATACGTTGTGTTTCAAAAGGGTCCGTGGAGAAAGGATCATACATTGTGTTTGAGAATGCAGGAATCCTACCTGTCTCAGTATCCTTTTGGTAAAAAGGATTCCTAATTGTTGCAAATTGGAAAATGTTCGTTGAACTTGAGATGACCTTGCAGGTGAGGAAGGCCGTGAAGACACCTCACTAGTGAAACTGGATATAGATTGTGTAGCAAAAGGTAAGCTACCTCTACCGCAATTATGACCCCTAGCACGACCACGTCTAATGTTATCAGGATAAAAAACGTTGCTGCTTCTGGTTGTGACAGTTATAGGCAAGGACAAAAAGGTAGAACCTGGACAAGGACTATACTAAAACTGAGTCTCAAAAAGGACAAGATAGTAGCAAGAATGATGTTCACTAAGGCACAAATGGTCTAATTTAAAGGCTAGAACAACCAGATATTATGACCACTGCGGCACAAAGTATGACAAGCATTAAGACGAGGACCAAGATTACGTATGAGACGAGACTAGTCAAGGTATAAGACACAAGTTTTTAGTTAAGTGAAGTGTCGCTGTTTTAGGACTGTTTGCAAATAGAGAGTGATAAATGGACGTAGAAAAGGACAGCGTGCAGGCCACAGATAGCTAGAATAGACCTAGATTGTAAATGTTGATACAAAGTCTCACGCAAAAAACCTTTACAGACCATGCGAAGAATTTTTATGGCCCGTGCGAAGATGTTTCTGTCTCGTGTGAAGATGTGCAATAGAACTTTAATTTTGCGCGAGGACAAAATGGCTTCACGCGAGGGCCAAATGATTTTGCGTGAGAGCCAAATGATTTCACGCGAGACCAAATTGATTTTGCGTGAAAGGACAGAACAATTTCACAACAGCGACTAATTTTGACAAAAATTTTGATTGTTCCAATAACCAAGCAGATAAACAGGCATGTAGAACAACAAGCAAGTGATTTCAAGCACGTCTGAAAACAATGAGCAAGGGAAAAAGCAACCTTGCGCATGAACAATCAAGTGACTTAGTTTGTGCTAATCCTTAAGAGAGCTATTTGTGTACATTTTCAAAGAGTTTTGCAATAATTGCACACATTCCTAGAAAATAAAAGTTGGCTTCTCTAAGGTATTTAGTAATGGTTTGACTTTGCAACTTTTATGACTCACAGGGGTGACCTCCAATCCCGATGCACCGAGGTTTTGACACAATCCAAGAACTTAATCTTCAAGAGCTGCTAGGGAGATCTGACAACCCACAATGAACCACACCTGTGGAGATTTCTTCCACAAGGACATTTATATAGTGGTTGTCACTACCATGGCGAAAATGGCTATGACCACTTGAGGTTTCGTCATCACAGTTTTCCCTATAGAGGGATTGTCTGCTATGGTTAATCCTCTCAAAAGGTGACCAACTCACAATAGTATACCACAAGGGGACTTAGCTTCCAGATTCAAGGTTTTGACACCTTTTCACCTTTAGCCCAATCAAAATAGATAGATTAATTTGACACGCTAGACTAAGATTATCTCTTAAAGATCTATGATATCATCTTCCTATGATCTATCAACCTCTCTGGAGAAAGGATGCCTTAATCAACAAGTTGAAGATTCATCTATCTACGAGATGCTCAAAGTATCCTCCCCACCCATAAGGAATCTGTCTTAGAGAGGAGTTTCACTAGGAACCCACTCCCTCAAGATCCACGAATAGTGTTCATGGGGGCTTAATTACTATGTGTGTACAGATGTTAATTCCTGAAAACAAATCTATCTAAAAGAAATCAAAAAGCACAAGCTGGTACACTTAACGCTTTAACTAATGTGAGGTGAGTCCAAAGATGTGGAACATTTAACCCCTCACACAAGCCAAAACGAGTCCACAACTCTGAAATTAGTGAGTTCTAGAAAGCACAGAAGGGTTACCTTGTGGAGCCTTTAACGCTTATAACCTATAGACCCCTCCCCTATTTAACGTGGTACTAAGCTTGCAACCATAGGGTGGAACGAGGGGCCGGTGGATTAGCGATTCCAATAACCCAAGAAAGCTAATTAGATCCATCACTAAAGACTAAGCCTGCTAAATGAATACTAACATAGATCACATCCTAGTATCATTTTATGCATGTGTTGTAAAATGAAAATACAGAAGGAAACACACAAGCTCAACATGAAAGATGTTTGTTTTAAATCCAAATGAAGTGTTATCAGCTGATGAAGATTACCTAGTGATCCTCGCAATGCGCTTAGTAGATTTTTACCTATTTCTAACAACTTTAGCACATTTTTCCCATTGTTCCACAAACCGCTGCTATGCTGTTCAAAAAAATTAGAAAACACAGAAACACTAGAAATCGCAAACAGTCAGCAGAAAAATTAGAAAACACGCAAATCAATGCAAAAAAATTTGCCTCTGTCAGCAGAGTTTCGCGTGAAATTCCTGACAATCTGCGGGAAGAAGTTTTATGGCTCACGCGAAATCAAGTTCATCTCGCGTGAAATCAAACTTGGCTCACGCGAAATCAAATTCGGCTCACACGAAATTAAAATAGGCTCGTGCAAAGAAACAGGTCTCATGCAAAGTTTTGTGCGCCAAAGAACTTTCTTGCGCGATGCAAAAAGAGTCTTTGCGCGAAGATTCTAAATCCTCGCGCAAAAATGAACAGTTTTGCACGAAGATTCCCGAATCTGTATGGAACAATACGGACAGAGAACAAAAAAATGATTAAAAAAATACAGAAAGAGGCCAAAAAATTTGATTTTTGTGCCCCATGGTGGGCACCAGAAATGTATATGTGAAAATGTGGCCTATGCTAACACACACACTTCAACATGGTCATTGCATGTGAATTCATCTTGGAATGAACATTGGATTGTTCATCCGAAATTTGCCCTGCAAAGCGACCTGGTTCCTTCTATCTAAAGGGATTTTGCCTGTTAATATCCTCAGAATCAAGGTGTAGGCAACCAGACCCTCTAAGAACAAAGGATTTGACAATGAAATTAAGCTAAGAATGAGTATGCAGATTAATCTAGAATGAAAGATGCAATGTAATCTAAGAAAAAATAAAGCAAACTAGATTAAGCATATGCATGATTAAACTAAAATGAGATTAAACTAAGAATGAGAATGTATGCAAGAAATGTAAGCAAACATGAGTATGAATTCCAGCAGCAATTCGATGCAAATTCTCCAAAATCCATCCTCCTAAATGAAGAGATGAGGGTCTCTTAAATAGACTCTCCTGGAATCCATCAACAGTTGAGATCTATTCAGATCAACGGTTAGGATTGAAGATGAGGTTCAGTCATAAGGGAAGATTCCTAAATTAAAGGGAGTTAACAAACTTAATTTGAGTAAAATAAGGAGTTAACTGTTTTAATTTGAGTAGAAAATGGAGTTAACTGATTTAACTCATTTTTGATCAATAGTGAATTGGAAATTTCCCTTTTTGAACTGAAGAGAGATTTTGTTGAGATATTTAATTTAATAAAATGAGATATGCTCTCATAATTACTTTTTCTATTTAATTAAATAATCTTTAATTAATTAGAGACACTTTTGTTTAATTAAATAACTTCATTTAATTAATTAGGAATGGCTTCCCATTTAATTAAATAACTTTGTTTAATTATTTAGAAGTAAGTACTCCATTTAATTAAATAATTTATTTTAATTAATTAGAAATACCTTTCCAATTTAATTAAATAATTACATTTAATTAATTAAGATAGGCGTATTTATTAAATTAAATAAATTTAATTCCAGAGTACATTAGCCATTATAATTTAATTTAATTAAAGTATAAATACTTAATAATTAAATTAAATATTAATCAATAGGTTTAATGTGACTAATATGAGTAAATACTATAGGAATTAAATAATAAGCATGATGAATGTAGATTTAGGTTATCTGCATCTGACAATTAAGTCAAGTAATGAATAGCAGAATGAGAATTGCCTATTAGAATAGGACTTTAAAATTATCAGAAATAGACCAGAATTGGTATCATGGCAATGAGCCAATTTTTGGGGTATTACAGATAATAGTTGATTTTCTCCTTGTCAACTTCTACATGGCTAGTTCTAACAAGAACTCAGTAGAACTCCTCAGTATACTCTTGACCAAATTATCTCATTTTCTTCATTCCTTGCATCTTCTTCAATAGATCAAGCTCATAGTCCATACGAATGAATTATCGCTTCATTTTGGCTATCATCTGATCCCTTCCAGTGATTTTTTCCTTTCCTTTTCTATTTCATTACAACTAAACCTCTTGCTACCAGATCTTTGCATGTCCCTTCAATTTTGCCTACACAAACTTGACCCTATTCAGATCCTCAATATCTTCATACTCAAAGTTCTCCTCTAGTTCATTGATCCAATTGATCAGCTCTTCTAGGTTAAGATTTCCTAAAAATGTGGGAACTTCAAACCTAGGCCTTTTTCCAATCTTGGAGATGGACCTAAAAAGCCTCTCTTCCTTTGGGTTTAGAACTACCTCTAATTTGGCATTTTCTTCTACTTCATCCTCATCCTTGCTTTCATCTTATATGGGTTCATTCCTCTCCACATTTTTTCCTCCAATGCTTGCATTTATCTTTTGAGGGCTTGAAAACCCTCAGGTGTAACACCTACAACTCTTCTGCCATGCTCTCTTCATGGAGGCATTTTTGCATTTCCGTTGAGACCCTAGTACAAACTACCTCATGATCAACAATATTTCTACATGCTTAGCCCAAACCATAGTCCTAGAGCAAACTGCCTCATAGTCAGCGATCTATCCACACACTCAAGAACTCTAGCTCTCATACCACTTAATGTAGGAGACTCCCCTTCATAATAGAAACAAAGAAACAATGACAAATGAGAGAACAAAATATGAACTTCTTATTATTGTCACAAATGAAAAATTACAAAATTCTCAATTACAATATGCTAACCCAAATGTGCATCTTCATTATAGTAATCTATAAGAAAGTGCTGCAAACTATCACCTAGAGTTGTCCTAGACAATCTTCGGGCCTTTCTTAAATAGGTAGTTTTATGCTACCTGAGAAGGTTCTAAATGCTTAAACTTAATACCTAGGGCCGATAGACACTAACAATACACATAGAATTGGCCAAATACATCTTTGAAAAATTATTTTAGAAATTTTGGTAGCCCAACTTCTGAAGGCTTAAACTCATGAACTATTGCTCTGATTGGCTACTATAACCATTTTTTGAAACTCCAACTCCTAATCTATAGGCTCGAAACCATGCCAGTGCCATTCTATCAAGTTTTCGAACCTCATCTGGGCACTCTAAGGCCTCAAACAATGAGCCTGAAGATTTTTCTAAAAAAAATTCTACCAAAAATCCACAATAACTTCTCTGATACTAATGTCTAAACAATGAGATTTTTATGATAGGCTTACAACTCTAAAATGAACCTTCCTATAGAAAATAAGAACATTCCAAGCTTGTATGACAAAATTACTAAAAATAGTAAGTTCCCAGAAATAGTAACCAACCTGTCTACTAGTCCTTATTAAAATAGAAAAGGCTAACGATAAAATATTTTTGGGTGATGCAAGATTGCCCTTACACCTAGAATGCTCCTACATCAAACTTGAAAAATTGATCTCCTTACCAAAGAAAGAGATAAGTTGAAGGATAGATATGAATAATCTAAAGCATACATTGGACAACTGAAGGACAAGATTGAACATCTCAAATCCAAGCCTAAATCTATTGAATCTACTAATGATGATGAATATTCAAAGCTAAAAATAGAGTATGAAATCTTGAAGCATGAATTGAAGATTACCAATTTAAAGTTGAATTTGAAGAATAATCCTAAAAAAATTGAATCTAATTTGAAGACTAAAAATTTAGATCTTAGAGAAAGTCTAGCAAAGAAGACATCTAAATTTGAAACGTTGAAAGAAGATCATGAAGAACTTCATAAGTACAATACTATTATGAAAGGTGAACTAACTCAATGCAAGCAATAGTTTGAAAAGCTTTACAATAGCAGAGAAAAGCTTGATGAATCTATGTCAATACAAAGACCTACCTATGATAAGAATGGCTTTGGTTATCTATTTAACATGTCTACAAAGAAACCTAACCTCAAAGTAAATCAGATCCAAAAGAGAAAGATAAATATATTGATAAGATTAAATCCAACCAATTTTCTGATAAATCCAAAGAAGTTGGACAAGAAAAGTGAACTGAGAAATTGGATGAACCTAAGCAAGTGGAATCTCCTAAGGAAACTAAGGATGAATTTAGAGGAAAATGTTTTTCATGTAATGAACTAGGTCATATGAAAAGAGATTGTACAAATAAATCATTTAATCATGTTACAAAACTTTCATATCATAATTGTCATGGTATTGTTTATAATGCAATTGATTATAGGAAACCTATATATGATAATGATAGAAGAAATAGTAGAATGTCTAGAAATACTAACCCTGTAGATAGAAGAAGATTTAATGAAAGGACATTATGGAGAAAGAAAGTAGATCATGTGTTATAAGTGTAACAGCTTGAAATTGTAAAGCACCTATTGATCAATAGAATCCTAGAAGCAAAACCCCAGTATGTTAGTTATGCAACAACTTCAAACATACAAAAAATTACTATAGAATGGATAGAAGCAATAATGGAATAAACTTTGGAAATGATAGAAGTAATCATGGAAGAAACTTTGGAAATAGAAGCAACAATGGGAGGAACTTTAGAAATGACAGAAGGAATCATGGGAGTAACTCCAAAACTAGGAAAGACAATGAAAAACAAACAAATGTACTCAATGAAGTTTGAGAAGAATTCAATGAGTCATTTGTAAATGGATTAAATGGTTTAGAGGAAAAGTTAGATGATGGTGGGATAGGAAAATTAAAGTCAATAATTGAGTTTGATTCAAGCATGTTGAACTAAGCTTGTTCACAACACTAGAATTAGAAACTTCATTTAGAGATTGAGCTACTTGTGGCAAGATTGAGGTAAGATGTATCTTGATAAGTTTTGACTATAGTTAAGTTGGCTTGCAATTTGGAGCTTATTGAAATAGGTTACGAGGGAAATAAGTGTTATTGTTATAATAGAGAAAGTTTATGATAAAAGATGAAATCTATGTTTCTAAAATAAACTTTTTTGAGTGAAGTTTTTTGGAGCATTGTCATGATGAAAGGAATCTATGGTGAACCTCGGATATCATTCAAAGATTAGACAATTGATCTTGAGTGGATATTTGATTTTAGACCGAAGTAAATAGATTTTTTGATTGAGCAAAGTATGCAATTAATGCAAGTTCTAGATGAATAAAAGGAGTACGAACTTGATTATTTCTATATTGTGATCATCTTAGAAGCTTAGAACACCTAGAAGCAATTTGGAAAAATTGATTTTGAGAAAAACCCTACTCCAAAAAAGGTATTTTATTATTCTCCGCACAAAAATTCTTTGATAAAATTTTATTTGGTGTAATCATGGATATGTCAGTTGTTCTAAATGTTGACAATATCAAGAGACCCAAATTAAAGGTTGTTTCTGTGAAACCCCTAGAGAAAAACCCTAATTCAGCCTTGTCAATTACTCCGAACAATGTAATATTATTGGAAGATGTAGGAAGCTATCTATGTAGTAAGTTTGAAACTATTGGAAGTGAGTTTATGAAAAAGGATATGGAAATTGTTTTCAATCATGATATGACTATTAAACCTAAATATGAGCATCTGAAAGACTTCAACTTAGTCAAATATCACTTTTACTATGAACTTGATACAAAAGAATAGACATAGATCATATTAAGTAGAATTCATAATGGAAAGATTTGGATGGGAGACAATGTATTTGACATCTCCATCAACCTTATTCATGAGGTCACTGATCTTAGAAAACAAGGAAGTGTCGCTATTGGTGAGAAATTAGTTAAGAAAAAGGTCGAAAGTTATACCAAGGTAGTTTACAATGGTAAAGCAATGGTGATCAGCACCATCAGACAACATGATGTAAGATTCATGAGTAGAATCATTGCATATTCTATATGTGCAAGTTCTAAGAATGATGAATTGTTAGCAAGCTTCATTTATGTAGCTTATAAGATATGTGCTAAGAAAGAACAAGTGAATTTGAGTGATATTTTGAGAGTACAATTTCTCGAGAACTTACAAAAAATTAAGAGAACTCAGAATGGTGTATTCAAATTCTAGTCTTTGATTCTTCATATTTTCTTTCATGTACTTAAAAGATTTCCATTTTTATTCATTACTAACATTATAAGCAGTGAAAGATGCACTGTAGACAAGATAACAGATGGGTGTAGAAGGTATCCAGCTAAGAAAATCTTAGACAGCAGAAATTTGATTGTGAGAACATTTTAGAATGAAATGAAATAGAGATTCAAAATTGCCCCTACAATTGTTGACAGATTTAATAATGAAATATTCTTTATAGTGCATACTGACTTAACCTACATTAATGTAGTAAAACCTCAGGAAACATTTCTTGAGCCCCTGGGTTATGAATTGAGTGATGATATAGCTATCATTTATATTGATTTAATGTTGAAATCCAATATAGATCAAGCATCATGTAGATTTGGAATGTATGAGAAGATAACCCAGTCAGCTTACCAAGCATCATTAAAAAAGGAATCTCATAATAAGATTGCATCTATAATAAAGAAAGCACTATTTGAGGTCGGCATATCAGAAGAAGAATCTCAAGAAGTTAGACAAACTATCTTCTAACTAAAAAAATTGGTGACCAAGGTGTAATGTATGTGACACCTTTTCCAATTGGCCAAGTATCTAACTTATCTATTGTAGAGACTCCTATAGAATAGAGCATCCCATATGTTATTATATTAGTTGAATAACCAAGTGGATCTAAAAGGTAGTCAAAAAGAGTTAAGCAACAAGCTACTAGACCAGAGAAGAGAAAGAAGACATTGTTGACAATTGAAAACTCTAGTGATGAAGAAGAAGAAGGGGAAAAAGAAAAAAACAACCAAAGAAATTCATTGTTTCCAAATAGCTAGCAGGAAAATCAAGGCAACCTTGAAAACCAAAGATAGAAAAGATTAACATAGCTATTGTTAATGAAGGGAACTTTATACAAATGAATAAGTTTTATGATTTGTCCAATGGTATGGAGAAAGAATAGATTGATATCTCTATTGTGAGATATATGATTCTAAATAAATTTAAATTGAAGGATATCAAAGGATTTTTCAATCAAAATGTCAAAGTAAGACTTATAACAAAGAAGGCACCAGTTCAAGAAGAAGATATGGAGCTTTGGAAATCAATTATAAGAACTATGTGCAAGACTAAAGATAAAGAAGAAATAAAGAAATTGATGAGAAAACTAGCACCCTATATATGGAACAAGTTGAGGCCTATTCTATTTATGAGAGGTGATAAGAACACATTAATAAGTGAAACTATTGCAACTATTAATAAAATGTTGATGGAGATAGAGATAGATCCTACCACTATAGAGAAAAATTCATAAGTATCAGTAAGTGATGATACTATGTAGATTGATCAAACAAATGATATAGTTAACATTGATGAAGACCCATTCAATCAGCTTGAGCCCCATTTTGAAGATATTTAGGATCATTTGAGATTGATTGAGGAAGAGAAAAGATAGCTAGAAGAGGAAAAGAAGAAAATTGAAGAAGCCAGGCTAAAATTGCTTGAAGTGGAAAAGAAGCAAAAAGAAGATGAAAAGAGGAAAGAAGAAAGAAAGGAAAAGGAAGAAAGAGAAAAGAAGGAAGAAGAAGAGAGAAAGTCAAAGAAGGTAGCAAAGAAGAAACTAAAGGAAGATGAGGTGAATGCATCTAGCTCATCCTCTCCTATATCTCTTGCAACCTTACAAGTGATGATGATGATCAATCTAACTTGATCTCATCCTTGACTAAATTATTTGAGAAGAACAAAAAGGTCAAAAGTTTATAGAGAGCACTAATAGAGGTGACTAACAAATCACAAAACACACTCACGGCCAAACACACTAAACAAAATCCCAAATAGAGAGCACAAGCAATTGTGAAATCAATTGATGATGAATTTACAATTTTTTTCAATGTTGAGTTTAAGGCTCAAATTTCATATGATGCTAATCTTTTCAGCACCATTTGTCAGAATATTCAGAACAATTTGTTGAGTCTTGATACTTGCATCAAGGAACTTTGAAGATGTCAACAAGTTGGAAAATCATTGTACATAAATTTTACTTTATCTCATTAGTTGACCAAAGATGTGGATAAAAAGATTCAAGGGAAGCTAAGTGAGCTAGAAGTTCTAACTAGTCAAATACAACAACCGTCTTGCAGAGTTGATGAATTGGAAGGACAAGTTGTTGGTGTTCACATAGACATCAGGAAACTAGAAATTGAAAAAGAGCTAACTTTGAGAAGACTATCAGAATTTAGAGAGTCTATTTCTTTGAAGATATTGGTCATTGAAAGACAATTGGAAGAATGTGTCAAATCAAAAGACACTTATGAAAACTTCACCTACTTTGACCTTAATGCAGTTGATATTGCATCATATGCCTTATGTGCAATGCTCACTACTATCGAAGTAGAAAAGGACACATGGGAGAAAGGTATGAACATTTTGAAAGCAAATTTTGATGATTGTATGAAGATTTTAACAGTTTAAAGTAGCAAGATAGTGTTTTGACAGTAGATAGACAACTTTTTTGAATTTTTTTAATTTTCCAACCTTTGTCATTGATGTCAAAGGAGGAGAAGTGATGCAAGGAGCTCCCTTAATACTATAAACTCATAACAAAAACATAGAAACAATAGAAAATGCAAGAAAAAAATATGGACTTCTTACTTGCACCATAAATGCGGAATTACAAAATTCATAAGTACAATATGCTAACCCAAATGGATGCCTTCATTACAATAAGCTGCAAGACAAGCTGTGAACTATCACCCAGAGCTGTCTTAGACAATGTTCAGGCCTTTTTTAAATAGGAAATTTTATGTCACCCAAGAAGGTTCTAGACATTGAAACTTAATACCTAGGGCCAACAAACCCTAACAATACATATAGAGTTAGCCAAATACATCTTTGACAATTATTTTAGATATTCCAGGTAGCCCAACTTTGAAAGGCCATAAACTCATGAACCATTGCTTTGATTGGATATTATAACCACTTTTTAGAAATGTCAACTCCTGATCTACATGCTTAGAACCATGCTAGCGCCCTTCCCTTGAGTTTTCGAACCTCATCTAGGAACTCTAAGGCCTCCAACGGTGAGCCTAAAGATTTTTCTATAAATTTTTCCACCAAAAATCTGCAATAACTTCTTTAATACTTATGATTGAGCAATGAGATTTTTAGGGTAGACTTACAACTCTAAAATGAACCTTCCTATAGAAAATGAGAACATTGTGAGCTCATATAACATACTTACTAAAAATAGCAAGTTTCCATAAATAGTAACCACCTTGTGTACTAGTCCTTATTAAAATAGAAAAGACTAAAATAAAAATATTTTTGGGGTGATGCAAGATTGCTCTTACACCCAGAATGCTCCTACATCAGACACCTAGGGTAATTTGAGAAGAGACTCTGTCACATCTTAGGTGTTTGGAGGAAAACCAAGATAGTTAACCTCCTTCTTTATTAGCCATGATGAATCCTCTACTAGCCTCCCTTTCCATTTGACTAGGCATTCCTCATAAGTTTTGTTCCTTGTACTTTTTCCAACACAACTATCTAGTATCTCCTCAATCTCCTTTGTAGCTGAACTAGTTCCTAGAGTACTTCATTGTGCTTCTATAACTTCATCTCCATCACCTCCTTCATAGTACTCTATCAAATATGAAATATTAAACACTAGTGAAATATTCAATTTAGTAGGAAACTCTACTTCATAAGCATTTCTAGGATTATGCCTTTTCACTCTCTTGCACAGGCCAAACTTCTTCATCTTCATCTTATTATATGTACCTTTTGGAAAACACTCCTTCCTCAAATGAACTATTATGTCATCTCCAATCTAAAATTACTTATACCTCCTTTTCACATTTTCCTTAGCCTTATACTATGTATTCATCTTTATGATGTGCTTCCTCACCTCCTCATGGATGTTCTTCAAATGTTCAGCAAAATCTTCTGCTTTAGCACTACTTATCTCTCCTTTATCCAACTACCTCAATTTGGAAGCATTTATGGGACTACTCCCATATACAATCTAGAATGGTGATTTACCAATACTCCTAGTGACAGAATTATTATATGCAAATTTTACCTATGGTAAAATCTGCTTCCATCCCTTGGGCTTCTCTCCAACCAAACATCTCAACAAGTTTCCCAATCTACAATTCACAACTTTTGTTTATCCATCAGTCTATGGATGATGTGATGAACTGTAATTCAAATCTATTTTCAACTTCTTCCACAATGTACACTAGAAATACGCAACAAATTTGGTATCTCAATCTAAAACTATACTCTTTGGTAAGCCATGTAGTCACACCACTTCTCTAAAAAACAATTTTGCTACATGAATAGCATCACTTGTATTCTTGCAAGGAATAAAATGTGCCATCTTTTAAAGCCTATCAACCACCACAAAAATAGAATGATTCCCACATTGATTTCTCGATAATCCAAGAATAAAATCCATTTTAATATCCTCCCACAGCTTCTTTGGTATAGGTAATGGCTAATACAATCCTATATTCTACTTCACTCCTTTCATCATCTAACATACTTTGCAACTCTATACAAAATTCATCACATCTTGTTATAATTGTGGCCAGTAGTAATTTTTAGCAACCAAATATATGGTTTTATCTTTGCCAAAATGTCTAGTCAATCCTCCACTATGCTTCTCCTTGATGAGATTCTCTCTCATTGAACTTGTAGGAATGTACAATTGGCTTCCTTTGAACAACATATTATCCTAGATCATGAAATCCAACCATTTTGTCTTGTTAAGTGTAACAACAACTGTACAAGCCTTCCATGCTTCACCAAAATCAAGATCATCTGGATACAATGTACGGAGTTCCTTGAACACAACCACCTCTATCTACATATCTATCAACAAAAGTTGTCTTCTACTAAGGGCATCTACAACTTTGTTAGACTTCCCACTCCTATGTTTAAAAACAAATGTATAACTCTACAAAAACTCAACCCACTTTAAATGCCTTTGGTTCAATTTTCTTTGACTATTCAAATATTGCAAAGCTTGATGATTAGTATACAAAACAAACTCCTTAGGAAGAAGATAGTGTCTCCACTTCTTCAATGCTTGAACTATAGCATAAAATTTTTGATCATAAATAGAATATTTTATTTTTGCATCATTCAACTTCTCACTAAAATAAGCAACAAGTCTACCTTCTTGGCTTAAAATAGCTCCTATTATAGTACCACTAGCATCACAGTCTACTTGAAACACCTCATTAAAATTAGGAAGTGCTAAAATAGGTTGATCAATAACTTTTTGTTTCAACAAATTAAAACTCTTATATGCTTCTATAGTCCATTTAAACTATTTCCTATCACCTCTCATTGTTTTAGTCAAGGGTCCACAAATACTGCTAAAACTTGTTATGAACTTTTTGTAAAATGTAGCCAGTCCATGAAAAGATCTTACCTCTTTTACACTCCTTGGAGTAGTCCATTCAAGGATAGCCTTTACTTTCTTTGGGTCCATTTTCAAACCTTCTGATGAGACCACAAATCCTAGGTAAACCAACTCTTTCTTTACAAAATTGCACTTCTTCAGGTTTATTAGCAACTTTTCTTCCATCAACTTATCAAACACCTAAAATGCTCCTCTAATGTCTTACTAAAGATCAATATATCATCTAGGTAAATAATGACAAACTTACCCAGAAAGTCCTTCAATACCTCATTCATGAGCCTCATGAAAGTGCTTGGTGCACTGGTTAGCCCAAAAGGGATGACTAGCCATTAGTTCAAAAGGCATGACTAGCCACTCATATAGTCCTTCTCTTATCTTGAAAGCAGTCTTCTACTCATTACCTTCTCTAATATGAATCTGATGATACCCACTCTTCAGATCTATCTTTGTGAAATACTTAGCTCCACTCAAACAATTCATAATATCATCCATCCTTGGCAATGGAAATCTATATTTTATTGTGATCTTGTTGATAGTGCTAGAATCTGTGCACATCCTCCATTCTCCATTCTTCTTTGGTGCTAATACTATTGGTACAACACATGGACTTTGACTCTCTCGAATCAACCCCTTTTGTAACAACTCATGAACTTGTCTTTCAACTCTTCACTTTCTGCTGGAGTCATTCAGTGCACTACCTTATTTGAAAAATTGGCTCTTGGAACCAAATCCATCTGGTGACTAATTTTTCTCATTGGGAGAAATCCATCAGGTACATTATCTGATACAATATTAGAAAACTCTTCGAAAATAGCTACAACTTTTGCAGGCACTTCCTCTACTTCTTCTTTACTATCTTTAGGAATTATAGAAAACACATATGCTCATGTTTCATACCTTTAAGAAACTTTTTTCCATCAACAAAACATATTATGGCAGCACTACATACCTTTTCTTCTTTATCCTTCAATAGCTTCAACTTATCTTTCACTCCATCCTTAGTTAGAGTGTAGGTATTTGCTCACCCATCATGTACAGCATGCCTATCAAACTACCATAGCCTACCCAATAGTATATGACATATGTCCATAGGTATGATATCACATAGTACCTCATCCTAGCAGCTTCCAATCTTGAACTTCACTAAGCACTGCTCATTGACCATAAATGTGGTCATCTTGCACCCAAGCAATATGGTATGGACGCAGGTGTTCCTGTTTCTTTAGCTTAAACTTGGTGACCATTATTTCTAACACTAGATTGTCACCACTCAATAGGGATCTTCTGTTAACTAGGACTTCTCCTTTTCAGCATCTTCAGAATGTAAAGATCTAGAATCTTCATCAACATGTGCAACTCTAGTAGATCCTTCAATTCTTTGATCTGTCCTTCCTTGGCATTGGGTACATTCAAATACTCTATGCCTTTCTTCTTCATAGTGAAAACATTTCCCATGGAAGCCTCCTCTTCTAGATCCTTGGCCTCTGTCTCTTCCTCTCTAATCTCTATTGTTCTAATCATAGAAATTATTGGAATTTTTTCCCTTTGGTTCTGATTGCTACTTTTAGCCTCATCCTTGTTCTTCTAATCATCGTTATGGCCTCCATAAGATCATCCACTAGATCTTTCACCATGACCTATTCCACTGTTCTTATTGTCAAAGTTCTTGCTCAATTTCTCCTCAACTCTTAGGGAAAACTAGTATGCCTCCTCAATACTATGTATTTGAACTAGACTCAACTCATCCTGAATGCTTGGCCTCAACCCATTAAGATAACAGGCAACTTTCTCCTTATCAGCTTTTGCATGGCCAGTTCTAATGAGAACTTGGTAGAACTCTTTGGTATACTCTTGAATAGATTTTCTCACTCACTTTATTCCTTGCATCTTCTTCAGTGGATCAAGCTCATAATCCATAGGAATGAATTTTTTGTTTCATTTTAGCTATCATCTGATCCCATCTAGTGATTTTGTTCTTTCCATTTCTATTTTTCTACAACTGAATCTAATGTAGGTACGCTCTGATACCACTGATGATGGTACACTCTAATACCACTAATGAAGGGCCACACTACCCTTACCAACTCACAACCAAGAATGCAACAATATGGAGACAAAGAGAGACCAAAATGCTTTCCAAACAATTTTATTATACTTAAAAATCCTTAGCAATTACAATAACATTTCTGCAAGATCTCTCAAGATCCAATCCACACCCAAGTTAGTCCAAATCCATACTCTTGTAGAAACCTCCAAGATCTCAACTTATGCTCGCAAGCCACCAAGCAATCTCCTTATTTCTAAACCGCAGCCACTAGCTCTTCTCCAACTTCATCCAAGATCCAAGTGTAAATTGCCTCACATTCGGTGCTCTGTCTACACACTCACAAGTCCATCACAATCTTGCTGTAAACTGCCTCACATTTGGCACTTTGTCTACAGACTTAGGAAAACTCACTCTTCATTTTCTCCTCTCTTTCACACCTTGAAGCCTTCCAAGCTTTCCAAGCTTCACCTTCTTGATATTTTCCTTCTCAAGCTTCCACTCCTCCTGCTTCTCCTTGAGCTTCCATTCCTCAAGATTCTACTCCTCAAGCCTTCACCTTTCCACAACTTCTACTTCTCAAGCTTCTCCTTGAGCTTGATTTAGAAATGCTCATATGCCTTGCTTAGATAGGCACTTACCACCCCATGCATGACTTATCCACAAGCTTCTAGAATTCTACCTACACAATATCCACAACCTTCTACAACTTCCATAACCTTCTACAATATTCATAACTTTCTAGAATTCTACCCACATACCTCGATAAATGGAATGACAACCATTTATTTTTTTATTTTTTCTATTATGCCACCTATGTACCTCGAAAACAGAAATCCCCTTTTCCTTTCTTTTCTCCTTTTTCCTTTTTTTATTTTTTTATTATTTCTCCTTTAATTTTTGTCACTTTCTCTCTCCTCTAGATTTTTTTATTATTTTTTTCAAAAAAAAAAAAATTCAATTTTTTTTTTTTTTCCAATAATTTTTCCATGCAAGATGCTCCTACATTAGAATCTCTTGTAACCATATTTTTGCATGTCCCTTCAATTTTGCCTTTGCAGACTTGACCCTATCCAAATCCTCAATATCTTCATACTCAAAGTACTCCTCTAGTTCATTGATCCAATAAATCAACTCTTATGTGTTAAGATTTCCTTAAAATGTGGGAACCTCAAACTTAGATCTTTTTTAAATCTTGGAGATGGCCCTAAAAAGCCTCTCTTCCTTTTGATTTAGAACTGCCTCTATTTTGGCATTTTCATCTAGTTCATCCTCATCCTTGCTTTTATCTCTTATGGGAAGATTCATTCCTCTATGAATTTTTTCTTCCAATTCTTGCATTTGTCTTTGGAGGGCTTGGAAACCCTTAGGTGTAACACTTATAGCTCTTCCACCCCGCTCTCTTCATGGAGGCATTTTTGCACTTCCACTGAAACCCTAGTGCAAACTGCCTCACAATTATTGTTCTATCTACACACTCAGCCCAAATCACAATCTTGGTGCAAATTTCCTCACAATCAACATTCTATCTAGACACTTAAGAACCCTAGCTTTGATACCACTTGATGCAGGGAGCTCCCCTTAATACCATAAACTCAGAACAAAAACATAGAAACAACAAAAAATGTGAGAACAAAATACAGATTTCTTATTTGCACCACAAATGTGGAATTATAGAATTCATAAGTATAGTATGCTGACCCACATGGGTGCCTTCATTACAATAAGTTGCAAGACAAGCTGTGAACTATCACCTAGAGTTGTCCTAGACAATATTTGGGTATTTCTTAAATAGGTAATTTTATGCTACCTAAGAAGGTTCTAGACATTGAAACTTAATACTTAGGGTTGACAGACCCTAACAAACATATAGAGTTAGCCATATACATATTTGACAATTCTTTTAGATATTTCGAGTAGCCCAACTTTGAAAGGCCATAACTCATGAACTGTTGCTCCAATTGACTGTTATAACCACATTAGCCCAACTTTGAAAGGCCATAACTCACGATTTGTTGCTCCAATTGACTGTTATAACCACATTTTAGAAATTCCAACTCCTAATCTACAAACTCAAAATTGTGATAGCACCCTTCTATTGAGTTTTCAAACCTCATCCGGGCAATCTATGGCCTCCAATGGTGAGCCTAAATATTTTTCTGCAAATTTTTCCACCAAAAATCTGCAATAACTTCTTTGATACTTATGCTTGAGCAATGAGATTTTTATGGTAGGCTTACAACTCTAAAATGAACTTTCCTATAGAAAATGAGAATATTCCAAGCTCATATGATAGACTTACTAAAAATAGCAAGTTTTCATAAATAGTAACCACCCTGTCTACTATTCCTTATTAAGATAGAAAATACTGAAATACAAATATTTTTGGGGTGATGCAAGATTGCTCTTACACCTAGGATGCTCTTGCATTAAGAAGTTATAGAAGAAAATTGTGCAGTAAGTTGTGTATGTATCAATCATATTCAAAGGGGGGGCAATTTAGCAATTGAGAAGTATATGTAATGTATGTAATGTAATAGGTGATAAGCATTGTAAGTTTTTGTTAAAGTTTTTATCACTTAGCCAATTTTCCTTACTTTGTTGCCATCAATGCCAAAAGGGGAGATTGTTGATAGTTATCTTTATGTAGTGATGTAATTTTTGTCATTAATGGCAATACATGATTTACTTACATAAAACCTCAGAGATAAAGATACTCAAAGAATTGTCTCAAAGAATTGTCTAAGTATAAAATTGGTTTACAACAGTACATTGTTTTATATGTAAAATGTTTTTGATGTCATATTATTACTAGCAAAGCTATATGGAGACTATATACATGTTGATGACATGTATAACCTCAAACATTAGTATGGAAATTAGATATTCGTGATTTACCAAGTGAAACAAAATAATAGAATTAAAGGAAAGGAAATATTTTGTTTACAAAATAATTACTTGACCAATTAGGGTCGACATCCTACTTATTTAATCTAAGTTGTAAAATTATATTATGGTCTTAGCTGACCTAGCAATTTTTTTTGAAAAGGCATGATATTTATATAAAGGATATATTTCAAGAAGATGTGTGCAATTGTATTGTGATAAGTGATATGTAAACTTTTTGTGAAGTGCTATATGTGAAGTTTTGAGAACCTGATTTCATGATCCAAGATTGAGTTGAGGATAGAGATCGGTCAAGGAAGAAGATACAACATCTATATAACTAAGGACTAATTACTTGTTTGGGTAGTGAACTCTTCTTGTAATTGGAAGTGCATGTTTTGGCAGTGAGCTCTTCACGCATCCACTGTACTATAACTCCTAACAAGGTTGGAATCTCCTAAAAGGGATTCAAAGTCTCCTAATAGGGACTCTCTATACTGAATTTACTCATTAAATCCTAACATAGTCCATCCTCTAACAAGGAACATATATATCAATATTTTATCTAGTGGGTATCATCCCCACTGAGGTTTTCCCTTGGCCAAGTTTTTCGTAGTCAACAAAATATTGTGTTATGAGTTCTCTTTATGCATGGTTAATATTACTATTCATCATTACTTGTTTACTTTCTTATGCATGGTTCAAAGTAATTAATAACATCCAGTTGGTGACAATAGTTCATAGGATACTGATTCACCCCCCCTAGTATTCCCTATTTCTAACATTCTCATCACACTCAAATTCTTAGATTTGTTCCCATATTCCTTTAAAGGAGCTAGAGTAAGTCTTAGGCTATATTTCATATTAAAAATAATATTCCTTCAACAACCATGAATGGAATTGACTATTAAGAAGTCAATTCTAGACACAACTAAGAAGGGGGTGGGTTGGGGTAGAGGGTGGTAGGAATCAACTATGAGAAATTATAATTAAATCAAAACTTATAAAATTGATCAATAACAATTATAAAAATGACACACAAAAAAAGAAACCATACAACATAATAAAATAATTTTTTGACTAGGGAAACCCTTGATTAGAGAAAAAACCCCAATAGGTATGGTATCGAAAAGATAGTGTATTAAAATATAAATTCCTTGTGAAAGGATGAGACCCTGTTATGAGTCAATTCTAGTTTATTTAGTACAATAGTCTCTATTAAAAGAAAAATCCATGTTAGGAGACCTTGACCCATTTTTAGAAGGTTCTATCCCTATTAAATTTTGATAAGAACAAGTTGATCCACTGCCCAAATGCTATGAAAAAAGTGAAAGAAGGATTTTTTAGGAAAATATATCGAATGAGCATGAATTGAATGATTTGCAACTTAACTGTCAAAATAGTTCCTTTGAATTTCACTAACATCCAAATAGCTTATTTTATTTTCTATGATAATCGAACATCAAAGGCTCATATCATTCCATTATATTGCATTCCTCCAAATGAGGAAAATGTCTTTCCTTTATACGCAATACAAATAATTAATTAGGTTGGTCTATTAGAACTTTCCCAATGTATAATTAATTACATATGACCATGTTAAGGCATAAATGCCTTTATAAACATTTATACAAACATTACATAAAGCTTCCTACCTATTTCAATAAGAATATACCATTTTCAAATGATAATTCACATGGTACAAAACCTAGTTGACTGCCAGTAAAATGCATCCGACATTACACACTAGAGAATTTCCAAAGTAAGTAAAATAACTCACAAATACGAAAATACACACATGAATAAGTCTTCTACCATATTCCATGTGCACCAACATTAATTCCCACTTTTCATTAAATGTAGAAAAAAAATATACAACTGTCTCTATCATACTTTCTTGTATATTGGTCTGCTACCAGTCATCACAAAATATTGTCTAACTCAACCAGAACAAAACATCAATTATATTAAGCATATACGTGATTTATATTTTGATTCTTCTACACAAATGTAATCTCACATACCCAAATCTATCAACCACTTTCTATGCCAAACTAATAAGTATCTTTCAATACACAAAATTTGAGTCTATTATGAAGAAAATAATAGAAGTTGACATGAATGATAAAACCTATCATCAATGCAACATCTTTGCAACGCTACCAAGTGCAAATAATATCCTCTATTTCCAAGACCAACATCATATTTCCAAGATCTACCCAAAAAAAAATGGAAAACACTCATGTTAACTATAGACGCTGATGAAAGCCAACTCCATAGCTCACCAAGATCACTTGCATGCAAATCACCTACCGAAGAGAAACCGAAGAAGGAAAGGAAGAGCTTGGAGAAACTCAACAAAGTGAGAGAAATTATATTGCAACAATGAAAATGAAATTATTGTACAATATGATATTAATGTGCAAATACACTAGGACAACCTATTTATAAAGGCCTCTAGGAAGCTTCTAGAATGAGCTAGAAAGTGCTAGGAGATAATCATGACAACTCAGCATACATCCACAAAAGGTGGATTATCCTCCACATAGATCATAGGGTAAGTATGACAAGGTAGGAACAAACTCCTATGTTGTCAACAAGTCAATACATGAAAGTATGCTAACTCCTAGATGACAACTAATAAATAAATGCATTTATCCTAAGTAAACTTAAGTAAAGTGTAAATAATAATAATAAGCTATGATGAAATGCATAATGGGTCCTAGTAACTAGGCCATTTTAGGTATCCATGTACAAATGCAAAGAAATGAAACCTTTGAAAATGTGGAAAGAGGGAAAACTGCATGGGAAAAACCCTCCCCCAAAAAGAGGTAAGTATAAACATGCTAAAAAATTATGAAGGAAAAACATGAAGAAAGGAAGGCCTCAACAAGACCCCCCAAGGACAAATTTTGTAATTCAAAGCATAGACCTAAAATGGCTCAAGAGACACTCTCAAAACCATAAGTACAACCAGTGCCTCGATGAGATAGAGAAGAGACACCAAAGCCCCCCCATAATGATGGAGCCCCTATAGAAAGGATGGAACCAATGAAACTCCAATGCAAAACAAACAATGGAATAAAACAAGGAAACCCCTAAATGATAGGTGTAACTAGAAAGCTTAACTGATGCTCAAAGGAGAAAACATGAGGATCCTAAAAGGGAATCCCCAAGGTAGGTTTGTTGACACTATCATGAAAGAGGAGATGAATGTCCTCTATAGAATCCTCAACAAGTGCACCTAGGACCTCGATTAATGGAGCTAGAGGGTCAGGCAGAGTAGATGAAGAATCCAACTAAAGAGAAATGACCTCAATGGGATGTGGTGTGGGAGTCAAAGTAGTGATCTTGAGAATAATACAAAGGTTCAAGTATCTTGAATGCACCACATGATGCTCTTGCGAAAGAGAAGAGTCATGCTCTGAAAATAGAGAATGGTGGACTAAAGTGTGAGAAGGTGTAGAGGTGAGTGGTAGGATCAACTACCCTTGTAGCAATAAGACCTCCTATTGCACTATCCCAAATGACAACTTAATCTATAGTGAACTCAACTATCTTCCCTGATCTGCTACATGTAATTTGAGAAATCAAGAGAAAGTTTGCAGACAGAGGTGGAACATACAATATCTCATTGAATATACCATTCCAGATGTGAACTAAACCTTTCTTGTAGACTATTAGGGTAGTTTTATTACCCATGAGAATATGAGAAATGAGAGAAGCCTCAATAGTGGATAAGACACCTTGAGAAGATGTCATATGGTGAGAAGCACCTGAATCCAATATCCAAGGGACTTGTGAAGGGGATGCAATGGATGCTCGTAATGCATGACCCTATCCAAAATTTGATGTAGAGGATGAAGATATGGAAGAAGACTGAAAGATAGACCCTTGTGAGGTAGAAGAGGATGGAGAAGAAATAGTGATCTTCTGAAGAAGAGTTTGAAAATCTATAATTTTTTTCTCATAGCCATCAAATCTCTTCTAAAAAAAATGTGCCTCATCATGAAATCCTTTCCAACAATAAGAATCAGTAGGAGTCTTAGTTTTATTTTTCTCCTTCTTCTTAGAAGAAGAGGATGGACCAGTAGAGTGTTGAGAAGAGGAATCATATATATGCTTCAGCTTCTACTCCTATGTATCCTTCAAAAGCAAGGCCTATGATAGTGAATCTATAAGTGAATCCATCTAAGTGAGCTTGGACTACTCATGAGTTAACCTATCATAGAATATTTCAAAATAAGGCATCTGATGTTTGTTACCTAAGGCATCCATAGTGGGTAGAAAGTGGAAGAAAAAATCTAATACTATCCTCGCAACTTTGAGAGTATCAAAAAAATACACTCAATATCATTTTTTTTCCCACATCCCTACAAAACTATACATAGAGATTTGAACTTCATCAAGAAGTCCTGAATAGTGGGGAAGTCAATAGGTGTCAAAGAAGTCAATTTTGCATCAAGCTGTAGTACCCATAACTTATTCATTTTTCCAAACAAGTTGTGAAACTTGGTCCAAATAGCTCGAGGAGTGGTCAAACCATTCAAGTGAAACAAGAGACTATCTAAGATGTTTAGTGCAATCAATCCCATGACTTCATCCATTTTGTTTCTATGCTGAAGAACCTCAAAAGGGCACTATAGAATAGGTTGGTTCTCATCTAGACATAACCATAAACCTTGTGACATGAGAAGCCTAGTCATTTGTGCTTTTTAGGTGTGATAGTTGTACAGTGTTAGCAGAGTCATAGAAGGATTCAACATTGAGAGAAGAAGATGAAAGTAGAAGGGTCTATTCTAAATTAAATTACAAAAAAAAAAAATCTCCCCCTCACAATGTATAAAGATATCCCTCAAATACCAAACAAACAACTATAGAAAGCACAAAAACTAAGAAAAGAACCTGGATTCCAAATGTAGAGAGGCAGGAAACTGAAGCCTCTACTTCAACACCAAAAATAGGAGCTTAATATTACTCCAAACTAATTCTAGATCTGGAAAGTAGACAATAAATCATGCACTTTTTTTTAAAAATAGCATTGAAATATGTGTCCATATGAGCCTAAATGAAGCCTTTGAAGGTGCAAAAAATGGGATTTTCTAGTTGCAAATTTTTTTTTAGGAATAGAGATGTCAAACTTCTTGCACCAATGTGTAGATCATGAAATTCTACCCAAAAAAAAAAATGTTTGAAAAAATGAGTCCATATGAGGGAGATATCGTTGTTTGAAAATCACCTCTATAGTTATTTTTTCTAAATCGTCACTATCACATCTACAAAAAATAAAGAAAAAAGCCCAAAAAATGTTAGATCTATTATGTCAAACCCTTTTTCTCTTTTTTCTCCAAATACTAAACAAGTTACAATAGATCTGGCTCTGATACCATGTAGAAGTTGATGAAAGCCAACTTCACAGCTCGCCAATATCACCTACATGCAAATAACCTATTGAAGAGAAATCGAAGAAGGAAAGGAAGGTCTTAGAGAAACTCAAAAAATTGAGAGAAATTATATTGCAATAATGAAAAATGAAATTGTTGTACAATATGATATTAACGTGCAAATACACTAGGAGAGCCTGTTTATAAAGGTCTCTAGGAATCTTCTAGAATGAGCTAGAAAGCACTAGGAGATAATCATGAAAACTCAACATATGTCAAAAAATGGTGTATTATCCTTCATGTAGATGAGAGGGTAAGTATGAGAAGGTAGGAACAAACTCCTGTGTTGTCAACAAGTCAATATGTGAAAGTATGCTAACTCTTAGATGACAACTAATAAATAAATGCATTTATCCTAAGTAAACTTGAGTAAAGTGTAAATAATAATAATTTACACTAACATTAACCACATTACATAATACCTTATCCTAGTTGTTCTAATGTTGAAATTAGCCCAAAACATCTCTTTCACTTCCACCTGAAACTAACTTATTCCATAAGAGCAAGGATGTTTGAGTCTCCTCAATCTTAACTTCTGTAAATTTTTTAAGATACATGGTTATCAATTTGTTGGCTTATGATTTGACAGAATTTCAACAACCTTTTCACAATGCTAGAAAACCTAGGAATTAGCTAAGTACCATAATGGGAGTTCTAGAGAAATATAGTAAAAGTTGTTAGTTTGTGGTGACTGATCAAGGAAGTATTGTACATACTTCATAAATTGTTGGGCTACTATTTGCCAATTGGCTATTATTTATTCATCAATTTATGGCCAACACATTGTAACTAATTTTAACCCTAAAGTAGCAAAAATATGTGTATAAAAGGGCTTAGGGTTAGGGATTGTTTCATAATGTGTGATGTAAAATTACTTTTTGCAGTAGTGTTGAGCTATAAGGGATTACAAATTGTAATCAGTTTATAATCATTGGATCATAATAACATTGGACTTGTTGTTTGGTGGACATAGCCTAGGATTTGGGTGAACCACATTAAATCTTGGTGTCTTGTGTTCTCTTTTCTGTGATCTATTATTTTCTGATATTTTTTATATTTGCATGTAATTTTTATTTCTATCTGTGGTTAAATCCTAACAAAAGTACCAACTAACAAGACTTATAAGGTCTTCTCCTCTTTGAATTTTGTAGGATACAGGTGAGTTTACCTAGGAGTTCATTCTTATTCATTTAGTGTTCATGCTACCAACATGAATTCCAAAAATAACATATGGTTTAGCCTTCTTTCTTCTAACTCCAGAATAGTGAAAGAGATGATAAAAAGCTACTTTATCAAACCCTAAAACTTCATGAGTCATGCATAGGATGAAATTTCAAGCTTCAATAACAAAATATTAAATGATTGATTAATATGAACTTTTACATTATGTAAAGCATCCTAACTAGATAAACTCTTAAGAATGGCTAGTGCCTTATCTATTGGGCTATAAACTCATAGGGACTAGACATCTTTTTTTGGATCTTATCTTGAAACTTTGTGAAAATATTATTGGTATTTATTTCCAAATCTCATACTTATCATATCTTCAATGAAAACCATAAAGTTCTTCCAATTTACATTAAGCATTTACATGACCCATTAGATTATTAGCACAAGTAAATTGAAATATAACTCAAAATGAATTACAAATAAAACTTAATAAACTTTTCCATTAAATATCAAAGAATAGAACGGAGATAAAAGAAGAGACAAGATCTACGATGAACAACTAACTTTCTACATTTGTATTAATTTTTTTGAAATTATATACAATTGAATGATTATCCCTATTATAAAATGACACCAATAGACTAGAAACTGTTAACTTTCACATTCAACTCTAGAAAAAAATTATAGTATAGATGGATAGACTCAAAACATAAACAACACTAAGTTTAGAAAAAGAAATTCAAATCCCCCTCTAGCCTTGGAAAATCACTTATATAGTGTGAGTTACAACAAGCTTTAGGTCTAGAGGAAAAGGACAACTGTCATTTGAAACAAAAATTTACAAAAAGGACAAAATAGTCACTTTCAGTATTGTACAAGAAGAACAAGACATTTGTAGCTTCTTGCTCTATAATAAAATGATTTTTGTGTTCACTACTTTGAGGCGGGGCCTATTATGTTTTATCAATTTTTTGTTCCTCCACAATACCTAATGATTGGCTCTTTTCTTCTTGTTTTTCACCGGGTCACAGGGCCACCTTTTCCTCTTCTTTTGTACTTGGCTTTGATATTCTAATATCTAAAATAGGTGGCTAATCATTCTTTTCCTTCACAACTTTTGGTATGATGCATTAAATTTCTTGTGTTGGTTAGGGAACTATCTCATCCACCTATGACATCTCATCAAGTGTCAAACAAATTTATCAACAAACTTCATATCTTTAGTAGACATTGATTTATCCTGTAGTTTGTCATTTATTGTTAGCTATGAAGGTTTAGTTTTTGTTGCATATTTGGCCACCCATTCATCATATGTTTCATCATAAGGTCAATCACAATTGCTAATTGATTTCTCTTTAATAATAGTGTTCTTCCATTTATTTTTGAGCAACTTTACCTGAGATATAAAGAGTTTATAGAATTTTCTAGTTTCAACCAAGTCTTCTATAACATCTACAAATAAACAATTTTCATTATAACTTATTAAATGGCTTACTTTGTCATTTAGGATAGCCAAAATGTCATCATCCTAGCCTGTTAAAGTCTTCATTTCATCTCCTTAAAGAACAAAGGAGGAAAGAAAGTAAGACTTTTGTTCTAACACCTAGAGATACATGACCCAATCTTTCTATGTAGTGACTCTCTTTTGATATCAAAATCTAATAAGTCAATTAATTGGTTATAAGTTCTTTCAGCTTGGTAATCACCATTCTTCTTATCAATTATTTCCATGCATATCTATGTCATTACCTCCTCTCTTGCTATACATTTATTTATAATTTCTTTTAATTTGTTATCATCATTACTAATGGTTTTATTGATAGAGAGTAATTGACTAATTATGTAATGTAGCCTCCTTATATCAATGTCATAAACAAATAATAACATTGCTTCCCTTATCTCCTCCTCATACCTTTTCCATTTTTCTTCTTGTATATTCTTGAGCCTAGCCTTTTCTTCCTCCATATCCTCTTTACTAGTATCTTCTCGATGTAGAGGAGTGTCAAGAATCTCAATCATAGGGCTAGTAGGTGATGGAGGAGCAAGTGAGGAAGCAATTAATGATTTTCATGTTGCAGTCATGATTGTGTTTGTCATTGATGTCAACATAGCAATAAGTTTGTGATAACTAACAGAGTAGCAAACAAAGAATACATGTACAGACAGAGTTTTGATGTACAAGTGAAGCACATTTAAGGACATGTTGTACCTGGTGTCCTCATGATGAGGTTAAATGTGCATAGTCTAAATCAAAGATGTATGGAAGCTATAAGTGATTTATAGAGAGAAGTGCAGAGATAAAGTGCATAGAAAATAGATTCTAATGATCCTATTATATCTTCTACCAAGGATATAATCTGGTGATGCATAGTTAATCAATGACAAAAGACAATCTAATGGTGATGTTAGAGATTGTGGAAGCCCCAGTATTACATGTGTGACATTTTATATAGACTCAGCTGATAGTGCTATTATAATTGTGAATTAATTAATTATCTTATTACAATTAATTGGGAAAGCCTCAAGGCCAACTCAAGGAATTATTTTGAAGATACAATATAAAGGAAATATGTTTTCCTTTTTCATATATAGAATTGAAATATATGTTCCATGTGAAATGCAAAAAGGAGTAGAGTGTATGGTGAATGAAAGTAAGTGATCCAAGGGATTATTGGATGCAAGATTTGTGATCTGGTTACAAGATCAAAAGGAGTAGAGGTCTGGCTAATAGGACAAAGAAAGAGGAATGAAGTAAAATTATATTATATTATTATGAAAGGAATAATACATATATCATTTGGACAGTGGGTTCATTGGTCTTTCCCATGAAGTTGTTTGGACAGTGGGTCTGTGTGCCTTCCATAACTCCTAACAGGGTTGGAATCGCCTAACAAGGATTTAGAGTCTCCTAATAGGGACTAAGATGTAATGAATGTTGTTATAGACTCCTAACAAGGTCCATCCTCTAACAAGGAATATTTATATTACTACATCATCTTGTCAGTGTCATCCCCATTGGGGTTTTCTCTCTAGTCAAGGATTTCCCTGGTTAACATATCTGATGTTCTTGTGCATGAGTATCTTGTTGTGGTTTTTTATTATATTAATCACATGGTTAAATTTGATTAAAGTTGATAATTATGATAATAGTTGGATAAATTATTCATAGCCCCCCTTCTCAATTATATTGGTGGACTATAAATTCTAACTATTGGAAATATAGGAGTAACTGGGGGGGTGAATCAGTTACCACTAAAATAAATCCTAGATCCCTTAGATGTCACCAATAAAATTTAGACTAAGAAAATTGATTGTTGTTGTTACTCGGTAAACACACAGAAAATGCTATAACTCAGCAAATGCAGAGTGTGATTTACTTTTAGCTGATCTTAAAATATTAACATTAATTAATTTGCAAGCATAAGAGAAATAACATGAACAGATGAGACACTAAAATTTAATGTGGAAACTCAATATGGAAAAAACCACCAATGTAACTAGTTATTGTTTTTCATTCTTTTGAAGTGAGCCCTATTAGGAGAAAACTCGGTTAAAGGTTAGAAAACACACTTTTAGGTGTGACCTTGTTAGAGGATTTAATCACCCTATTAGGAGTGGCCTTACAAGAGGTCTTAAAAAAATTCAATGTAACTGTCACCTTGTTAGAGGATTTACAATTGGTTGTTAAACCAACTCTATTAAGAGATTATAGATACTACTATAATGGTTAAAGAGTAAAAATGAAATGACTTGATTGTGATGCAACTAAATTTCTAATTTACAAATCTCTATTCTACTTCATACTTGATCCTTCCTAATGAAATAACACTTTTCTATTCCACAAGGATACCTGCTTATCCTTCAATTTTCCTCACTCTTTCCTTCTTAATTTAATCAACATACTTGCACACACTAGAAATCTCAACTTGATCTTCCATTTACACCATCTAGATTGTACAATCAGCTCAAATTCAAATTACAATAACCAATAATCATCACCATAATCAGCTAGAAAAAATACTTCAAATAATTAAGCTTCTTATGTCAAAAAAAAAAAATCCTTCATTGATCAACCTTGCATGGTAAACACTGGTTCTAAGACAATTTCCTATGTTAACCAACAAAATATTGGTTAACACTCCTAACTTGAAAAAAATCCTTTAGTAACTGAGTAAACTCGTTGAACACTAACTCTGTCCAACTTTTCTTCACTAACCATGTCAAATTAGTCAACATTATTTCCTGCCTAAATTCTTTTAATGCCTGAGTGAGCTTGGTAGACACTATCTTCACAGAGTAAACTTTAGGAATGCTTGGTAGACAAGGAAAACTATCTTGTTGACTAAGTGAGCTTAGTAAGCATTGACTGACAATTGATATGACATTTGTGTAACATCAAAGATAACACACAATTAGACAATTGTATCCAACAATCTCCCTCTTTGGCATTGATGGCAACATAACATGTCATAGCACAATGAAATTTGAGAACAAGACTTTCTCTAATAGAAAGTTTCTCCCTCTTAGATTTTCACCAAAAGCTTCTTTTCTTTCATGTAGTAATCTCCTTTTGTAAAGGAATTACATAACTTCTATGACAGTATACTTCTCCCTCAGAAAGATATAAACAAATTTTAGAAAGATATGATAGTAATCTTCTCCCTCTTTGACAACACATGCCAAAAACAACACATACCAAATTAGTATCAATGTACCTTGAGTATTGATTCATATGCAATATTCTCTTTGACTACATTTCATCAACTAATTGATCTTCAACTTGGTTCCTATTGATGCATCACTAAAACTTTATTTAGTGAACTTAAGATAGGGGAATGACCCCTAACTTACCTCTTAGATACAAGAATGCATCCTTAGGTAATGGCTTGGTGAAAATGTCTGCAATTTGTTCTTTTGTGCGAACATATTCTAATCCAATTTCTTTGTCCTGCACTAATTCTCTGACAAATTGATATTTTATAGTAATGTGCTTAGTTTTGGAATGCATCGCTAGGTTCTTTGATATGTTAATTGTGCTAGTATTATCACAAGACATGACAATTGGTTCTTTGATCTCAACCTTCATGCCTTCCAACAACTGTTTAAACCAAACAATGTTAGAACAATTCAGTGCAACATATTTTTCTTTTGTTGTAGATTGGGATGTGCAGTTTTGCTTCTTGCTTGTCCAAGATACCAACCTTTTAACAAGAAAGAATGCTCCACCACTTGTGCTTTTTCTATCATCAATATATCCTGCCCAATCAGCATCATTGAATACGTTTAGGTCTAATTTTCCTCCAAGTTTGTGCCATAAACCATAGTCTTCAGTACCTTTTAGATATCTCAAAATTCTTTTGATTCCCATCATATAATTTTCTTTGGGTTTAGCTGAGAATCTTGGCACTATCCCAACTGCTAAAGCAATATCATGCCTTCTATGCACTACATACTATAATTTTCCAATCATTGATCTGTATAAGGTCTGATCTACCTCTTTTGAATCATCATCTTTGGTAAGCTTTAGTCTAGTACACATGAGGGTTCCAACTAGTTTAGAATCTTCCGTTCCAAATTTCTTGAGTATCTCTTTGATATACTTATATTGAGTAATGTAGATACCATTCTTTTCTTGATGTATTTGTAATCCAACAAAGAAATTTATCTCACCAAACATGGACATTTCAAATTCTTTGTTCATTTTTTTAAAAAATTATTTGCATGGATCATCATTCCTTGTAAATAGAGTGTCATCCACAAATATTTCTACCAATACAATCTTTTCATCTGGTCCTTCCTTAATATAAACACTACTATTATTATTAGTTCTTTGAAAACCAATCTATATAAGGTAGTTGTGCAACCTTTCATACCATGCTCTAGGGGCTTGTTTTAGACCATACAGTGCTTTATGTAATTTGCAAACCATGTCTCTTTTTTTTGGATCAACAAAACCTTCTAGTTGTTCAATGTAGACTTCTTCATCAAGAATATCATTAAGAAATATAGATTTAACACCCATCTAATATACTTTGAATCCTCTATAAGTAGCATATGCAAGTAGAGTCCTAACACCTTCTAATCTTGCAACAGGAGAAAAAGTCTCACCATAATTGATTCCTTCTTCTTGAGAGTAGCCTTTACATACCAGTCTTGCTTTGTTTCTTGATACTTGTCCATCTTCATTCAACTTATTTCTAAATACCCATTTTTTTCCAATCACATTTTTATCTTTGGGTTTAGGTACAAGGGTCCAAGTTTTTTTCTTCTCTATTTGTTATATTTCTTTATTCATAGCCTCAATCTAACTTTCATTTTCCAATGCATCTTTAGCATTTCTAGGTTCAAAATCAGCAAGTAAACATGTACTTTTTAGTTTTCTTCTTGTCATAGTACCTTTTGATTTATCTCCAATAATCCGATCAGGTGCATGATGCATTCTAACATACTTGGCCAATACAAGCTCTTTTCCTTTTGAATGAATTACACTATCTTCATTTTGAATTTCAACTTCTGGCTTGGGTCACTCAAACTCGATAGGCATTGGCTCAGTAGCTTCAAAATGTGACTCAAGTTCTTGTGACTTGGTTTGAACTTCTTGCAACTCGATAACTGAGGAAGATTCAGGAGGTGAAGTCTCCTTATTGATAGATGTGTCTAGCAATGTATCAGATTTGAAGTAAACAAATCTCTTGTAGTCTTATGGTTCCTTTTTCCTTTCTTCTTCGATCTTTTCTACAAACTCATCAATTCTCACATGTGCACTTTCTATAATTTTATGAGTAGACAAATTCAAACATCTATATGCCTTACTTCTACAAGAATATTCTAAGAATATACTTCCATCACCTGTCACATCAAACTTGCCTTTTCTAGACTCTTTCAAGATATAACATTTACTTCCAAATACTTTTAGGTAACTCACATTGGGTTTGTAGCCATACCATAATTCTTAAGGAGTTTTATAAGAGTCCTTCTTCAACTGTACTTGGTTCATATTAGAGCCCAAATTTCTACATTGGGAGCTTTGGGTATATTGGAATGCCACTAGTGTGTACTAGTTAAACACAAATGAAAACTTTAAACTATTATATGTACATATATCAAACTAAAACTTGAACTAGATGAACTAAAACAAAACTTAAACTCTTAGTTGTATATTTTTCATACTTCAACACTTAGTTGTCAAACTGAAAATTATACTTAAACCTAAACTTGGAAAAAGTTAAACATTGAAACTTATTCTTTTTTCAAAACCATGTGTCTTTTATATACATGCTTACAGTAGTATGCTTTATGGTTATTATAGTATCTTGTATCTTAGACATTATTGTAGGATAGCATCGAGGATGAGATCTTCTATTAGAGGTCATAGCCTTGGCCATGGTAGAAGCCATGGACAAGGCAAAGCTATTAGTGTACATGAGTCTATCCATGAAGGCCCCATTCAAGAAGAGAATAGGGAAGAGCATATCAGTGAGCATCAGGAAGAGAATAGGGAATAGCATATCAGTGAACATCAAGAAGAGAGCCATAGAGAGTAGCATGTTGATTCTAAGGAGGTGGATCTAAGGCAAATGATGCAAACCATTATTGATCGCCTACCTCCTATTCATGATTAGGATAGAGCACATCAAACAGGACATGAGCATAAACCTAGGTCTAGGAGCCCTCAGAGGGATCATCATAGATCCATATTATTTGCTTAGATGAAGGACCTTATGAGGACCAAGGTCAAGCCCTTTAATGGGCATGGTTCTAGATATGTAGTTGAGCAATGGCTTATTGCTCTTGATAGGATTTTTGCTATGTAGGACATTGATAGTAATGTCAAAGCAAGGTTTTCCATTACCAACTTGGAAAACTTTGGAGCCACTTGGTGGACTATTGAGGAAAAGAAGTTGGGCATAAATATGAACAGTGTCACATGGGAGATATTCTTGGAGAGTTTCCATGAGCAATTCCTACCAGAGGAATGGAAGCAACATAGAGAAGATGAGTTCCATAACCTAAGACAGTATACTATGACCATTGTAGAGTATGAGTGCAAGTTCTATGAGATCATGCCCTTTTTGAGATTCATTGGCAACCTAGTATAGTTGGCACAATATTTCATTAGAGGCTTGAACAATCGTATAGTTGGGGGTTTTAAGGTATTTTAGCCTAAAACCTTCAAGGATGTAGTACATCAAGCTAGCCTTGTAGAACAAAGTGTTAACCTTGGACATGGAGGTTTTGTGGGAGCACCTACTGCATCAGGATCTAAGGGAAACCACAACTCAGGTGGGAAGAAGAAGCCTCCTTTTCCTAAGGAAAATCAGTATCAGCAGTAGCCTTAGTAGTCATAGTAGAAAAAGGGATCATACCCTCAGGCATAGAGTGGTGGTAGTGGTTCTAACTCCAAGAATAATTGCAATGCTCGACACAATAAATCAAATTAGCACACTCAGTCTGCATAGAGTAGCTAGTCTTTTACTAGTAGGGATAGCCACTAGAGGTCAAATGAACCACCTATAAGGAGAGGATCTAGTAGAGCTATAGTCTGGTAGAGGTACAAGATGTTATACGTGTGGGCAGATTGAACATATTGCAGCTCATTGTCCATGATGAGCACCTCATTATTCAGATCCTAGGCCATCAACATTTGAGCCTACAGTTGGAGATGTAGGTAGAGCTCCTTATCATATGACCACTCAAGAATTGAGTGAGTTATGCCTATAGCTAGAGGAAATTTTGGCCAATAGTAGTAGCTAACCTAGTGTATCACCATGGGGAGCTCCAGTGCTCTTTGTGAAGAAGAAGGATGGTTCTTTACACCTTTGTATTGATTACAGATAGTTGAACAAGGTGACAATAAAGAATAGGTATCCTCTACCAAGGATCAACTATTTATTTTATTAGATCAAGGGAGCTATAGTTTTCTCCAAGATTGACCTTAAGTTAGGATAGCATCAGCTTTGCATCAAGGAACCTAACATTCATAAGACTGCCTTTTGAGCATGCTATGGGCACTATGAGTTCATAGTGGTACCTTTTGGGATGACGAATGCTCCATTAGTTTTCATGAGCCTGATGAATGGAGTGTTTCATTATTGTCTTGATAGATTTTTACTTGTGTTCCTTGATGATATACTGATATATTCTAAGTCCCAGAAGGAGCATGAGGAACATTTGTGTTTGGTTTTGCAGAAAATGAGAGATAATCAACTTTATGCCAATGTGGTGAAGTGTGATTTCTTTCAATCAGACATATAGTACTTATGACATGTCATACCAAGTGAGAGAATCTCTATAGACCCCATGAAGATCTAGGCAATAGTATATTGGCCTACACCCACTACTATGTTAGAAATTTGTAGCTTCATGGGTCTAGCTAGTTATTATCGCAGGTTCATCCAAAACTTCTCTAAAATAGCACACCCTATCACTTCTCTTCAGAGGAAAGGAAAGAAGTTTTTGTGGATGGAGAAATGTGAGGAAGCATTTTGGAAGCTCAAGGATCTTTCAACCAGTGCACCGATCTTAGTAGTACCTGATCTAGTAGGTGATTTCACAGTGTGTATAGATGCTTCCCTTGAGGGGATTAGAGCAGTTTTGATGCAGAATGGATGGGTGATTGCATATGAATCATGCAAGCTCAAGGATCACAAGCTGAATTATCCTACACATGATCTTGAGTTAGTAGTAGTAGTTCATACCTTGATGAGATGGAGACATTTCTTGTTGGGGCATAGATTTAAACTACATAGTGATCATTGCAGTCTTCAATACATTTTCACACAACCTAATTTGAATGCTCAACAGAGGTGATGGATGGAGTTTCTGTGTGAGTATGACTTAGAGGTAAAGTACATTCAAGGGAAAGAGAATGTGCTAGTAGATGCTTTGAGTCATAGGAGACATGTGATATCATCTATGACTCTTAGTGTTGATTTGAGGAGTCAGATACTTCAGGCACTCCCTACCGATTCTTGGTATCAAGAGGTGTACAAAGAGATACATTTAGGGAGACCTTTGTAGGGTAACTTTTTAGACTATGTCCTAGAGTTGGATGGCCTTTTGAGACATTTAGGAAGGATTTATGTGCCACTACTAGATGAGCTTCACACATTGATCCTATCAAACGCCCATTGTGCACCTTACTTGGCACATCCTGGTGTCAAGAAGATGCATGTAGATTTGTGATAGTTATTCTATTGGATAGGGATGAAGCACAAAATTTCTGATTTTGTGGCTAGGTGCCTTGAATGTCAGAGAGTCAAAGTAGAGTACCAACACCTGGCGAGACTTTTACAGCCAAATCTCATTCCTTCATAGAAGTGGGACATCATCTCTATGGACTTCATAGTAGGATTACCTATCACTGCTCATCGTCATGATGCTATCATGGTCACCATTGATCAATTGACTAAGGTGGCACATTTTTCACCAATAAGGTCTTCCTACACTTTAGCTTATGTAGCTAATGTCTTCATGCACAACATCATGAGACTACATGGTATTCCTGGAAAGATCATTTTGGATAGGGATCCTATATTCACTTCCTCATTTTGGACATCACTGTAGCATGATCTTGGAGCGTAGTTGAATTTTAGTTTGGCATATCACCCAAAGATAGATGGATAGATAGAGAGAGTGAATTAGGTTTTGGAAGATATGTTGAGGATGTGTTTGATGGACATGCAGACTCATTGGGAGGACTAGCTCTACCTAGGGGAATTTTCTTACAACAATGGGTATCACAGTTTTATTAGCAGGGCACCTTTCTAGGCTTTATATGGTCATCCTTGTTGTCCACCTTTGAATTGGGATAGTCTTGAGGATTGCATCCTATTGGGTCTTGAGATGCTTCGACATATGGAGCAATAGGTAGTGTGTATCCAAGAGCACTTGACTACGACACAGGATAGACAAAAAAATAATGTTGGTGCACATAGGACAGATAAGTAGTTTGTTGTGGGAGAGAAGATTTTCTTGAGAGTGCATCCATAGAAGAGTCTAACCCATTATGGAAAGGGCTTGAAGCTAGCACCTTGCTTTGTGGGACCATTCGAGATACTTGAGGGGATTGGTCCAATTGCCTATCATCTTGCTTTATCACCTAGTCTAGCTAGCATTCATGATGTTTTCCATGTTTCAGTACTTAGGTAGTATATCCCTGATGTGGTACGTGTTCTTGATTGGAATGCATTGCAGGTAGAGGATGGGAAGCTAGCTTTGGAGCTGGTTCACATTTTGGAGCAACAGGAGTTGACCCTCAGGGGTGAACCATAGAGTAGGTGAGGGTCCAATGGGACCCTACTGACGACTCTTTAGCTACATGGAAGGATGCTTCTAGATTACAAGATTTATATCCCTACTTGTTTATAGGCTTCAAGGAGTAAGCCTAATTCTATGAGGGTGGATGTAGTGCCTACCCCTAGTTTACAATTTTGCTATCATTGCCAAACTCTTTTAGGCCAGTTTTATGTTTGATAATTAGTAACATTATCTTGAGATTATTAAATATTGTTTTAGATTTAGTTGATATATGATGAGATTACTTGGTACTCTATACTTCATGTATGCATGATGATTCTTACAGTCTTTTTCAATTATTGATGATGTTTAGTGAGATGGATCATTATATGTGTTTTCTTATGGATATTTACCCCATACTACATGTGTATGTTGTGTGTATTTGTTTTCTTTATGTATGACATTTCTAATGCGGTTAAGGAAGGGAGTCATAGTCACCTGCTAGTCAGGATCTACACGATGCACCACTTCCTACCATTGCATGTTTAGCTTAGTATATATTGTGTATGTACATGCATGGATTTTATGTAGGTTGTAGGTACTGGGTGTCAACTTTTCTAAATTTCTAGGATGAGCATACCCTATCACATTATCTCAATGATAAGAGAGGGGAGATAAATTCTTAAGTCCAAATCCTAAACCTTTGAGCCATTTGTCCTAATTGACAATTAGAACAAGTATCTAAGTCATGTACCCTCCAAATGTGTTGGATGATGTTAATTCATGATTATAACCCTTTAGTTTGATTTTGTATGTGTTTTTCTATGATGGGTTTTCATATTTTACTTTATGAATCTTGGGTGAATTTTCTATTAATTAAGTCTAATTAAAAGATTAAATTAATGATTTAATTTATTGGGAAATTATTATAATATTATAATATATAATTATATTTAATTAATTAAGAAATTAATTAAATAAAAGAATTAAATTTGAAGATAAAAAGTCATAAGTATAAATTTAGAACATGATAATATTTATTTTAATAATAATATATTTAGAGTTCATTTTTAAATAAATACTAAATAATATTATTATTTAAGTTAATAAATAGTTATCAAATTTAATGTTCGAAAATAAATTTAGAAGTGGAAAAGAAATTAATTTATTAAAAAATTCATGATTGCATGATGCGTGCATGAGAATAAATTTAATAAATTAATTTTAAAAGAGTCAAGTGAAAAATTAAATAAAGTAATGTAATTAATTGATGAATGTGCATGGAAAAGATAAATGAAAGATAAATAAAAGTTAATAATGAGTTAAGGGTTGTGAGCAAGGAGATCTCTGGGGTGAACGCACAATTAGTGCCCTGATTTTTGTGAGAGAACTTCATATCACAACTTGGGGGTTCATTTTTGAATCACCATGAATTTTGGAGTAGGAAGAAATTTTCAAAAAGGAGAAGGTTCTAAGGGGAGGAATTTTCTGTACAGTTTTCTGGGGCGTAGTGATTAACATCAGTGTCTAGGTAGATGCTTGTGATTTTTGCACATCTTAATCCACTTTTTTCTTTCCTGTCTTCATTGTGTTTGTTGGATGGTTGTCTGGATAATTCTTGTGAAGAATATTTCATGTTGTGATTTCTGTACATCTATTATTTCTTCTGTATATGGAACATTTTTAATTGATTGATATAGTCTTCCTTTCAATAGATTAAAAATGGAAAAATCAATCAGGGTAGGGTTGAATCAGATTGGGATATATATATATATATATATATATATATATATATATATATATATATATATATATATATATATTTTAAAGAACCAATTGGTGGGTTCACTATAAATTCCCAATTAGATCAATGCTGAGATTAGATAAAAATAAAGTTATTAAATACAATTGTTTGATTTTATTTTATTGATTATGAAATTGTTATAGAAAAATTTGACTGATCAGTCATATTTTCCCTATTAGAGTAGTGCTAGAAATTTTATTAAAAATATATATATTCAAAAAAAAATTATTGATATGGGCGGGGGGGGGGGGGGGGCTGACGTGGGGTTTGTTGTTTTATTTTTTAACAAAAAAAATTTAAAAACATACATCTAGGAGGGGCGGGTTTTACCCACCCCCTACCCCCTTACCTCCATTTGATGGCCTAAGTCACTACCATAGCAGTAACTATTGTGGTAGCAATCTGATATAGCAGAGCTGCCACATGCTTAAAAGGTTGTAGCCCAACATGAAAGCTTGCGGGCTTAAAATGTTATTTAAAATTTATTTTTATTTTTTAAAATTTTTAAATGTTATTAAAATTTAATTTAATTTAAGTTTTTATTAATATTTATTATAATTTATATTTATTTTTAATAAAGTTTATTAAAATATTTTAATTTATAATAATTAATAAATGATATTTAATATAGTTATTAATTTATTTATTTTTTAAAAAAAGGAAAAAAATTAATTAAATATTATTTAATAGACAATTAGTCTATTAAAAATAAAATTTAATTTAAATTATTATGAGCTTTAGTTAATAAGATAGGAGATATTTTAGATTTGTTAATCTGACTCTAGTTGAATTATTCCATCATAAATTAATGGGAGTCTTACCTTAGCTAATTCAAAACAAATATATTATTTACCCTCAGCAAATTTTAAAAAACTGACTTCAAAATATATGGGGGGTAAATCTTTGTTTTATTTAAACAAATTCATGGGTCAACTATAGGGTAAATAGGAAATCTTCTTAACTTGAAACTTACATTGGAACCAAAATGGAAACCTTGTATTTAACCCAACCATGTTATTCAAAATGAACTAAAACATGTAATTGCATCTTGTTTCTATATGTTATCTTTGTTTGGGGTTTTGGGGTTGACTAGATTGTTGACCAGTGCTAGAATGTCTACCAGAGGCTTGGGGGTTTTGTGAGTGTGATATCATGCTTACTCGATCTTGATTACTTTTTCTTAACCATGGTATGTGATGGTATGCTCAATGTTGAGTGTTTTAATATTGTTGATTATTGTCTTCAATGTCTTTGTGGGATAGCAAGATTTATGCTATGAGATACCTGACTTAACCTTTTTGAGTCCTTGATTAGTATTGTTGGGATACTTTTCGATTGCTCATTGAGAACTGATGGATATTATGATTTATCTTTGATGCTTTCTAGTTGCTCACAAAGAACTAATGTGATTATTATAATTATCTTTATGATGCTTTCCAGTCACTTGTATAAGATTGAGATGATTTTACTATGATTCTTTGAATTGTGATTTCATGAGCTTAGGGTAGGAAATCTATATGTAGTGTCGGGAAGTGGCTTGCAATGGGGGCCAGGGCCCTAAGTAGTTACCAAGGTAACTCATTGTAAGTTGTTTAATAAGTGAAAATATTACACTAAATTAAAGTAAAATAAACCTAATAAGAGTCTTTGTATGTTCTTTCCCATGCCTCAAGTTCTAGTACAGACTAGGATGGGAGTAGAGAGAGTGCTTGGTTGTGACCTTGCATTCCATAGTATGCCTTGTCAATATGAGAGGATACTAGTGGCCACATAGGGATCACTAGGGGGCCAGGGTCCTAAGAGGCTACCAAGGTAACTCTAGAATGATTTGTGCAATGACACTTGTCCACTTACATAGTAGGTTTCCTATGTGTCTTGTGCGCGTCTAGGTATAGATGTCGACCTATCTTAGAACCCTTTGAGTTAGAATACTTTTAGGATTTCCTAGACTTAGAGAGTATTTTGATATTGGTTTGATATCTTTTTTAGGACTTGAGACTATCTCCTTAGTGTGATGGGAGTGGACCATTTAGGTTCCATGTGGTCAGGTGGTAGTGTTTTTTTACTCTTACCATTGAGATCCATCTATAGTCATCGTGGCTAGAGCATTCCTTGTCTGCATTTACTTTCATTCTTTCTATGTATCATTTTATGGACGGTTATATTTCATGATGGATGTTGTATCTTTTATAATGGATGGATGTATCATGTACGGTGGATGGTTTCATCTATTTTATTTTACTTTGTATCATGGATCCGAGGAGGATGATGTATTTCTATTTCTACATATGTATATTCTTTTAAGCCTTTCATACCCTATTACATGTATAGTGGATGACTGAGCATTCTGAATTTAATTTTCCAAGAGGCATTTGAAACAAATGTATATTATTTCAATGGACATTGGACTTTATAATTATTCTTTCATATGGATGTGGTATTTGATGGACTTAGTATTAGATTAAATTTATATGTGATTCAATGTCTTGGGATCCTTAAGAAATGTAACCTATTATGTATGTTTTAGTTGATTGTATGTCATTGCTTCCACTACTATGTGTTGATGTGCATGTTATTCTTTCTTGCTTAAAAAAAAAAAATGTGTTAGCAAACTTAGTAAAACTTTAAGTCATTTCTTTTGGGTCCCTTGGCGAGGCATTATAGTTAAAAGTATGAACTGTAGTGTTGATGGCTTCCTTCCAATATTTGATAGCAACATTATTTTCAATCATTAGAGTCCTTTCACAATCCATGATGGATCTATTTCTTCTTTTAGCTATTCCATTCTACTCGGGAGTACCAAGGGCTAATACCTATCTTTTAATTCCTCTTTCAATATAAAAGTTAATGAATTCAAAGCATTTCAATAGTTTCCTTGTTTCCTTCTTTATTCTTGCTAAATACCATTTGAATTTCTCAAATCATTCTAACTATTCTCTAAGATACATAACAGTCACCATTCTGGAATAGTCATCAACAAAAAGAATAAAGAATTCTTCTCCACTATAACTTTCTATTCCAATGGGTCCACATAGGTCAGTATGCACAATTTTCAATACATCTTTGGACTAATAATTTTTTCTATTAAAACTAATCTTTCCCATTTTGCCAATCTGACAATTTTTGCATAAACCAACATTTAGTTTCTTCAAACTATGGATACCTCTTACTTTTTTGAAATTTCTTATCTTGACCATATTATCAAAGTTTACATGACATAATCTTCTGTGTCATAACCAAATTTCTTCCATTTGAGCAATAAAACATGAGTAATCACCAAGATCAAGATAAAATTGGTTACCTCTTGTTTGTTTTCCTGATCCAATCATATTCCCTTTGTCATCCAACAATCTTGCCTTGTCATGCATGAATTCTACCTTGAATCCAATGTTGATTAGCTATGCCACACTGAGCAAATTATGTTTTAGTCCTTCAAACCAATAGGCATTGTCACATATAAGTTCTTTGGTTAATGAGATTTGGCCTTTCCCTTTTATGCAACAAGGATCATTGTTCCCAAACCTTACGCTACCTCCATCATAGTGTTCAAAGTGTTCAAATTTTGTTTTGTATCTAATCATATGATGTGAACATCCACTATCTATTATCCATGTGTCATTTTTACTAACATGGGATATAAGTGTCATCTTATCTTCTTCTTCATCAGATTCATCTTTCACAACAATGTATACTATTTCATCTTCACTGTTATCAAAATCTTTAGCCATAAAAAAAGTCTTCCTACCTTTGTCCTTGTATGATTTGTGATTTTTTAAATCCTTCTTGTCATTGTACTTTTGACTCTTCTTCTCATCCTTGCTTTCTTTGTTTGGGCACTTGGTAGCAATATGACCAATTCCTTCACATGAAAAATAGATTAGGGAAACTTTACCTTTGTATTTTCCTCTGCTTCTAGAATATTTCTTTGCAAGTAAAGCTTCAACAACTTCAAGATCACTATCAAAATTTCCTCTGATTCCTCTTCACTTTCTGACTAATTGTGCTTTATTTTCTTGCCTTTCTATTTGAGTGAAAGTTTGGCTTCAAATGCAAATTCAATATTTTTAGAAGCTGGAACATAATTGTCATAGTTGTCTAGCTCAAAAGCTATCAATCTTCCTACTAAGGTATCCAAACTTATCTTGTGATTTGGCTCACACCTCTTTTCTTGAATAGCAGATACTCTGATTGCATAAATAGGAATCAATGTTCTGATAACTTTACTTACAACAATTTCATCCTTGATTTCTCCTCTAGAAGCTTTGATTGCACTGACACTAGCTTTGATTCTTTCCACATATTTGGCAACATTTTCATCTTCTCTCATTCTCATCTAATCAAATTGTCCTCTAAGGCTTTCTACTTTGGCTCTCCTCACATTGTCATCACCACCATAGATGTCCTTTAGCTTGTTCCATATATCAAAAGTAGTTTTGTAATCTTTGATCTCATCAAATTCATCATAGCTAAGAGCAGATGCAATATCAATCATCATGATATTATGGTTCTTTTTCTCAGCAATATCTCCAACAGATAATGTACTAGTAGGGGTTGTATATTTTCCATCAAGGTATTTCAAGCCTAAATCACTAATGGTGGCTAGATGAAGTCTCATGTGTCCTTGCCATGCTGAAAAGTTGTCTCTATTTAGCTTTGGAATCTCTCTCTTGTAAGACATCATGATCTTTAGCTTAGGTCCTTGAAACCTTTCCTGCAAGCACCAAAATATCTAATACTAATTTTTGAAAATATAGAAAGAGTAATTGAGAGGGGGAGTGAATTAGTTACTACTAAAATAAATCATAGATCTCCTAGATGTCAACAATAAAATTTAGACTAAAAAAATTGATCGTTGTTGTTACTTGGTAAACACATAGAAAATGTTGTAACTCGGTAAATGTAGAGTGTGATTTAATTTTAGCTTATCTTAAAACATTAACAATAATTAATTTGTAAGCATAAACATGAACCCATGAGACACCAAGATTTAATGTGGAAACCCAATATGAGAAAAACCACCAATGTAACTAGTTACTATTTTTCACTCTTCTGAAGTGAGTCATGTTAGGAGTCAACCTAGTTAAAGGTTACAAAATACATTGTTAGGAGTGACGTTAGTAGAGGATTTAATCGCCCTGTTAGGAGTGGCCTTGCAAGAGGTCTTAAAACAATTCAATGGGACTATCACCTTGTTAGAGGATTTACAACTGGCTATTAAACCAACTCTGTTAAGAGATTTTAGATCACTGATAAAATGGTTAAAGAGTAACAATGAAATGACCTGATTGTGATGCAACTAAATTGTTGATTTATAGATCTCTATTCTACTTAATGCTTGATCTTTCTTGATCGAATAACACTTTTCTACTCCACAAGGATACCTTGTCATCCTTCAAGTTTTCTCTCACTCTTTCCTTCTCAATTCAATCAACACACTTGCACATACACACACTAGAAATCTCAACTTGACCTTTCATTTATACTATCTATATTGTCAAGTCGGCTCAAATTCAAAATACAATAACTAATAATCATCACCATAGTCAACTAGAAACAATACTTAAAATAATTAAGCTTCTTATATCAAAACAACAAAATCCTTCATTGATCAACCCTACACGGTAAATAATGGTTCTGACACAATTTCCTATGTTAACTAATAGAAGCTTGGTTAACAGTACGAACTTGCAAAAAAACCTTTGATAACCAAGTAAAATTAGTGAACACTGACTCTGTCCAACTTTTTTTTGCTAACCATGTGAACTTGGTTAACACTGTTTCCTACCTGAATTCCTTCAACACCCAAGTGAGCTCGGTAAACGTTATCGTTGTAGAGTAAACTTCAGGAATGCTCAGTAGACAAGGAAAACTATCTTGCTAACCAAGTGAGCTTGGTAAGCACTGACTGACAACTGATATAAAATTTGTGTAACATCAAAGACAATACACAATTAGACAATTGTATCCAACACTAAAAATTTATATCAAAGCATCAAGTCCTTGAATAGAAAGCTTAATAGCTTTGAGAGATCTATGGTGAATCTTTTCATAAAGGATAGTCCTAAATTTGATGGATTCAACTATGATAGTTGGAAGGATAAGATGAAGACTCATCTTTTTTGTATGGGTCAAGGTTATCAGCTTTTGACAAAAAGAAAGAAGAAAATTGTAAAAGAAGAGAAGATTGAAGAATGCAGTGAAGTAGAAAAAGATTTTTTAGGTGTAATATGTGAGTTAGAGAAGCCTTATGATTAGTCCTTCTAGAAAATGAATATAGTTAGGTAAAATCTCTATTAACATATTATGAGATTTGGAAAGCATTAGAATCTACATATGAAGGTGATACACATACAAAGAAAATAAGATTGCAAATTTGGATTTGTGCATTTCAAGATGCTAAAATGATGGAAGATGCATATGTAATAAGCTATGTTGGTAGAATATATGAGATTTTTGCAAGAATTAAATCATATGGTGGAACTGAAGAAGAAGATGAGGTAGTATGGTGTTGACATTTTAGTCAAGTTTGTTTATTAGTCACACACACACTTATTCAGACAGTTAGTATTTACCAAGCTTATTGTATAGTTAATAGTGTTAACCAAGTAATTCAAGCTCTACTGAGTTTTAGAAATAATATTTAGTTTGTGCTGAGCAATTTCTAACAAGTTGGTGATTATCAGTGTAAACCAAGATTCATAGTGTTTATCAGGTTTCTTAGTGCAAACTGAGTTCTATAGTGATTACTAAGTTTGTAGCTTCAACAATGTGAATCTATTGTTGACTGAGCTATGTAGTGTCAACCAAGTGATTCATTTTATACTGAGCTCAAAACAGTGTTGACAGAGTTATGTAGAGTTAACCAAGTGGTTTAGTTTATATGTCAAGTTTCACAGTATTCACCGAGTCACCAGTGCAGACTAAGTTCAGACTACTTGGTAGTGATTAGTATGAGTTGAGCTTCTATGTCTACCAAGTGCATGATGATGTTGAGTGTTAACATTGGTTGCCGAGTATTAGAACCTCACCAAGTTTTTCTTCAAAATCTGAGTACCTGCAATTGGAATGACTTTGTGTATTTTGGTGAAACTTGTATTGTGATTGACTTTGTTGAATTGTAAATTGGATTGGTATATATGTAATGTATTGTATCACATCCAAAGAGGTATCAAATTATGAAAGAATATGTATTAAAGAGTAGAAGTGTGAAGTGAAAGGCTATAATAGTATAAGGAGTAGCAAAGATTTATCTATCACAACAAGGTGATCATTCCACTCAAAGAAATCTCATTCAGCAAATCAAGTTATAAATCAGAGATCATCCACTAGTTCATCCTAATAGGTGGAACAATTAAATCCTTTCACAAGTTAGACTTAATGGTCTTTCGTAAATCTCTTCATCAAGTGCATACTTCATTGTATGTTTGTAAATCCTTTCGCAAGGTGGACCTAGCAGTCCTTATTGCTCCTAATAGGGCAGATCATCAAAAGTGATTATTGTAAGCCTTAACAAGCCAAATTTATGCTGTGGTACTAAACCTTCTGGGTATTATCCCCACCCTAGTTTTACTTTCTATTTGGAAGGTTTCTGGGTCACCATATTTTGTGTCAAAGTGTTATGAACATTTTAATACTTTGAATTTTTCATGCATGCAATTAGATCAGAATACACATGAAGGATTAATTGGTAAATAAAGATCAAGTTTTATTGGTTATTGATTTAGCCCTACCCTCTTAGTAACTTAGCCTATCATATATTTCCAATAGTATGGAAGATCTCTAAACCCTTGAAACCACCATTCAAGAAAGTAGCCTAGATGATTGGACTTTTGATACCCTGCATTGAGAAGTTTTCTATAGAAATTTTCTTGGATGATTGGAATCAACAAAAGAAAGTTTGAGACAATCTAGAGAATTGACAAGAGTTGAAATAATGTTCAATGCTTTAAGTGCTCAACCTAATCTAACTAGAAATGTGAGCATGCATAGAGATTTGTTTAGTACCAGTAGAACCAGATCTAATGAGGATAAGAAGATTGAAGAAGGTATAGCACTTCTTGTAAGAAGAGAACCAGATGGTAATAATATTTTTAAATGTTGGAATTGTAATGAATTTGGTCATTATGCATCCAAATGTCTTGAGAGAGAGAGAGAGAGAGAGAGAGAGAGAGAGAGAGAGAGAGAGAGAGAGAGTATGTGTGTGTGTGTGTATGGAAAAGTTCAAGCCTAGAAGACTTAGAAATTGTCCATATGCAAATGAAGATGAGGAATATGATGAAAAAATTTAGAGTGAAAGTGATGATGAGATAGGATTCTTAGTCATTAAGGAAGATGATCTTGACATAGAAATTAGAGAAGAAAAAGCTCTCATTTCCCAAGTTGAAAAGAAGTCGGATTGGATAATAGAAAGTGGATGTTCACATCACATCACTTGTGATATGAATAAGTTTGTTAAATTCAGGAATCATGATGGAGGTATTGTTAGAGTTGGTAATAATGCACCTTGTCATATCCTAGGGATAGGATCTATTACTCTAGATGGAAGTACTAACACTAATGATGTTTAATTTGTTTATGGGTTAAAGTATAACTTGTTGAGTGTTGAAAACTTGGTAAATAAAGGCTATTTGTTGCAATTCACAAAGAATACTTGCATTATCAAAGACAAAGATGGTAAGCTGATTGGAACATGAAAAAGTTCCAAAGGTAATGTATTTGGCTAAATCCTACTAAAATAACCTTTTTGGTTGCTAAAGTAGATAATAGTTGGCTATGGCATATGAGGTTTTGTCATATAAATTTTGATAACATTGTGAAGGTTAGTAGCGAATTTGTAGTTAGAGATTTGCCTAATATAAAAAAGCCTACTAATATTTTTTGCAAAGAGTGTATCTTGGCTAAGAAGAAGGTATATTTTCTTAGTAGGAAGTTTAACACTACAAACAAGATGGAGATAATTTACACTAATTTGAGTGGTCCCTCAAGGATAAGAGGATTCTATGGAGAAAGTTATATCATGATTTTTTCTGATGATTTCACAAGAATGGTGTAGGTTGCATTTCTTAAAGAAAAGTATGAGGCATTTGAAAAGTTTAAGTTATTTAAGAATGAATCTCATGCTAAGATTAAAAAAGAAATGAGATCTGATTGAGGAGGAGAGTTTACCTCTAGAGAGTTTAACATGTTTGATGAAGGAAATAGAATCAAGAGACAATTGTCATCATCCAAGACACCTAAGCATAATGGGATTGTTGAAAGAAGAAATAGGTAAGTAGTAGAGACAGGAAGAGCAACAATGTTTGCAAATGATGTATCAAAGACATTTTGGAGAGACACGGTCAATATAGTAGTGTACACTATGAACAAAGTATGGATTAGAAAAGGTATATATAAGACTCCTTATGAATTATGGTTTGGTCATTCACCCTCAGTAAAGTATTTTAAAATCTTTGGAAGAAAATGTTATATAAAAGAGATGATGATATTGGTAAGTTTGATCCAACAAGTGATGAAGGTATGTTTCTTGGTTATTGATTAAAAAGTAAATCTTATAGGTGTTTTAACCATAGAACTAAGACTGTAGTTGAATGTGCAAATATAAATTTTGATGAAAATTTTGGAGTTAAGGAAAAGATGATAGATTACAACTCTGATGAAGAAGAAGATAATACTAGAACTGGTAGACAAAATGTAGAATTTTTCTTTGAGACTAATAATGATTTGCACAATGATGTACAAATCATTGAGAAAAAAAGAGAAAGATATGAACCAAGAGCAGAGATAAGAGTCAAGCTAGCAAATCCTACCTCTAATAGGAATTTGACAAAGAATCACCCTCTAGAGTAGATAATTGGAAGCAAAGACAAAGGTGTGATGACAAGAAACGGAGTTAATAAAGAGATACGTTTGATTTCTCAAGTTGAACCTAAGAATGCAGATAATGCCTGTAAAGATGATAATTGGATTCAAGCAATGAAGAAAGAATTAGATCATATTGTGAAGAATGAAACATACAAACTAGTTACAAGACCTAACGATAAGAATTTTATTGAAACCAAATGGGTATCCAGAAACAAGATGAATGAGTAAGGAGAAGTCATAAGAAACAAGGCTAGACTTGTGTGCAAAGAATATTCATAGCAAGAAGGAATAGTCTATGAGGAGACTTATGCTTCTATAGCTAGAATGGAAGTAGTGAGAATGTTCTTGGCATATATAGTGAACAAGATATTCAAATTGTATCAAATAGATGTAAACAAGATATTCAAAGTGTATCAAATAGATGTAAAACTAGCCTTCCATAATGGAGAACTTGAAGAGGTATACATTGAGCATCCTAAAGGTTATCCTCTGACAAAAGAAAAAGACATGGTATGCAAACTGAAGAAAGTTCTATATGGTTTGAAGCAAGAACCTAGAACCTAGTATGCAAGGCTAGAAAACTATTTGGTAAAGCTTAGATTTGCTAAATGTATGGTAGGTAGTAACTTATATTTGAAAGAAATAGAAAATGGTTTGTTGATAATAGTAATATTTGTTGATGACATAATATTGGAAGTAATGATGAAGCAAGTAATAAATTTTCTAAAGAAATGAAGAATGAGTTTGAAATGAGTATGATAGAAGAAATGAAGTTTTTCCTAAGTTTGTAGATTGTGCAAAACAATAATGGCATTTTTATTTCACAAGCTAAGTATTTGAAAGACTTGTTAAAGAGATTTAGCTTCAAAATTTGTAATCCTTTTGGTACTCCATGGTAATTGGTCACAAGTTATCTAAAAAATATATGAGACACCTACAATTGATCAGAAGAAGTATAGATCCATGATTGGAGGTTTGCAATATCTGAATCATACAAGACCAAATATAGCAAATGTAGTTCGGATTGTAGCTAGATTTCAAGTTGATCCTAAAGAGTATCACTATGAAGTAGTAAAAATAATATTCAGATATTTGAAAGGGACATCTTATTATGAAATATGGTATGACAAATTGAGTGATTTCATTCTATGTGCATATAATGATGGAGATTGGGCAAGCAATATGGATGCCAGAAAAAGCATTAGTTTTGGAGCATTCTTTCTTGGAGGAAGATTGGTTTCTTGGATAAGTAAGAAAAAATATTGTATCTTGTAGAGTACTGCTAAGGTAGAGTATGTGGTAGCAATAAAGAATTCTAATCAAGTGATGTAGATGAAGCAGATGTTGAAAGATATTACCATAGAATTTTTAAAACCCGATATCATTTACTATGATAACATAAGTATAGTAAGTATGTCTAAGAATCTTGTATTGCATTCTAAGACTAAGCATATATCTATTAAGTATCATGTTTTGAGAGAGAAAGTGGTTGAAAAGAAGACTAGATTGGAATATGTGAGTACTAAATACCATATTACAGATATATTTATGAAGCCTTTACCTAAACATATATTTGAGTACTTGAGAGATATGCTTAGGGTTATGTTAGGCCCTACCTACTTCAAAGTAGATAATGCAAAGATTGCATCAATCTAGTGGTTCAGAGCACTATTGTTTGACTAGACTTAATTTTGATGCTTCCTATATGGGGGGAGTATCTATGATGAGCAAAGTAATTGAGGACTCTTGGTATTTGGTATTGAACAATGTCTTTGGACACTTGAGCTGGTTAAAGTCTTTTAGAAGCAATTAACATAATGAGGTCTTTGTCATTGATGTCAATGGGGGAGAAGAGTGTATGAAAAACATCCCCTAAGTGTGTATAGGGGAGAAGAGTGTCCTAAGTATGTATGGGGAGAGATTCTTTATTAGGGAAATTTAGAAAAATTCATGAAGATATAGAACAAGCAGTGTTCTAGAGGATTTTCAAATTTCATTTGATGAAGAGGATTTGAAAAGATGAGAATAACAATAGAGTACTATTGTGGTATTCATGGAACTTAGATGCTTTTCATCTAGGCTGACATCAATGCCAAAGGGGGTGATTGTTAGCATGAATGTTGATAGTATTCCTTTGGGGGAGTATCTCATGCATTGGAGAGTATTTTTATATTGCATTCCTGACTGATGTCAACATAGGAGTAAGTATGTGAAGACTGGTAGAGTAGCAGACAAAGATCATACTTGTAGGAACATATTTTGGATATACAAGTAAAGTACATTTAAGGACATGTTGTACCTAGTGTCTTGATGATGAGGTTAAATGTGCAAAGTCTAAGTTGAAGATGTACAAAAGATATAAATGATTTACATAGAGTAATGTAGAGACAAAGTACATGGAAATAAATTTCTAATAATCCTATTATATCTACTAGAAGAGATATAATCTGGCGATGCATGGTTAGTCAATGATAGAGGATAGTTTAATAGTGACATCAAAGATTGCACGATCCTTAGTATCACACATGTGAAGTTTTGTATAAACTGTGAGTTGAAAATGCTATTGTAATTGTGAGTGAATTAATTATCTTATTATAATTTATTGGGAAAGCCTCAAGGCTAACTCAAGGAATTATTTTGAAGATATTGTATAAAGGAAAGATGTTTTCCTTGTTTGTATATGGAATTGAAATATTTGTTCCATGCAAAGTGCAAAAAGGAGCAGAGTGTTTGGTGAATGTGAGTAAGTGATCCAAGGAATTATTGTATGTGAGATTTGTGATCTAGTTACAAGATTAGAAGGAGTAGAGGTCTAGTTGGCAGGATAGAGAAAGAGGAAGTACAATTCTATTCTATTATTCTACAAGGAATAATATAGAGATCATTTGGATAGTGGGTTCATTGATCTTTCCCTTGAAGTTGTTTGGACAGTTGGTCCATCTACCTTCCACAACTCCTAATATGGTTGGCACAACTCCTAATAGGATTGGAATCTCTTAATAGGGATTCAAAGTCTCCTAATATGGATGGATATGTATTAAATGTTGTTATAGACTCCTAATAGGATCCGTCCTCTAACAAGGAATATTTATATTAGTACATCATCTTGTGGGTATCATCCACACTAGAGTTTTCCCTCTAATCAAGGGTTTCCCTAGTTAACATATCTAGTGTTATTGTGCATGAGTATCTTGTTGTGGTTTATGATTTTATTATTCACATGGTTAATTTTGATTAAAGAGACCAAATAGCCAAAGAAACATGACCTTCACTATATTTTACACCAGTTAGTGCTTTGTGCTTTTTCTCCTCAACATTCATTCCTTTCCTCACAACATCAAAAACCATTGCATTTGCAATATCCCAATTAGGGAGAAGTGGCACCCCAACTGCTTTGATCATTCTCCTTCCTTCTTTAGGAGTTATTTTGTTAAACTCGTGCATCATTTGATCCTTGATTTCATTCTATATAATAGAGTCTTCTTTGTTAGGCTACTCTATTTTCCTTCTTTGGAATCTTTGTTTAAAATTTTCAATGGTCACTCTCCATACAACTTGGTAGAAGGATCTTGATTTGATGAAACTATCATCTAAAAAAAAATCATGGCTAGCCCATTCAATCATAGGCTTTAGCTCTTTTCCTTTGAGGTCAGCTATAGTCAACTCCAAATTGGGGACAGGGGGTTCTTTCAAATTTCCTTCCTCTAGCTCTATTGTGGTAATAAAAACTCCACCTTGGCTTTGAAGTTGCTCTATTTTCTCAATTGTGAATTGTTCTTCTCCTACCTAAAGGGGTGATTAAGATTGTGTATAAATTTTCCCTTGAACCACAGATTCATCTCTATTTTTTATCTTTTGGGCACTGGATCTAATGGTTTTTCCTCAATCTGAGGTCTCTTGTAAACCAAGGGAACATATTTATCTGCTTCTAATTTTTCTTTCCCTTTGTTATCACCTAGATCTCTCATCCTGACAACATTATAGCCAGATTTTTCTGAATAATAAAATGTCCTAAGCCCATAGTAGGAGTAAAAGATAGTCACTTCATGACATCTCTTTCCCTGTCATGATAAGTTTTGATAAGGATGGATTTCTTTTCATTCATAGTATCCATTATCTCTACAAAATTTGGCATCATTTTATTCACCTTATTAGGCATTATTTAGCCTCTAAAAATGGGCTATAATCTCTCTCAAAAAAATTTATAAACTCTAACATCATAGAGTAAACCCTCTATTTTTCCCTTTTTGCCTCTTGCTCTTGCTCAGGAAAATTCATTTCTTATGATATTCTCTCTATAATAAAAATCATGCTGATGAGCTTTGGCCTTTTCTCTTTGCCTAAATATTTCAAAGAACCCTTCACTGTCATCAAATCTTGCATGGGAGGTAGCCATTTTATAAGGGTTCAAAATTTTATATAAGAAGACCTAGCCTCCCTTGGTAATAAAAAATTCATGTGCAATAGTGCATGTTGGAAAAATGGAACCCCTTGATCTACCTATTAGTTATAGTTCTTCTAATCCACCTATTTGCCACAATATCTTTGCTAAACTAACCTTCAAAGGCACTCAGTATGGTAGCACTGTTAGAGTAAATAATTAATTATTCTATTTACTTAAGCTTACTTAGGCTAATGCATTTATTTAATATTTAATATTTAATGCATGTAGTGATGAGTTGTTGAGAACATGGGAGTTTGTTCCCTTCTAGCATGTTCCACCTTTTTGTGGAAGAGTGCTTAGTTGTTAAACTTATCTTCTACAACCTTCTAGCTTGTTCTAAAAGCTTCCATGAGGCCTTTATAAGTAGCCTCTCTCTCATTGTAACTCATAGCACATTCTCATTGTAAATACAATTTCATTGTTTTGCATATATTCTCTCTCATGTCTGTTTAGGGTTTTTCCCTAGCTCCAAACTCTTCCTTCCTTGGCTTCCCTTTGACAAGTTATTGCATGCAGGTGATCTTGGGCATCTTTGAAGTTGGATTTCATCAACTCCAACATGGTATCAAAGCCTCCCTGCTGCTGCTTTGTTGAAAGATTTTTGAAGTCATGATTCGGAGACACAAGCCCTAGTTTGTTTGTGCTTTTTCTTCAAATCGGGGGAACAACAAATTTTTAGAGCACTTTTAGCCCAAAAAAATGCTACCATTGGATTCAAAAGGCATTTTTCAGCTAGGATCCATATAAAACATTTTGATTTTGGCTATAGGGCATTTTGGAAAAAAAAATTTAGGCCCCCTAGTATGGTTGTATGAATTTTTGGAGAAATTATTTTTTAAAAAAATACAAATTTGCAACGCCGTTGGGCAGCCACTGTCGTGGAGCTGCAGAGCTGCCACCCATAGTGGTTGCAGTCAGCTATGCCACCATGGTAGCACTATGGCCTGGCCTCTGCCAATGAGCCACCCAGCCCCACCCTCCTCTCCACTCAGTCAGTGTCTACACTGAATCCCCTGCTCCGCCGCCTAGGTAGCTGCTCCTGACAGCTTAGCCCACCACAGTCTATATTAGCACATAGTTTGCAGTGCTTAGCCAACCCCCAGTACACTTGGCATCTACATGGACATTTTCTATAGTGACTGCCCAATCACCAGCCCGCATGGAGGTTTTTTGCTTCATCAGCAGAGCAAACTTAGTGTTTGATCTAGTCAATACCTCCAACAGCACAGTCAAAATTCTCAACCGCTCACCGTGTGACACGTGGTGGGTCTGTCACATGGCACTTTTTCATTTGGTGCCTACCACGTCAGTCATACCTGCCACGTGGCTACCACATGGTTTTCTTTTTTGTTGTGATTGCTGACAAGCCATCAAATTTAAACTAGTGAAATGATGACACCAACATGATGTCATCCTGCATCATCATCTTTCTTGCACCTCTCCTTCGAGGTCATTTTGGCCATAACTTGAGCATATAGAGGTATTTTTTCGATCTGAAAGAAGCACCAAAAAGTTGGTTCTAAGATAGAGACATTGGCATAGGTATTTTGAGGTTTTTATGCATTTTTATTGCCCTTTTTTTAGTTGAAGTCCAAAGTTTTTTTTTGACTTCGGCATGCATATCTTTTGCGTCCCATGTCAGTTTTTTGAAAACATTATATTTCTGGAAAGTTGGTTTTGTCATATTTTCAAAAATGTAGTCTTTTTCTTTAGATTTTGTCCCATTCTTTATCTATCATATTTTTGGTTGTTTTCCTCTATGGTGGATATCTTGGGTGTTTTAGGTTTGAGGATCATTTTCTTGGCATGGTTTCTTTTGTTTTAGGCTATACTTTATTTTTTGTCAACTTTTTCCTTGTTTTGATCATTGTAGACATCATTTGTAAGCACTTTTATGTATCGCACTGAGATAAAGTGTCACTTTTGCATTTCGAGTTCATGAACGTTATTTTTGAGTCAGTTGTACATGCACTATTTTTATAGAGCACCATGGGGGGTATAGTTGTTTGCTATTTTAAGTTGTCTCCCTTTGTCAAGTGAATGTCCCTTCCATGACATTAGCCCCATGTAGTTTCATTATGACCATGTCTTTATAGGTGTTTGTACCTCTTCCTCTCTCATTGTTCTCCATTCGTCTGTAGGAGATTTTTGGCCCACCTTATCAGTTGCTTGTCATCTCACCTTGTCTACATTAAGGGGGGGGTTATGTTTTTGTTCTAATGCATCCTTGGTTCAATGGTTTGATAGTGTGAACTATGTATTCAGTGGTTGATCCTATATACAAGGCGATTACAGTGGCTGGCTACCTATGCATTTTGGTGAGATGGATCATATACCATATAGACATGCTCGGTTTGTGCCTTCTTCTTCCATGGAGGTTCTTTAGATCAGCAGTTCTCTTTCTGATGGAAAATTTGTGACTTCTTCATGATTTAATGATGCTCTTCATGATCACTCCTTGTTCCTATTTGAGGGGACATTTCCCTAGTAGGAGGCTTTTTCAATTCTTCACTAGGTTCTTACCTCTTTTGGGGGGAGGGCTTTTCCCACGTGGTTTTCTCTCTTTCCCCATTTTCTGAGGTTGCATCTCTTTGCATTTGTACATGGGTACCTAACATGGCCTTGTTGCCAAGACCCATTCCTATTTTTCTCAGTTTTGTGAGCTTAAGGCATTTTCTTAAGTCGCACTTAAGGGGGGTTGTTAGAGTAAATAATTAATTATTAATTATTTATTCTATTTACTTAAGCTTACTTAGGTTAATGCATTTATTTAATATTTAGTATTTAATGCATGTAGTGATGAGTTGTTGACAACATGGGAGTTTGTTCCATTCTAGCATGTTCCACCTTTTTGTGGAAGAGTGCTTAGTTGTCAACCTTATCTTCTACCACCTTCCAGCCTATTCTACAAGCTTCCATGAGGCCTTTATAAGCAGCCTCTCTCTCATTGTAACTCATAGCACATTCTCATTGTAAATACAATTTCATTGTTTTTCATATTTTCTCTCTCATGTTCGTTTAGGGTTTTCCCCTAGATCCACGCTCTTCCTTCCTTGGCTTCCCTTTGATAGGTTATTGCATGCAGGTGATCTTGGGCATCTTTGAAGTTGGATTTCATCAACTCCAACAAGCACATGCAAAGTCTCTTGAAATCCATCTACTCTAAAAATAGTACAAACTACATAGGGGATAATGTCTGCCCAATAATGGGAGACTTTCAAATTATTGGGGGAATCCATAGGTCTAATGAAATTTAAAAGAAACATAGGAATCATTGGATTATCATTTGACAAGAGCATCCTCAACCTTGATGCAAAATACCTATCAAACCTAACAAAGTTGGCCTCACCTACATCCCATGTTGTGTCTGCGCTCCACAAATAAATAGGAAAAAGCTTGCCCTCATGTTCTCTTGTCAATTTCATCTCTTTCTCAAAGTAGGTTATCCCTTTGAAGAGGAACATATGCATCAACATTGAATACCACCCAAATGTTCTCTCTATTTTTCCTTTTATAATTTGTATCAATCCCACATGGATTTCTTCAGCTAGAAGAGAGGCAAAATCAAAAATAATACTAACCCCAAAACATGAAATATGCACCATCATATACATGAACTTAATTGGCATAAAATCATGTTCATCCTCACCAAAAACCCCACACAAAGACATATATATATCTAGGGCACGAGAACCGAAAACATGTTTTTTGAAAGGCTTTGGGGTCAATGCTATAACTAATGTTAAATTCCCAATATTTGTGAGGTGTCCTCTTAATGCTCCTTGCCTAATTTGTGTCTTCTGAGATTGATATTCCTTTTCTAATTTCTAAAAGTCAGTGGCCTCTTGGTACTGTGAGGTAGGGTCCATCCTAAATACTTCCTGAGTTTCTTTAGGTATTATTTTTACTAAAAATTTCCCATTTAACCCCATTATTAGAATAAATAAATAAATAAGTAATTGTGGAGGAGAGAGAAAGTGACTAAAATAGAAAGAAAATAATTTAAAAAATTGAAAAATAGGAAAAAAGGAGAAAAGAGGAATCTCTATTTTCAAGGTGCATAGGTGGCGTAAATAGAAAAATAATAAAAATAGTTGTTATTCTATTAATCGAGGTGTGTAGGTGGCATCTTAGAAGTTTGTGGAAAGTTCCTTAAATCATGCATTTAATATTTGTTGTGATCCATAAAGGAAATGTAATTTTTTAATTGGGCCACATGGTGGTGCTTAGTTGTATTTAGGTGGAAATTCTAGAAGGTTGTGGATATTGTAAAAGGTTGTGGATATTCTAGAATGTTGTGGATAAATCATGCATTGGGTGCTAAGTGCCTATTTAAGGAAGGCTTATATTCATTTGAAATCAAGCTCTTCAAGTGTAATCTCTTGTAAGGAAGCTCTCAAGGTGTAGCAGGAGAATATTGTAATGAATTTCAAATATTAATGGAAGTTTTATGAAGCATTTTGTCATCTCTCTGCCTCCATTTTATTGCATTTTGGTTGTGAGTTTGTAAGGGCGGTGTTGGACCTTCATCAGTTGTATTAGAGCATATCTTTGTTAGTGGTAGTAGAGCGTGCCCTTCATCAGTGGTATCAGAGCAGGAGTTCCTGAGTGTACAGGCAAATCACCGAAGTGTGAGGCAGTTTGTACCAGGACCTTGGTTGGGTGAAGTTTATTAGAGAAGGAGTTCCTGAGCGTACGGACAGATCGCAGAACATGAGGTAGTTTGCACTAGGACCTTGAGTTGGGTGAAGTTTATCAAGAAGTTATTGATTGTGTGGACAGATCATCGACTATGGGGTAGTTTGCACGAGGTTCTTGTGTTGCACTAGATATTTCTTCTAAAGACTTGATTATGGAGAAGAGAAAGAAGAAGATGACTTTTGTGATTGGATGGATTCTGAGGATTCGTTGACTAGAGAAAATTAGGGCAAGAAATCAAGAGGCATTGATAGTTGATTTGTAGAAGCAAGTGAATGAATTAGAAGCTGAGTTGTGGAAATGAAGAGCACATCACCAGAAAAGGGATGTTGATAATTCCTTAGATGTGGAAAAGAAAGAAGATCTAGTGGAGTATGAGACGTGGTAAAAAAGAAGAGCAAGAGGATGTAGAGGAAATTATTTGCGAACCTAAAGTGGAAGAAGATGAAGAGGAAGAGCATGAAGATGACAAGATTTATGAACTTGAAATAGATCAAGGTGATTTGAAGATTGCAGCAATGGAGAAAAAGTATAGTGCCTTCATTGGAGATCAAGCAAGTGAAGTAGTTACATGCATTGTTGACGACATGAAAGAGGCAAGCAAAGATGAAGATGTCAAAGAGGTAAATTTCTATGACTCATGGGATGTTGCCTTTGAGGTGCGTTTGAAAGATATTGATGATGGTTTGCATGAGGATCTTGTTATTCATGTGTGGTATGCAAAGGAAGATTGGTATGCTATTGCTAGGTTTATTATAGGTGTGATTAATTCAACAAGATTGGATGAGGATGAGAGTTATACTTGGATAAAGTTCATTGTGAAGGAGCATTTCCAGTAGCAAACAGTTGTTCCAGCTAGGTGTTGGAAAAGAATAAATAAGTAAATATATTGGCACCGAATACTTGTTCCAACTATGTGTTGGAGGAAGAGAAAAAAGAATATCAACAGTGACTACTTCATTTTGTGAATCTATACTGACAAAATTTTTCCTACCATGGGAGTAGGATGCAGGAGCATCATGCATCAGAAAAAAAAATGTGGGAGATTTGCATGTTAGTTTTCTTGTTGAGGTGGAAGCTTGTGGTGAAGATAAAGATGGTTCTATATCTTTCTTTTGGTGTCAAAGTGTGGGACACACTTTTCTATCTACTAAGGGAGTCTGATGCAGGAGCATCTTGCATGGCAAAATTTAATTATTAGAAAAGAAAAAAAATTGTGGACGAGAGAGAAAGTGACGAAAATAGAAAGAAAATAATAAAAAAATTGAAAAATAGGAAAAAAGGAGAAAAGAGGAATCTCTATTTTCAAGGTGCATAGGTGGTGTAAATAGAAAAATAATAAAATTAGTTATTATTCCATTAATCGAGGTGTGTAGGTGGCATCTTAGAAGTTTATGGAAAGTTCCTTAAATCATGCATTTAATATTTGTTGTGATCCATAAAGGAAATGTAATTTTCTAATTGGGCCACATGGTGGTGCTTAGTTTTATTTAGGTGGAAATTCTAGAAGGTTGTGGATATTCTAGAATGTTGTGGATAGATCATGCATTGGGTGCTAAGTGCCTATTTAAGGAAGGCTTATGTTCATTTTTAATCAAGCTCTTCGAGTGTAATCTCTTGTAAGGAAGCTCTCAAGGTGTAGCGAACAAGCTCTTTGTTGTAAGCTCTTCTAGTTGGAAGCCCTTAGTGAGGAATATCTCTTATATTATAAGAGTTTGGAGTTTTTTTCATTTGGAGAATATTGTAATGAATTGCAAGTATTAATGGATGCTTTATGAAGCATTTTTGTCATCTCTTTGTCTCCATATTTTTGTGATCTTGGTTGTGAGTTGGTACGGGTGGTGTGGCCCTTCATCATTTTCCAAGGTTCAAATTCCAAATCTTAACATGTAGAGCAAATAATTTTCTCCTTGAAAACTATTTTTTGATGAGTTGCAACCCAATTTTAGATGTCATCACATCTTGAGTCCAATTTCCTTTTTCGTACAAACCCTTGGCTACTTTCAACCTTGGATTGATAGGGACCAAGTTTTTTATTTGTATTGTGTTGTTAGTGGGCTCATTCAATTGTTCTAGAAAATCATCATGAATATTCCTATGCTACTAATCCCTTTGCTCGGAGAAACTATTCTTTGAGGCATTGTGAAAAAATAAATTTAACTATCAAATTTCTTTTAGGAGAGAGAAATTCACTTAATAGGATCAAAATTTTCAACTCATTATTGTGGTAGCTTGTCATTGTAGATGCTCGTAATCTAGCTTTACATAGAGCTTGTTTTCATCTAGCACTATACTTTGATTCATCAACGATCTCTTTTTTAGAATAAACCATCAACTTTTCATTATAGTTTCCATATCAATTTGCATGAGAGGCATTCAATTCTCATAAATGTTTCATAGTGAGCATGAATGCATGTTTTACCTCAAATTTTGAAAAGGGGTCATTGATCTACAAGAATATGATGGACAAGGCTTATTTAGATACTGACTCACTTTTAACCTTTTGATTTGGCCGTCAAGCTTATCACATTATGACATTTGGAAGTTTTTTTCCTTGTCAACATCCCTCATGTAATGGTTACAACACATCAGATACATGTCATCATGTAATTATTTCGCTATGATTAAAAATCTTGCATCTATGTATAGTGACATAATGATGACCATAGATCTATCTTAGATCTTATGGCTAGGAAGATGTAAACCTAACTTACTCCAAGTGGGACATATGCTCCACATGTCATCATTTCATTATGTAACTTTGACTAAAGTTCATGCATTTTGGAAAAATGACATTAAGACAACCCTTGATTGATATTTGATCCAATGGTTGAGAACATACTATGTTTTTTGAACTATACTGGGCCACATGGACACACATCACAACCCATCATTATGTCACTTTGACTAAAAAAACCCCATCTTCTTATAACAACATAATGACAACTATGGATGCATTCTTGATATGGTAGTTGGGAAGGTATTAAGTTTACTAAGTTACATTGGCCCACAGGGACACACATCAGCTCATCATTATGTCACTTTGATTAAACACTTCACATCTTTTTATAATGACATAGCAAGAATCATAGATCTTTGATTTGATCAATGGCCAAACGTAAACTTCAAAAATTGGCTCACCTTGATAGAAGAATGAATCATCATTGAACACCTATAACTTATCTGATGACCTCACCTCCTTTTGGACATATGCAGATTCAAATGGCCCCACCTTGGACATTCGTCATAAGGTCACTATGTCGCTATGGTTTAAAATCCTAAAACTTTTGATCGTGACATAACAATAGCCTTAGATCTCCATATGAATCAATAACTAATATTGCTCTGTGTTATTACTAAATTTGGCTCACTCGAATTGGTCCCACTTATTTCACGTGGTGTACTATCGCTATGTTGCCAAGATTAAAGATCTTGCAACTCTCATTAGTGACATTGCAATAACCAAAACATCTTGAGGAGATCTATGATGATGTTAATTTTAATTGTATTAACAATGGTTGGGCCCCATTGATAGATGTTGCTCTATTGTTATGTTGCCTTACTTAAGAAATGCACAACTATCCAAAGTGACATAGCGATAACTATAGATTCTGAAAAAGATATGATGGATGAGAAGATGCACTTGACTATTTCTTTTTTTTGTGGTCCCACATGATAGATGTCACTTCATCACTATGTCACTTTAGTTAAAACCACAAGATCTTTTCATAGTGACATAACAACAACCCTTGATTTTGAGGAAGATCAAGAGTCATCATAGCAACTCATAATTTGAGTTATAAAAATGGTAATTTATGTAGGACAAGGGGGAACCATGATCAAACCAATGATTGAAACAAAGTCATGAGTTTAGGGAAAAACCTAATTCATGAATGAAAATTTAAAAAAATAAAGAAAAACCTTATAGAATAAAAGCTCAGAAAGATACTAGGTTTTTTCAAAGTTTTTTAACACTAATATTCAAAGTTGAATTCAAATCTCCCGCCCTAACCAAAGATGTGACCGTTAAAACTTTCAAAATACTCAAGGAAATTGTGAGATAATAGGTAACAAATACTAGGGTTTTTCTAGGCAAAAAATACACACGAGAATCGCAAACCCTAACGGCTTAGATGGAAAAATTGGATTTTCACAACAAATTTTGAGGACTTCAACAAGGTGAAAAACCAAGCCAACACAATACTTCCACCATCCATAATTTATAAATAGTTCACAACAATTGTCTTCTCTGTATATGCTTTGGTTCCTTTTTTCTCAACATAAGTCTTCTAAACATCAAAGATTATTGCATCTCTAGTGAAACTTCCCTTTCAACAATCTTTTGCCTCTTTTTCCTCATGTGCTAGTAGGTTTTATTATCCTTTGCTAGAACCAACCAAATATTGAAAAGCTTTATGCCCGTCATTCCCACATTTGAAACAAGTACCTTTGAACTCTTTGTTTCCTTTACCCTTTCCATGAATATTTAGATCAGGTTCCTCTTCAATCACAAGTTTATCTTTTCTCAAGTACCAATAACCTATTTAACCTTAACCCTAGGGATAGCTTGTCTTCTTTTCAACCTTAACTAATCCTCAACAAACTTAACTCATATTGAATGTTAATGTGATGACCCTTTTTTCTATGTGCGTCTGGAATAGTCCTAGAGTGCATATGGAACCTTTATATAATTTGATTATTGGTAGAATTAATCATATTTAAAGTAATTTGTAAGATCCATCACTTAATGCCTTTAGTAATTATAGATATTTTCAATGTTCCCCATGTATTAAATCTCATAATGGGTTGTAAAATTACTTCTTCTTGAGTTTGGACACGATCTACATGGGGTTCCCATATTGCAATTCTCTTGTCCCAATGTGATCAAATTACTCCTCCCTCTATGCACACTCCCTACCCACTACGTATTAATACAAGAATTCCTATAGATTTATCCATAATTTATTAATAATATTAATTATGATTATACTATATCATGATAAATAATAGCAATAATGGAGATAATAATATCAAATCTATAATATAAAGAAAATATCTTTAATCTCATTATCAAGATCAATCCTATTTTTATATTTATATATACAAATATTAGAAACTATTCTTCAATAATTATTTAGATAAATATTAAGCATTTGTATTAGGTACTTGAATGTTTTCTATTCATTACAATAACAACTCATATGCTTATAATAATGCTTCATATGACCTCATTTAGGGGCATATGAGGGATAGTCCTCTTTCGATTGGCAATGAGAACCCTTGTTGGGATGCATCAAATTCTAGGTGGGTCAAAATAAAATTTGATGGCGCTTCCAATGGGATATGGGGCCCTTAGGTATTGGTGCAATTTCCAAGAATGAAGATGGTGATATTTTGTCATTGGTAGAAAACAGAGTGATTAATGGTACTAACAACTAGGTTGAATGTCTAGCGGTAGTTAAAGCAACATTGCTAAGGATAAAGCTAGGATCCCACAAAATTTATCTTGATGATGATTCACAATTGATGGTCAATGGTATTGCTAAGTGGGAGATGGATACATGGTACCTAAACAAACACCTCAGGTAGATTCAAACCTTGTTAGAAAATTTTGAGAAATACAAGATATCCCATGTTCCAAGAGAAGCAAATGATTACGCTTACATATTGTCGAATGTTGGTGTTAATGGTTTTTTGAATGTCAAATTTGTACTTTTTGAATAATTTAGGGAAACCTTGATTTATGATGATGGCTCTAAGGAACTTCCCACATAATGAAATGGAGGCAAAAATATTTGGGTACTATAGTATGGGTGGCCTTTGGCATGTGTGAAGATTTTTGTACAAGATTGATTCATGATTATTTGATCATCATATTTTGGTCCTTTTGGAGGCTCCGTTGGAATTATTAAATCCACATTATTTTTCCAATTATTTTTGTGAATACTAAATTTTAGCAATGGAGCATGCAATGTAAAAGGTGAACAGAATGGAAGAAAATTTATCTTTGCACACCACATGCCAAATCTTGGCCTTTGAAGGTCTGTTTTAGTGAAGAGGCTATGAAATTCTTTTAGGATAAATGAAGACCTATTCTAGAATGCGATGAAACTAATTTTAGATGACTATTACATGGTTTGAGATTGGAAACCTTGCTTGAATCTTGACATTTCCTCTATCTTCTTAGCATTGGCACTAATGGTGGTTGAATCTAAGGTAGAAGTCCTATCGATGGAAAGAGAGTTTTTGGAACCAATATGGGGTGTGGGTGTTGATGAAATTGTGAACAAAGAAAAATTTGGGCTTAGTCTACATTTGGGGCTTCGACAATGGTGTTTAATTGGTGGTGGTTTGGACAAGCTTCATCCTCTTCTGGTTTGGTCTTTGATGACACCTACAAAGGTTCATATGTTGGTTGCTCATATGGGTTGGTGGAAGCTAAATTTTTTCTTGTGGTCCTACACATAGGCTCAAGCATTGGGTGGGGGGTTTTTAGCAAGGAAGAGGGAGACTAGCACTAAATCCTCTTCTCCTATTGATGAATTTTGTTTTCCTATGATGCATCATCAACTTCCTAAGAAGAAGGGCCATGGTGTGGGAATAGCTCAAGGTGCTTCTTCTTTGGTTATAGATGCAGCTATATCATAGGTGGATATTTCTTTGTTGGTTGATCATGTTATGGTATTTGGCAATTCTAGCTCAATGGGTGGTGTTCATGTTGTTGCATCAAGTGGTGAAATCCCCAACTTCACTCACAAGGAAGCAGTCAATTAGTTAAAATGATCTATTGGTCTTGGTGGGTTCAGCATTTTTGTTTGAGGTTTTTTTTTGGGGGAATTTGATGTATGATCTTCTTTTGGGTTTGGTTGGGTTGTGATCATAGTGTTGTATCAATGTATTTACAATGTATTTGTTCTTGATGGATTGGGGGTTATGGTTATGTCCTTGGGGCTTAACTTGCATTTAAGTGGCAATACAACAATATGTAATCTTTTATTATATTAATACAAATTATTTTATTACTAATAAAAAAAAATATTTAATTTTAATATTTTATATCTATAACTTACTCCCTTAACTTTTTGTTTTGGGTGGTGATTTGGGAGTATATTTTGTCTATTGACAGCATCACATGGAATGCATTGAACATTTTACTTTCCACATTCAATGATAATGTTTTGCATTAAATTCTCTTTTCTTTGGTGTTGTTGATTTATACCCTCCACATACTCTCTTCTTTATTTGATGCATGATTTTTCTAAACATCCCCTCAGTATCCATGTGTTAGTGGTAAGTTTAATAATTTATAATGTAACTATTATGTAACATGGATCCAATCACCAATGTAGTGTTGTCCTTTAATGTGTTTGCATTTTATATACCATTTCCATCCTTATTTATTTGTTGTGTTCTTATCCACTTTGTTTGTTGGTTTCTTTTGGTTCTAGCTTCTTTTATTGGTCTTTTTTTCTATTTTTGAATCATGTCTTTTTTGGACTTAAGCTCCTATCTTTATATGTTGGTATGACTAGTGGTGATATGTCATGTTCCTATGTCACAAATTTTCCCTTTACTTCACAGGTGACAATGGTATATTTAGTTAGATTTGTTATAACATCCAAATGTTATATTTCCTTCATTATTAGATATTATTTGATAACATCTTATTATTTTATAGATATTATTTAAATTAATAATATAACTATTTATCTTACAAACCTTGTAATTTGTCCTTGATTATTATCTTAAGACATTTAATGTATATATTTATTTTATTGATCTAATAATAAATCAATGATAATATACATGTCCTTTTTGTCCATTATAAATATGAGTAAATATATTTTATGTTATTAAAGGGATATTACAGTTAAGTCTCAAACCACTAACGTACCTGGACACCTTTTTCTTAGATGATTCTCGGTGCCCAGACCTAATTTTCATTTTATAGAACTCTTTTGTATACTCCTTAGCTATCAAACCTTTTTTTTAAGTTATAAAAATTCTTAAAAATTTCTTATTCATAATCCTTCAATATAAATTGGGCCTTAAGTCTAGAATCCATAATTCTCCATATAGTTATCTCAGGTTCCCCATTATCTTCTCTATCTTTTTTCAACTCTTTCCACCATAAGGCAACATGATCCTTCAACTTAGTTTGTGCTAACCTAACTCTCTATGGATGTCTAACATCTTCAAGATCAAAGTAATCCTCTAATTCTTTAACCCAATCTATCAATTCCTTTCAATGTAATGAACAAGAAAAATATGCAACATCAGTTCTATGTTTGTTACCCATTTGTGCCATTATTCTCCATAATCTCTCTTCCTCTACAAGAATCTCAACTTTAGTTGTCTCAAGATCTTCAACAACTTATTCAAATTCATCTTTATCCTTAGGGTTTCTCCTAACCCTAATCAAATCATTCTAACTCTCAGTCCTTATCTTATTTTTAAGTTCCTCTATCATTTTCTCTAACCTTTTGGAATTATAAAAAATTTCAAACCCGAGTTGCAAATCTTGATCATCGAAAATGTCCTGATCCATAAGTGAAGGGGGGAGTCTAGGAATTTCTACTTGTACATAGAGACATTCTCTTTGAGTATCTTCAATCCAATGTGAAGGGTGGCCTAGGGGGAAGTTTCAGTATCTTTGAAGATCTTGTTGTTCGTTTCTTTCCAAATACACTAGAAGATGTGAGGGGTTATTGATTTCCAAAGAATTTTGAGAAGGGGGTCATTGGAGGTGCATTGTAAATTTATAAACTATTTGATATCCACATTGAGAGCCCAATTGAGTTTGAGTTTGATGAGAACTTGGTGCCAAATGGAGGAAGAAAAAATATAATGGATGAAGAGGTGGTTCAGGCTCTCCTTCATTTCCTTCCACATAATACATCTATTAGAAAGGTTGAATTCACTTTTAATTAGATTATCTTGTGTTATGATTTTTCCATGCATAAAGGTCCACCAGAAAAAATAAATAACTTTATGGCTTAGATGTGGGCCTAAATTTTGAACCAATTTGTAGGACCTCTGATTGTAGTGATAGCCAAGTCATAGGAAAACTTAACTATGAAAAGTCCAAACATAGTGGGGCACCAAATGATCCTTCCTTCTTATCCAAACAAAGGGATTTTGGTCTATTGAAGGTTAGTCATAAGTTACTTGATGGGATTTTGGAAATCTGGGTAACCATCCATCAAAGGGGGCCAAATTTGTACATCTATCCAAGATTATGTATCCATCCATATTTTTTGACCAAGGACAAGAACAAGAAAATTGTACAGAGGTTGGAATCTATGGTTAGCAACTCAAGCCAGTTGTCCTTCCAAAATTTGAGACTTTCCCCATTGCCAAGCTATCATCTAATACCTTTAAGAATGAGATTTTTGCACTTGAGGATGTTGTTACATATATAGGATCCCTGGGGGTAGTTTCCTTTCATGAAAATCACTAAAGGAAACCTATTTTAGGTATTTAGGACACATAATATTACAATAGTCTTTCTTACCAATTTGATGAGCTCCTATTCCATTTTGCCAATGAGAGCCTTGTTTAAGGTAGCCACTTTCTGTAAACCAAGGCCTCCAAATTTTTTGGGGGAGCTGACCATGTCCCAGTTCACTAGTGTTAGTTTCATTTTTTCTTTAGTGCCATCCCATATAAAGGTGTGTTCGATATTCTTCAAGTTGTCCACTATAAACTTAATAATTTTGAGAAGGGATGGGAAGTACATAGGGATACCTTGGAGAGAAGAGCTAAGAAGTTGAATCTTACCAGCATTACTAAGAAGATTATCTTTCCATCTCATTAGTTTCTTTTGGGTGTTCTCTAGAATATTATTCCAAAAGTCTTCTTTAACATCTTTAATCGTAAGTATGAGCCACAGATAAGTAGGTGGTAGTTTAGTATATTGACAACCCAAATTGTTTATCACCTTAGTGTGTATATCAATGGTTGTATTAAAGAAGACTCTTGTCTTATGGAAATTGATAAATTGTCCTGAGGCTTCAACATACTTGTCAAGAAACTTTTTCCATTCTCTAGCTTCAACCAATGATGATTCACTAAAGAAAAAAGTGTTATCCAAAAATTATTGGATGATTGGGGGAGAAAAAGTCGAGATGGGTTTGATAACTTTGATTCTTTGCTGATCCACAAGGTTATGCATATATCTTCCCATAACTTGAGCAACAATAATGAAGAGGTAGTGAGAAGGGGTCTCCCTGCCTCATGCCTTTACTTGGGGGAAAAAACTCATTCAGGGAGCTATTGACAATCACAGAGTAATTGACAGTGTGAACACATTCCTTAACAATAGTGATGAGTTTGTCATTGAATCCTATTCTAGCTAGAACTTTGTATAAAAATGTCCAATTGAATTTATCATATGCCTTAAAGATGTCAAGTTTAAGGGTCATACTATTGATTTTTGGTAGCTTTTATTGGATAAATCTATATATAAATATATATGAGATATAATATGTGTGTGTGTGTGTTCATCATATATGAGACCTAAGTTTATATATATATATATATATATATATATATATATATATATATATATATATATATATATATATATATATATATATATATATATATATATATATATATATATATATATATATATATATATATATATATATATATATATATATATATATAACTATGACTAAGTTTTTATTATATTAATCATTTAATTAATGAATAGGCATGCCTCATAAAGGGACATGTCTCTTCATAACTTATCCTCAATTTAAATAAGAGGTCGATGCTATTTGGAAAACACATACCAACATTTTTCTTATGTCTATGGAGTGGATAATTTAATGGGTGGAAATAGGAGTATCTAGAATTTGTCTTTCAAGAATAAATCCCTTTATGGTTTTGACTGATAATCATATCCAAAAAGGGTTTAACTCAATAACAGTTAGTTTGTTAAGAATGAATATAAAGATGTTTAAAATTTAAATAAAGAAAACTTGATAGTTGATTTGTTAAAATGAAATTTGTTTTATAATCTTTTAGGAAATCTTATCTTAGAAAGAGAACTAAAAAACACGATCTTATCTATGATATATTTTTAGAAAGAGATAAAAATCAAAATATTTCTAATAAAAAAGAAATTTAATGAAAAATATAATCTTTAAGGTCCCACTCCACAAGAAATCAATGAATTAAAAGTGATAATATCATACAATTAAAGCTTCTTTTAAGAATTTAAATAGTCATTCAAAATTTGTATGTAACAATAAATAAATACAAATGAAACTAAAAGTCTTATAAATTTAAAATAGTATCGTTTATAAAATAATAACTTTCTCAAAATAAAAAAATAGAAATTCAAAATGTAGATAAGATATGTTTTAGGCTTCACAAACTCATTTACTTAATAAAAATGTGTATAAGATATGTAGATAGATGAATTTTATTATTATATACATGATTATATAAAATGAATAGATTGCTTAATTTAATCATATATAGATAAGTTTGAATGACATGATATTTATTAGGCAATTTATGTGTTAGTCCCAACTAATAATGTAATTGATAGTGGGAGATTATTGGTTGATAATGTTGTAAATGTATGTAAGAGAGTCATATCAGTTGTTATATTGTCATTGATGTCAAAGTCTTAGTTGACTAGACATTATGCTAACTCAGTAGAGTACCATATCATTAGATTGGTATAGAGGATTTGATGAAAGTATGATGAAAATGAAAGTGATATGTAAGGTATTCAATGGGTACTTGAATGAGTTGGATAGTGATAATATATTATTGATTCATTTGTTTTACAATCATGTATTGTTGCAAAGTATTGAAAGACACAAGTTTAACCCAATGACAAGATTAATGAAGGGAGACTATATTCACCAAGTGACTACACTATTACATGAGGGATCGAAAAAGAAAAAGGAGAAACACGATCTTACCCAAGAAAGTTAGTATTAACCGAGCTCTATGTTACTCGAGTAAATGTTATATTTATTAACTAACTCTTGGATGAACAAGTTTGGAAAATTTGAATTTGAGGCCAACTTTTGATAGAAATTTGGAAAGTTTGAGATGGTCTAAGGCATGAGTCAAAGTTTGTTACAAGATCAATGATTGAGAAAATTCAAGAAGGATCTAATGATGGAGATTAAAGAAGGATAAGGATGTGCACAAATTTCTATAAAATTTATATTTTTAGAAAGTCCAAATTCATTTTATGAAGGAATTACATTATAACCCTAAGATTGACGATGTTGATTAAGCAGAAAAAGATGGAAGGATTTGCAAGCATTGAGAAAACTATTTAACGAGGAAAATGAGATAGTTTTAGGCTATTTATTTCGTGAGTTTGTCGGTTGTTGATCAAGATTTGATGATACTAGTTAAGATATGATTGAAGGTTTTTGAGAATGCAATTTTGTTGAAATAAAAAGAGTAAAGAGTCGAGCCAAGTAAATCAAGAAAATAAGAGGAAAGATAAGAAGTAGGATTGGTGAAAGTGTGAATCAACCGAGTAAAGAGAAGAAGAAAGAGAAAGGAATAACTATCTAAACAAAAAAGGTAGTTTCTATTCTTAATAGATAATTTATATTGTTACTATTTAACTATTGTAATGGAAAATCTTAGAAGTACTAAGTGAACCTAAAAAGTCTATGAAATACTATATGGTAACATTTATTAGTGGTGTTTGTAAGTGCTTTAAATTAGGTCACTCTTTAGTCAGGCACAAGGAGTGACAAGGTCTAGATGATGTTTTAATGTAAATCCTCTAACAAGATCATATTAATAATGTGTATGTAACCTTTGACAAGGTTGGCTCCTAGTAGAGCTCACTTCATAGAAGTGAAATTTTTGGGTTGTTGGTCCTAGGTGGTTTGTCCCTTCATAAGGTTTCCATGTTAAAATTTATTGGGAGATTGGTGTCTCCATTCCCTCTAGGTTGGTGCCTTTGTCCAACATAGACCGACAGATTTGTGACATGTGCTTAATCACCTCCCATGGATCCCTGTCTCTAGTTGTTGTAACAATCATTTATAACTTGATTTTTTGGTGTAATAGCAATAGTGATTCCTACAAGTGGTATCAAAGCATTAGGTTACATGTTCAAATCCCTTGATCATGTTGACGGGGGGATTTTTGGGAGGTTGGTGCCTCTGTCCAGCATAGACTAACAGATTTGTGACATGTGCTTAATCACCTCTCATAGATCCTTGTCTTTGGTTGTTTAAACATTCATTGATAGCTTGAGCCTTTTGTGTAATGGCAACAAAGATTCCAACAAAAATCATGGTGTCAAATGTGTGAATGTTATTTTCGTTGCAAGTTATTTTATATGTTTTATAGTTTACTGCAACTTGGTAGTAACTAAGTTTACTGATACTTGGTAATGCAAGGAATAGTAAGTTAATAATTTGATATATATTAATTAACAAAGTTGTTTAATATTTACATTGTGTGCTTTTTGATAATGTTTATGAAGTTTTATTTATTCAAAAATGTTTGAAGGGACTGTATGATGACTAGACATAATTAATTCCCACCCCATCCCCAATTATCTAATAGTTTGGTATCAGAGCTAAGTGCTTGGAGAAAGAGGTTAAAGGAACTTGAGCTAAAGATCAAATATGTATAAGAGAGAGGTACCAAGGTTGAACAAGGAGAACTTTTCCTCATATCAAGACCAAATGAAGTTACATTGATAGGGTGGATCCTTCCACACTTATAATAATCTCTATTAGGACCTCGCAAGGCTCTCTTCTAGGCCTTCCTAGGGCTCACTCCAAGACCCCATACAAGGAGAATTATTTTATTTCAATCATCCCTCGTTCCTAAGGATCTCTCTACCAAGTTATTCCTCAAACTATACCCATACTATGATGCAAAGATTTAAGCATCAATACCTCCTTACACTCTCTAAGGAATTTACTAAAGTTATGATAGGATGGAGATCTTCATCACAAGTCCACTTGACCAATTTTAAAGTCTTCTTTCTCACAAAACCCATACTTCTTTATCAATCTCTTCAAACCCTTGTTTTAGGGATAGTAGCCCTTTTGTCCCAATTAGGCCTCTAATTGGATCTCTCTACAAATAAAACAAAAAAAATCCTTAACAAGGCTCCAAAAAAACTTTGGTTCTAACACCCTTTTGGAAGAACAAGTAGATTTTCAAGGTTTTAGGTACTCAACTTATCTGTAAACCCTATTCCTACTAAATAGCCCATTTTCAAGGGTTTCAACCTTATACTTCTCTGATTTTGTAAGGGTTCAAAAGATCAATAGATATATTTTTCTTCTTTCCAAATCATGCTAAAAGGACCTTTAGGCATTTCTCTTCATGTTCAAGTGCTTGATTGACACAAACAAGTCAATCAACTCCTTCATCCAAGAAATGAATAGTCAAGACACCTAACCAAGTATGTCTGTACTCACCTAGGGATCGACACTAAAAATAGAAAAATACATCATATGGATTCAAAAATGCATATATACAAATTATTTATAGTTATCTACTTGATTCCAAAGGGTCATGGTAGTTCAACTAGTAGAAATCAAGTAGGATCCATAATTTATCTATCTATCCTATACAGGAGAGTGAACTGGTCACTATAAAAAAGATTTATTAAATGCCTATCAAAACAAATAGAACTTATTAAAAAAATTACATGCCAAGAAACTAGATAACAAATCCTATCTAAGAATACTAAAAAGAACCCCAAGTCAATCCATTATCATGTGGATGTCTAGGTCGCAAGGTGACTATGACAGTATTTACTGGTAAAATTATTTGCTTCAAAAGCCAAAAACATACATAGTGAACTCAAACCCTTAAATATGGTTTGAACTCATATTATATATCTCTAGTGCTCATGGACTAAAAATTTTCACTGACCTCCAATCGATTCTTGGCAAGTTGCACAAATTATTGTCAATGTTGTCATGAAAACTTTGTAAAGTTCTCATTGACAACTTTTGTAATTTTACATTTTCATGGATTTGAAACTCATGACTACTTCCATTGGGCCTAGTTTGGCCCCAATAGTACTTTTAACTATTTTTTATCAAGTGGTATAAAACTAGAGTTGAAAAGGAAACTAGTAAATCATTGAAATGTTTAAAATTTGATAGAGGTGGTGAATCTATGTCTATTGAATTCACCAAATTTTTTGTTGAGAATGGTATTGAAAGACAGTTATCTGTACCTAGGACACCACAAAAAAATGGTATTTATAAAAGGAGAAATAGATCCATCATGGATTATGCAAGGACTTTTATGATTGAGAGTAGGTCTTTCAAATATTCTGGAGAGAAGTAATTAGTACTATTTTTTATACTTTCAATCGAGTTCAATTTAAGTAAGGAACAAACAAGACATCCTATGAAGTGTGATTTGGTTATACACTGAATGTAAGTTATTTAAAAATATTTGGTAGTAGATATTATATTTACAAAGATACAAAGAATGATAAACTTGATGCCGAAGGCGATGAAGGTGTTGGAAACTTACAATTGGAACAATTGTTGTTTTGTCATTGATGTCAAATATACTAATAAGACATATTGCTACTTAATCTAAATGTCATATCTATTTGATTGATGAAGAGTATTTGAGAAATTTCTCATAATAATAGCACCTAGAGGAAAGGTTGAGTTATGGAAAGGAAGCTACAATGGACATTTGATTAGTTAGACTTTGATAAGACAAAGTGATTGTTTATATCAAGAAAATCTAAGCTGAGCAATAGAGTAAAAAGTTAAGGAAAATAGAGTGATGCTAATGTCAACTGAACCATAGTAAGTACCAAATAAATCAAGTGTTGATCGAGCATCAATATCGACCGAGAAAGAAAGTTGATTCCAAGCCAAAAGTTCTATAGTGACTAAGTGATAAACTAATGACTGAGTGTTAGAACTTAGTGATTTTCGAGTAACAGTGTTGAGAATGAATTTGAGGAAATCATAAATTCTAGCTGACTCAGTTGATTCTTGGGAGATGTAAATAGTGTTGAAGATAAGATTGATGAGTTGGATCATTAAATTCAAGGGGAGTATTAGGTATGATACCTATGAATGAGTTTGATGGATGAATAGATTCTATAAAAGGAGGATGAACAAATACAATGAACTTGATGAACATGATCATAAAACCCTAAGATCTACATTGATCATAGAAAAAGGAAAAGAAAGAATTACCTATTTAAAGAGGTATAGAGCCAAACTTAAAGAAAAGTTGCACAAAAAAAGGTGGATCAGAGATGCACAAGGGTGAACACATGTGTGTGAGAGTGAAAGAAAAGAAAAAGAAGACTTCTTGTGCAGATGTTGTTAATATTGATAAGTGAATCTAAGTAGGTGACTTAAGTTTTTTTGAAATGAGAAGATTGATTGTTGGAAGGGTTGCGAAGCGAATCAATAACATAGATGAAAATGGGAAGCTTATTAGTGAATCAACACATGTATCGAATAGTGATTTGACCCTACAAAGTGAGTTTTAATCATACAGATCAAAGCCCTATTGTTCTCTTTCTAATCATTGTAAACAATTTGTATTGAAATCCTTTTAACAGAGGTTGACCTAACAGTCATTTGAAGGACTTAATAGTCTATGTAAAAAGGTGACATTCTAAATGGAATGATCAAAGTTTTCTAACAAGGCCACTCCTAATAAGGTGATTAAATCCTCTAACCAGATCACATTTAACAATGTGTATTGTAAACCTTTAATAGAGTTGGCTCCTAACAAAGCTCACTTTGAAAGAGTGAAAAAGAGGTAACATGTTGCTGGTGGTTTTTCCAAATTGGGTTTCCACATAAAAGTCCTAGTGTCAAACTTGTGTTGAATGCTTTATATGTTTTATATTTGATAAAGTTTATATTCAACAAATTATGTTATGATTATCAGTACAACAAAGATCAAGAAACAATAGAATAAGAAGAATAGTGAATGTTTAATTGTTCAACTAGTACTTATGGACCTTGAGTAACTAATTCATGTGCCACCTCCCCCCCCCCTCAATTATTCTAAACATTTCTAACAATTGGTATTAGAGCACAATATTTATAGAGAAAATTTTGAAGGTATTTAAAGCTAAAGATCATGACTCACAAAAGAGAGGTATCAAAGATGAACAAGGAGAACTTTCATGCATGGAAAACCTTGACGAAGTTGCATATATCTAGTGTCAATGATGCTTCTATCAACTTTGTGGATAATGAGTATGTGAAAGTAACAACTACTCCTCTAACAACTAGACAACTGAAGTAAAAGAAAGATCACAATCAAGCAATGTTGGAGATTGCCTTAGCCCTAAGCTATGTCAATTTTGATGATTTAAAAGAATGTGATAGTGCAAAAAAGATGTGGGACAAATTGAAAATTGTATATGAATGTGATGACAATGTCTTGAGAGCCATGTCAGAGAGCTTGAGAGGTAAATTTGATGAGAATGATGGAAGGTGAGAAGATAGTGCAATAATGCACAAGAGTCAAAGAAGTTGTTAATGTTATTCATGGTACAAATGAAGAAATCAAAGATGAAATAGTAATAAACAAGTTATTGAGGACTCTACTCCCTATATGTTCCATTAGAGTGTCTACAATTCAAAAATTGAGATGCACACTAGGTAACACTTTGACATTGAAAGGTGTAATTGGTAGACTTATTGCTTTTGAGATGTCTAATTTTCATAACTACACACCTACTACTATTGAATTTGTCTTTAACTCACAAAGAGTTGTTAGCAAAAGGAGAGGAAAACACATGAAGAGTGGCAATGATAGTTCTAATGATGAGATTGATGAACTTGCAGCCCTTATTGAAAAACTATTTGGAAGAGGAAAGGGGTAAATACAAATGTAAACTACCTATTATTTGTTTCTCATACAACAAAGTTGGTCATATTGTTTCTAGGTGTCCTAATAGAGAGGATAAGGATGAAAGGAAGCAAAGCAAGTACAAAGGGAAAAGAGATGACAAAGATTACAAGAGAAACAAAGGAGAAAAAGGTAAGAAATCTTGCTATATTGTTGAAGAAGAAATTGACAATGAATCTGAAAGTAATGACGATGAAGTTGTCTATGTTTCTAGAAAAGAAGATTCTAATAAAGATAAGAAAAGTGCACTAATCTCATATGTGAACAAAAGTGATAGATGGATAATTGATAGTGGATGCTCCAACCATATGACTGGTGATAAAGATAAACTTGAGGATATTGGTCCCTACAAAGGTAGATGCGTTAAATTTGGTAATGATATTCCATGTGTCATAAAAGATAAAAGTACTATTCAACTGACGAACAAGATAAAATGTGATAATGTTTACTGGGTTGAAGGACTTAACTATAATTTGTTGAGTGTTTCATAGCTGAACAAATCAAGTTACAAAATTTATTTCCATAATAAGAAGGCCAAGATATATGATGTTGATGGTAAGCTGATTGAAAGTGGTGATCAAACAAGAGGTAACTTGTTCTACATAGATTTATCTAATCAAACATGTTTGTTTTCACAACAAGAAGATGTTTGGTTATGTTTGGTTATGGCACAAGTGGTTACGTCATGAATTTTGACAATTTGGTGAATATCAGTAAAATGAAGAAAGTAAAAGGGTTGCCTAAACTGAAGAAGTCTGAAAATGCTATGTGCAAACAATGTCAATTAGGAAAAATGACCAAGTTTAGTTTCAAGAGAAAAAGATACACTTCTAATGATATTTTAGAATTGGTCCATATTGACCTATATGGACCCATTGATGTTCAAAGATATTTTGGAGATAATTTTTTCATTATATTTGTTGATGACTACTCTAGGATGGTGACTCTGATGTTCCTTAAAGATAGATCTGATTTTTTTTAGTTATTCAAGTGGTATTTAGTTAGAGTTGAAAAAAAAATAGAGAAGAGTTTGAAGTGTTTGAGATCTAACAAAGGTGGTGAATTCATTTCAAATGAATTCAATACATTCTACACCAAGGACCCCTTCTCAGAATGGGATAGCTAAAAGAAGAAATAGATCAATAATGGATTGTGCAAGAACATTAATGATGGAGAAGAGTGTATCAAAGAACTATTGGAGAAAAGGTGTTAATACTATTGTTTATACCTTGAATAAAGTACAAGACAAGAAAGGTACAAATGTTACACCTTTTGAACTATAGTATGGATATGCTTCTAATGTGAAATATTTCAAAATATTTAGAAGTAAATTATATATACTTAAAGCTAATAGGAATGGAAATCTTGGTGCAAAGAGTGATGAAGGTATATTCCTAGGACATTCCACCAAGAGTAAAGCTTACAAGTGTTTGAACTCTAACACTAGCAAAGTTGTGGAAAGTGCAAATGTGAAATTTGATGAGTTTGCATAAAGAAATGAAATTACATGCAATGAAAAACTTAAAGACTACAATAAATTCACATATCTGGATGATGATGCTCTTAGCACTCCAAATGAACAAGCAAATCAAGCTGCAATTTTCTAGCAAATAGGAATGATATAATACAACAATAAATTGTTGAGCAGCAGATAGTGGGTGCCAAGAAACAGACTGAAGATGTTGAGTCATAGACAACAAATGTTGATTATCAGATAGAGAATGTCAAGCATGTAGAAACTAGACAAGAACCTGAACAAGAAAGAGCAAATGAGCTTGAGATTATTTTTCAAAATGAACCTGTAGAAGAATAGAGAAGGAAACCACATGTGCTAGCAAAGTTTGTAAGAAGACATCACAAACCTAAACAAATAATTGGTGATGTTGAATCATGTGTTATGATAAGGAAAAGACTCAAAGATGATACATGCTTAATTTGTGAATTTGAGCCCAAATTAGTAAAAGATGCTTTAGACAATAAAGATTGGATTCAGGCAATGAACAAGAAAATTGAACAGATTGAGAAGAACAATACTTGGACTCTAGTGCCAAGACCTAAAGACAAAAATGTTATTGGAACAAAGTGGGTTTTTAGGAAAAAAAAAAACTCAATGAAAATGGTGAAGTAACATGAAACAAGGCAAGACTTTTATGCAAAGGATATGTTCAAGAAGAAGGAGTTGACTATGGAGAAATTTTTTCTCCTATGGCAAGAATTGAAGGAATCAAAACTCTACTTGCATATTCACCCTACAAGAATTTCAAAGTATATCAAATGGATGTCAAATCTGAATTTTTGAATGGTATACTTGAGGAAGAAGTGTACATTGAATAACCTAAAGGATTTCTAGATTAAGACAAGAAGAATATGGTATGTAAACTAAACAAAGCTCTTTATGGATTGACACAAGCTCCGACAGCATGGTATGAAAGACTACATAGTTATTTAGTGAAGATTGGTTTTGAAAGGACAAATGATAAAAAAAATCTATATTTGAAGAATGGTAAGAACAATGAAGTACTGCTATCTAAAATATTTTTTGATAATATTATATTTGGAGGAAAAGAAGAATTGTGCAAGCCATTTACTGATGAAATGAAAAAGAAATTTAAAATGTCTATGTTTGGTGAAATTAAATTCTTTTTTGGATTACAAATATGTCAAATGAAGTTTGGTATTTTCGTTACTCAATCCAAATATATCAAGGAGATACTAAATATTTTTGGTATGGAAGATTCAAGACTAGTGTATACACCTATATCTATAGGACATAAGCTATGTAAGAATGATGAATCTATTGATGTGAACCAAACATTATATAGATCCATGATTGGAAAATTATAATATGTTGTTCACAATAGACTTGATATTGCATTAATAGTTGCGATAGTTGCTACATTTTCAAAAAATCCTAAGGAGAGTCACATGATGATAGTAAAAAGGATAATGAGATATCTGAAAGGTATAGAAAACTATGGATTATATTACAAGAGAAATGATATATTTGAACTGAAAGTATTCACTGACTCAGATTGGGCAGGAAATATTGATGACAAAAAAAGCACTAGTGGAGGTGCATTCTTTCTAGGAAAGAGATTGGTGTCATGGACAAGCAAGAAACAAAATTGTATTTCCCAATCAACAGCTAAAGCTGAATATGTGGCAGCTATAGTGAATTGTTCAAACATTATGTGGATAAAAAAATTATTGAAAGGTATGAAAGAAGAAATTGTAGATCCAATAGTTATCTATTATGATGACACAAGTGTTATTAACATTTCAAAGAATCCAGTGATGCACACTAAGACAAAGAACATTGTTATCAAGTATTACTACTTAAGCGAACTAGTTCAAGACAAAGAAGTGAAGTTGGAATATGTGCATACCAAAGAAAAAATTGTTGACATATTCACTAAAGCCTTACCTAAAGATGCTCATGAATATCTTAGAGGTAAATTAGGGGTGATTCCCCTAATCAAAATAACTTAAGGAGAAAACGTGCATTGCATCCAATGTGCTAATCAGAATATCTTACACATTGATGCAAAACAACTCTACTTTGGGAAATGCCAAAGGTAGATAGTCAAGTACAACATAACAAATTAGTCATAGGCAGATGACAAAAATTAGCCAGGCATGAAAAAAATCTACATAATTAAGATGTATGATGAGATTGAAGCTAAGAAAGCTATGTATCTTTGGCATTGTTGTCAAAGAGGGAGAGATATAAAGAGATAAAGAGGGAGAGATATAAGAGAAACAAAAGGAGAGATGTACAAAAGTGAGATATTTCTTACTAAAGGACAGATGTATCCAAGAGGGAGATCTATTACCTCATAGGGAGAAAATCAGTAAAGAGAAGCATAATGAAACTAAGGATATTGATCACTCATGATAATGAAATCTTTTGGATTGTATGGTAATAAAGCTAGAGACATTGAGGGTGAGATATTGAGATGTTTCCAATATTGAAATGTTGTCATCAATGTCAAAGAGGGAGATTGTTGGAAACTTACAATTGGAACAATTTTTCTTTTGTCATTGATGTCAAATCTACTGATAAGACATATTGCTACCTAATCTAAATGTCATATCTATTTGATTAATGAAGAGGATTTGAGAAATTGCTTATAACAATAGCACCTAGAAGAAAGGTTGAATTATGGAAAGGAAGATACAATGGACATTTGATTAGTTAGACTTTAATAAGACAAAGTGATTGTTTATATCAAGAAAGTAAAGCTAAGTCGAGCAATAGAGTAAAAAGTTAAGGAATGTCGAGTGATGCTAATGTCAACTGAACCACAGTAAGTTTTGAACAAGTCTAGTGTTGACTGAGCATCAGTATTGACCAAGCAAGATAGTTGATATCAAGCCAAAAGTTTTATAGTGACTAAGTGATTAAGTGATGACTGAGTGTCAAAACTTAGTGATTGATGAGTAATGGTATTGCGAATGAATTTGAGAAAATCATGAATTCTAGCTAACTCGGTTGATTTCTTGGGAGATGTAAATTGTGTTGAAGATAAGATTGATGAGTTGGATCATTGAATCTAAGGTGAGGATTAGGTATGATACCTACAAAAAAATTTGATGAAAGAGAAGATTCTAGAAAAGGAGGATGAACAAATACAATGAACCTAATGAACTTGATCATGAACCCTAAGATCTACGGTGATCATGGAAAATGACAAAGCAAGAATTACCTAATTAAAGAGGTATAGATCCGAACTTAAGTAGAGGCACATAGAAAAAGGTGGATCAAATACGTACAAGGGTGAACACAAGTGTGTGAGAGTGAAAGAAAAGCAAAAGGAGATTGCTTGTACAGATGTTATTGATATTGATAAGTGATTCTGAGAAGATGGCTTAAGTTTTTTGAAAGGAGAAGATTGATCACTTGAAGAGTTGCCAAGTGAATCAAGAACATAGATGACAATGGGAATCTTATCAATGACACATGTACCGAACAATGATTTGAACCTACAAAGTAAGTTGTAATCATACAAATCAATACCTTACTATTTTCTTTCTGATCATCATAAACAATTTGTATGGAAATCCTTTTAACAGAGGTTGACCTAACAGTCATTTGAAGGACTTAACAGACTATGTAAATCTTTTAACAAGGTGACATTCTAAATGGAATGATTAAAGTCCTTTGACAAGACCACTCCTAACAAGGTGATTTAATCCTCTAACTAGGTCGCATTTAACAATGTTTATTGTAAACCTTTAATAGGGTTGGCTCCTAATAGAGCACACTTTGAAAAAGTGGTGACATGTTGTTGGTGGGTTTTCCCAAATTGGGTTTCCACATAAAAATTATAGTGTCAAACTTGTGTTGAATGCTTTATATGTTTTACATTTGATAAAGTTTACATTTAGCAAAGTATGTTATGTTTATTAGTATTGTAGAGACCAAGAAAGAACAAGATAAGCATAATAGTGAATGTTTAATTGTTCAAATGGTACTTATGGACCTTGAGTAACTAATTCAGCGCCCCCCCCCCCCCCCCTTGCCCTAGCTATTATGAACATTTCTAATAAAAGGTATATTTCTTAGTTATTTATCTAATACCAAAGCTTATAAATGTTTGAATAAAGCTACTAACAAGATGATTGAAAGTGCAAATGTTAGATTTGATGAGTTTACATAGAGAAATGATGTGGAAAGCAAGAAGGAATCTGAGGATTACAAGAAGTTTGTATATGTCTATGAAGAGGCTCTTGATACTCTACCTATGTTACAACATAGAGCTACTAAGATCCAGATAGTAGTAACTAAGTCATAGACAACTATACCTAAGCACTAGATAATTCAACCTATATATGAACTAAACTTCTACCAAGTGAAGGAAATGTTGAAAATCAAATAACATCTGAACTTGTGTTGGCTAAATATGTGAGGAAGAACCATTCACATAAAATTATAATTGGAGATAGATGTGTCGGAGTACAAACAAGAAGCAAGATAAGAGCATTAGAAATTTGATTCATGACAAGGCTTAACCACCTCCTGTGTACTATAACTTGAGTGGTTGTCTCAGACATTGACAGATTGATCTTTTGGTGCAATGACAACCCTACTCTAACAAGTGGTATCAAAGCTTAGTCACAGGTTCAAATCCTTAGACCCTCAGGTAACACTGAGGGGTAGATTGTTAAAAATTTGTTCAGTGCTCCCCTCGAGATTTGTGACAAGGGTCACCTCATGTGTACTATAAGTTGATTGGTTGTATCAGGCATTGACAAATCGGTCTTTTGGTACAACAACAACCCCACTCTAACAAAGAGAAGGTACATGTTTAATAGTTGATTTTGAACCTAGAACAATAAAAGATGCATTAGATGATGATTGCTAGGTTAATTCTATGAATGTGGAGATTGATCAAATTTTGAAGAACAACATGTGGACACTAGTACAGAGATATACTAATAAAGTGTGATTGGAACCAAATGGATTTTCAAAAACAAGCTGAATTATAATGGAGAAGCGATAGGAAACAAGCCAAGATTGATTTGAAAAAGTTATGCACAAGAAGGAATAGATTATGGTGCAACTTTTGAGTGAGACATTTGCTGAACAAATGAATACTAAATTTGAAATGTCTATGTTTGGTGAGATAAAAAAATTCATTGGATTGCAAGTTCATCAAACAATGAAAGGTATATATGTTACTCAGTCTAATTATTTGAAGAAAATCTTGAAGACATTTGGAATGAATGAGTCTAAACTAGTTTGTACACCTATGGTGATTGGAGTAAAATTATCAAAAGAAGATACACTGCTGAGGTAAATAAAAAATTATAAATATATACGATTGGAAAGTTATAGTATGTTGTGCATAGTAGACCAAACATTGAACTAGTTGTTAGAATTGTTGCAAGATTTTCATCTAATCCAAATGAGACATATATGATAGCTATGAAAAGGATATTCAGATATCTCAAAAGAACTGAAGATTATGGCCTATGGAATGAACAAGAGGATGACTTTAATTATAAAGTCCACACAGATGTTGATTGGACTAGAAAAGTTGACATAAAAAACACAAGTGGTGGACCTTTTTTTTTAGGAGAAATATTGATTACATGGATAAGCAAGAAATAGAGTTGTATTTCACAAACTATTGTTGAAGCTAAATATTTTGTCATTGCAATCAATTGTTCAAATATTGTATGGATCAAGCAATTGTTGGAAGGTATGCAAGAAGAGGTAATTGAGCCTGTTACTAGTTACTATGATAATACAAGTGTCATCAATGTCTCAAAAAATCTAGTGATGCATGCAAAAACAAAAAACATATCAATCAATATCATTATTTAAGGGAACAAGTTCAAGAGAAACAAGGCTTGAATATGTGAATTCTACGGAACAAATTTTTGACATATTTACTAAGCCACTACCTAAGGATTATTTTGAGTATCTAAGAGGTAAACTGGGGGTCCTGCTCCTATCCAAAATTCACTAGGTGAAGATGCATGTTGCATCAATTCATGGATGAATTGTAATATCAGTTAATGTAGAAGTGTTCACAATTTAGGAAATATTTATGAAGTTGTGAAGTTGAATGTGATGAAACTGATGTAATCAGTACATGCAACATACAAGGATAACTACAAGGTTTTATAAGGTATAAGATGAAATTTATAATGACCTTTGGCATTGTTCTCAAAGGGGGAGAATATATTGATGAGATGGTATGGATGATATGAATGAGATGATATGGGGGATAATATATTGATGTGATGTATGGATGATATGAATGAGATAGTATGGTAGAGAATATGCTAAAAAGAAAGAGAAGTGGATTAGAAGATCATAAGGAAAAGATAATCAAAAGGAGAGTGAAGAGAGAGAAATGGGAAAGAGAAAAGTGTACCCATAGAAGAGAGAACAAACTAAAGAGAGTAAGTTGCTACAGAGATGAAGCTGAAAGAAGACTAAACCTGAAATAAGAGATTATATACTAAGGGGGAGAAATGTTGAAGAAGTTGTTGCTGCTGAAGATACCCACTAAGTTACAACGTTTTTGCAATAGAAGAAAAATAGCTGAAAAGTTGTATTTTTGTCAATAAATATATTTGATTGTTTTATGTAATGTTTTGCATGTATTATGTGTTGCCATCAATGCCAAAGGGGGATATTGTTAGCCCCAACTAATAATGTAATTGATAGTGAGAGCATGTTAGCTGATAACGCTATGAATGTATGTAAGAGTCATATCAATTGTTATAATTTCATTGATGTTAAAGCCTTAGTTGGCTAGACATTATGCTAACTCAATAGAGTACCATATCATTAGATTGATGAAAAAGATTTGATTGATATAGAGGATGTGAAGAAAGTATGATAAAGACGAAAGTGATATGTCAAGTATTCAATGGGTACTTGAATGAGTTAGATAGTGATAATCTATTATGAATTTGATTGTTTTACAATCATGCATTGTTGCAAAGTATTGAAAGATCAAGCTCAACTGAGTGACAAGGTTAATGAAGGGAGATTTTATTCACAGAGTGACATCAGTATTTCCCAAGTGATTGGAAAAGAAATAGGAGAAACACAGTAGTTCCCAAGCAAGTCAATAGTAACAGAGTTCTATGTTACCTAAGTAGATGTTATGTTCACCAAGTGATAGTTGGGTGAACAAGTTTGGAATATTGGAATTTGAGCTCGACTTTTGATAAAAATTTGGAAAGTTTGAGATGGTCTAAGACATGATTCAAAGTTTGTTACAAGATCAACGACTAAGAAAAATCAAGAAGGATATGATTATGAAGATTGAAGAAGGATAAGAATGTGCACACAGTTCTATACAATTTATATGTTTTGAGTGTCTAAATTCATTGTATGAAATAATTATGTCATAACCCTAAGATTGATGATGTTGATTAAGAGGAAAAAGGTGGAAGGATCTAGAAGCATTGAGAAAACTATTTAAGGAGGAGAATAAGATAGTTTTAGGCTGCTAATTTTGTGAGCTTGTTGGTTGATGATACTAGTTAAGATTTGATTGAAGGTTGTTGAGAATGTCAAGTTGTTGAAAGAAAAAGAGTAAAGAGTTGAGCTAGGTGAACTGAGCAGAGAAGAGAAAATATAAGAACCATAATTAATGAAAGTGTGAATCAGTCAAGTGAGTAAAAAGAAGAAGAAAGGGTGAGGAATAGAGATCTGAAAAAATAAAGATAGTTACTATTCTTAACAGTTCATTTATAGTAGAAAATCATGAAAGTATCGAGTGGACCTAAAAAGTCTATGAAATCCTATATAGTAACATTGATTAGTGGTGTTTATAAATCCTATTAATCAGGTCACTCTTTAGTCAGGCACAAGAAGTGATAAGGTCTAAATGATCTTTTGGTGAAATCCTCTAACAAGGTCACATTAACAATGTGTATATAACATTTAACAAGGTTGGATCCTAATAGAGCTCACTTCAAAAGAGTGAAGTTTTTGGGTTGTCAGTCCTAGGTTTTTTTTCACTTCACAGAGTTTCAACATTAATGTCTTGATGTCAAATGTGTAAATGTTATTTGTGTTGCAAGTTGTTTTATATGTTTTACAGTTTACTATAATTTGATGATAACTAAGTAAGTTTATTGATACTCAGTAATGCAAGGAACAGCGAGTCAACAATTAACAATGTGTAAATGTGTAAATGTTATTTGTGTTGCAAGTTGTTTTATATGTTTTACAATTTACTATAATTTGATGATAACTAAATTTATTGATACTCAGTAATGCAAGGAACAATGAGTCAGCAATTAACAATTAATAAAGTCACATTGACAATGTGTATATAACCTTTACCAAGGTTGGCTCCTAGCATAGCTCACTTCAGAAGAGTGAAGTTTTTGGGTTGTCGGTCCTAGGTTTTTTTCACTTCATAGGGTTTTGACGTTAAAGTCTTGATGTCAAATGTGTAAATGTTATTTGTGTTGCAAGTTGTTTTATATGTTTTACAATTTACTATAATCCAATGATAACTAAGTAAGTTTATTGATACTTGGTAATGCATAGAACAGTGAGTCCACAATTTGGGATATGTTAATCAATAGAGTTGATTAATGTTTACATTGTGTGATTGTTGATAATGTTAATGAAGTTTTATTGTACTGAAATGTTTGAAGGGACTGTATGATAACTAGACATAACCAATTCACCCCTCCTTGCTTGTTATCTAACTATGAATATCATGTCTTTACAATTTCATGATGTAATATTTAGTGTTATAATTTTGAGTTAAAATAGATTATGCAAGGTAATTAGGAAATAAGATAGGGGAATAAATATTATGATATTTTTGTGAAGTATGTTGAAAGTGTGAAGTGAAAAGAAACAAAACAAGAAGATAAAAATAACACAAACACATGAATTTATCGTGGTTCACCACAAATTTTGGCTACATAGACATTGTAGGAGAAATCTCTTATTAATGTTAAATTCTAGTTTTACATCACAATTGTAACTTCAACTCTTTGAATACAATGATATATAATAAGACTCCAATAACAAATATTTATAGACACTTGAATGAAATGAAGAGTCACTACAATTTGAGGGAAAAACAATAATAAATTCATAAATAAAATATACAATTGTTGGGCTTCACATGTACATCCAACAAACCCCAACTTGAAGTCCAATTGTCGTAATGTATGAGACTCCCCTAAATTCCCCTATTGTTATTTCTTTACAATGCTTAGAGAAGCTCGAAAAAAATTGAACTTCTCTCATGGAAAAACCTTTGTAAAAGCATCAATTTGATTATCCTTGGTGTTGATCAAGTCAAGACTTGAAGTTTGCCCTCTTCAATTTTACTTTGAATGAAATGATAATGAACTTCAATATGTTTGGTTCTGCTATGAAACACTGCATTTTTTGGTAAGTCAGTGGCACTTATACTATCACAATACAAGGTTGATCCTTGTTGAGGAAAATCAAAATCACCAAACAAACGTTGCAACCAAATCAACTCTTTTGTCCCTTTAGTGGGAGCAACATATTTAACCTCGATAGATTAAAGTGATACCACTTGTTGCAACTTTGATGTCCAACTAATCATTGCTCTAGCAAATGTAAATACATAACCAATAGTGGATCTTCTACTATCTAAATTTTCAGCCATATCAAAATCAGTATGACCTTTTAGTGAAGTATCCTTGCCACCAAAACACAACATGAAATCAAAAGTACCTTTAAGATACCTCAAGATCCACTTAACCACATCTTAATATTGTTTATGTGGATTGCCCATAAATCTGCTCACAACCCCTACTACTTGTGCAATATGCAGACAAGTACATACCATCTAATACATAAAGCTGCCTAGTGCTAAAGAATATGGGATGTTCTTCACATAGTTTTTCTCTTATTGTGTCTTGGGACACATGGCTGAAGATAAACAAAAATGATCAACAAGAGGAGTGCTAACCGGTTTGGCACCCGCCATGCCAAATCTATCAACACCTTGAGAACGTAATGCTTTTGAAGAAGTTTAATTTCCCTTTTGTGTCTGTCACGGATAATGTTCATTCCAAGTATCCATCACGGTGCCCCTAAGTCCTTCATAGCAAACCTTTGTGAAAACTTTTCTTTCAATTCTAAAATCATCTTCATAAATGAACCAATGACAAGCATGTCATCAACATAAAGCAATAAAAGAACAAAGGAACCATTAGGTAACTTCTTATAGTGGACATATGGATCAGATTCAACACGAATAAATTTATTTTCAGTCATGAATCAATCAAACTTGAGATACCAATGCCTCGGTGCTTTCTTGAGATCGTACAAGTTCTTCCTCAATCTGCAATATAAGTTTCCCTTTCCATGTTTGACAAATCCCTTAGGCTACATCATGTAGATTTCTTCATTCAAGTCAACATGGAGGAATGTCATTTTGACATTCAATTGTTCAAGTTCAATATTATGAACAACTAAACCAAAGATAGCCCAGATTGTAGTCATCTTGACCATGGGTGAGAAGATTTCATTGAAATCTATCCCTTTTTGCTGATCAAGACCTTTAACAACCAGTTTGGCTTTCTATCGCTGCTTGGCTTGGCCTTCTTTTTTCAATCAAAAAATCTATCGATTTATGAGTGCTCTCCTATTTGGTGGTAATGGAACCAAATCCCAAGTGTTATTAGTCAATAGAGAATCCATCTCTTCTTGTATCATTGCCTCCCATTTGTGATAATTCAATGATTTACAGGTTTCTTTAAAGCTTGTTGGTTCAACTCGGTCTAAATAGTTGTGGTTCTGCTTCTTCTCTGTCTGGTGGAATTTCTAAGTTTTTGAACATTATCCCCCTTTCGTATATCCATATTTGCACTATTACCAACATGTGCCCTGTTTCCAATATCACGTCGCTGTGAATTATTTTGTTGGAATTATTTTGTTGTAGCTAATGAATACTTGCTTGAGAAGATGTGCCTTTATGACAGTGAGCTCTGGTGTTAATACTCTTTGTAAGTGAATTCTGAATTTGAGAAATATTAGTGGTCTCATCATGAGTGTGGCCAAGAACTCTGTCTCGTCACCTGCGTGAATCTTTGTTGGAATGACATTTTGTTTTTTCGTGAATTGCTCGTTCATGGAACACGGGCTTTTGAGGAGAAATATTTGTCCACCTCACCCGTCGGTGGACCATGAGCAATCGGGTCGCGTCTGCCATCTAAAGCTGCACGCCAATCAGAGTTTGAGGGATTTTTGTTCACCATGTCTTCCATCTGAAATTAGGCGTAGATAGAGTGAAGTAAAAACAACACTTACCGTGTAAGTTATATGTATGGTCATTGTCGGCATTCATAGTTTGATGCGATTCATAGAGAGGAGCCGGGTTGCAGTGGGTAGGAGAAACTTCACTTGATTGCAAGGCAGATCTATAGTGATGTTCTGCAGTAGGCGTGTCAATACCATGAGTGAATGGCATGAGGGGTGGGACTATCAATACCATTATTGTGAGAATCATTATCAGGCTCTGTTTCATATTGATTTGTAGTTGCATGTTCAAATACAGAGTGATGATCTCTGTTTTGATTTGAAATATGTTCTTCACCAGGATTATTTGAATGACTCCACATAGTATCGATGGATGGAGAATATATACCAGGGGAACTAAAACTGATGTGGGTGAAACACTATTTGGAGGAGGAGCAACTTGCAAATTCTTATTAGTATTGTTATAAAAAATAGAGAATGGAATATATTCACTTACAAAAAAAAAAATCTTCTATGTTGAGAGTTGGAAATTTCTTTTTTTTCTTTTTTGATGAATAGTCCCTTCCTTATATTAAGAAATTACAATAAAGTTACATATTCACAAAAAAAGTCCGGGAAAATAGGATCCCCCTGAGTTCAAACAGCCTAAGGCCGGAAATATCTTTTCATTGAAGATGACATCTTTATTCCTGATACTTTTCTTCTCAACCAGATACCAAATTCTGAAACTGGATTGGTCTTCTCCATAGTCCACGAATATTCCTCTGTGATTTTGGATCAAGCTTCATCCCCTTCTCTTTTGGAACATGGACATATGCCTCACATCCAAACACCCGGATGTGAGAATACGAAATTCTCTTATCCAACCATTTTTCCTCTGGTATACAAAAATCCAACCAAGGTGATGGACTTCAATTGATCAAGTAGACTATTGTATTATATGCCTCTACCCAAAACTCCTTGCCTAAACTGTCATTAGAGAGCATACATCGAGCTTCTCAAGGATAGTTCTATTCATCCTCTTCGCTACTTTATTTTCTTGAGTAGTGAATAGAAAAATCTTGATTTTATAGATGTTGTTATCCACACAAAATAAATCAAACTCCAATGAACATAAATCTCCATCATTATCCATTTGCAAACACTTTATTTTGTGACCAATCTGATTCTCAACCAACGCTTTAAAAACTTTGAACTTGCTAAAAATAGTAGACTTTTTATGCAACATGTGAATCCATACCTTTCTTGTGCAATCATTAAGAAAAGTGAGAAGTAATTTGCTCCTCCAATAGAAGTTACCTCGGTAGGTCCAAATGCATCGAAGTAGACCAATGCTAAGGGAGTGCATTTCTTTTCATGCTTGGTCCTCAAGAAGCTGACACACTTTTATTTTCCATAAAGGCAATGTTGACAAAATTGCAAGTCAACTGATTTTAGCCGTGGCAATTGCTCCTTTTTATGCATAACATCAAGACCCTTTTTGCTCATATGACCAAGTCTTTGATGCCATAATTCTGAATTACTATGTACAACAATCATGATTGCCCCCACTTCACCAATATTTTCTATAATATATAAACTCCCAATCTTGTCTCCTTTTCCAACTATCATGGATCATTTTGTGGCTTTCCATGAGTCGGTTAGAGAAGTGAGGAAACCATGTGTGTATAGCTGACTTATAAAAATCAAAATTCTCTTTAATTTTGGAACATAACACACATCTCTTAATAGTCATTTAACATCTCTTTTCAAAGACAACAAAATATCACCTTTTCCCACTATTTCACATGCTTTATTATCACCTAAATATACTTCACCAAACTTACCTTCTTGATAGTTTGTGAAGTATTCAGTACATGGAGAGGCATGAAATGACGCATCAAAATCCAAAACCCAAGAGGCTGAAGTAGTTTTAGTTGTAGATAATATCAAGACATTGTCATCTTTCTCATAGGCAATGGCCATTTTTGCCACAAAACCATCGATCTCCTCTTATCCTTTATCTTAACTTCGAGCGCATAGTCGTTTTTCATATTCTATAATGGTTGTTTCTCCCCCTATTGTAGCTTTTTCCTCTGGTTTCAATGTTGACTATTGTCATGGCCTCACCGGATGAGGATTTCTTGTTGCTTCTTCTCATATCCTCACTAAGTAGAATGGTCACTACTTCATCACAGACCAACTTGCTCTTGGCAGAATTTGAAGTGCTAACTATTGTAACTACAACATCCCAACTGTTAGGTAAGGAACATAACAAGATGATAGCTTTAGATTCGTCATCTTGAGTCATACCATCTGAGGTTGCTTGACATAATAATGTCTTCAGCTCATTTATATGATTTGACATCATAGTCCCTTCCTTCAATTTTGGCTTGTCGAGCTTCTTCATAATAATAAAAATTATTTGCAGTGGACGTTGTTTCGTACATGATTTGAAGTTTATCCCAAACTTCTTTTGTTATCTTTTTGTTCAATATATTGAACAAGACATTTTGAGATAATGAAAGAAAAATTGTCGTCATTACCTTTCCATCAAGCTTTTCACAATCTTCAATTGACATTGCAATCGACTTCTTGGTTTTTCTCCAAATCTCTAGTGAGACATCTTGCTTGACTAGCAACGAATGAATCTGAACTTTCCACACACTGAATTTTTGTACTGAGAATTTCTCCACTCACAACTCTTCCATGACTCTGGAATTTTAAGCACTAAAATTGATCCCAACAACTATACCAAGCTCTGATACCAATTGTGAAGTATGTGAAAGTGTGAAGTGAAAAGAAATGAAACATCAAGGTAAAAAGAACACAAACACACAAATTTATCGTTGTTCATCACAAATTGTGGCTATGTCCGCACTGTAGGGAAAACGTATTATTAATGTTAAATTTTGGTTTTACATCACAATTGTAGCTTTAGCTCTTCGAATACAATGATATCTAATAAGCCTCCAATAATAAATATTTATAGAGACTCGAATGAAATGAAAAGTCAGTACAATTTGATAGGAAAAAATAAAAAATTCAGAAATAAAATATAAGGTTGTTCCGCTTCACATATACACCCAACAATTTTCAGTCTAAAAACAAAATAAAATAATTTAGTTACTGAACCATTTATTTATTTATCAAAAAAATAGAAGAAAATATCATCTTGTTTTATTTATAGGTCTCCATGATTGTAAGACTTGTTTTATTTAAAGGTCAAAATGACTAAATCTTATTTTCATGATTATAAAAAAACGCGTTGAAGATCTTGATATGGAACTTGTCCCTTTTATGCTTCCCCTACCTCCCCTAACTCTTTCTTATAATGAATCACAATGTTAGATTGAGGCACTTCCATTAAAAATCTTTAACATAAATCGAAAAATTGCTCAATATTAAGATTATTAAATTAAAATTATTACATATAATTTAGATTTATTGGATTTTGAAGTAGGATGTTCTAAGAAAGGGGTTCAGTAAACCCAATACTATTATTTGGTCATTGGTTGCATAATATATATTTAACTAATTTGCCTTTAATTATTGCATCACTAAGCAGTGACATTACCAAGTCATTTTAGGAAGTGATTTGCTGTTAGATCTTGAATCATAATGAATGGCTCATATTACTAACTCCTTCTCTAACATAAGAAGTCAATAAAAATATTCCACTTCAATCTTAAAAGGCACATGGCTTTTTTTAAGCATGAATAAGCAAGACTATAGATATAAAGCTCTTCAGAAAAATAAAATTGCTGAGTCTTATTGAAAATTTTGGGGCATTGTCGATGGGCTTTTCATCTACAGGTGAAGTTGAAAGGTTCTTAATGAACCTACAAGGAATCATGTCTGGCTGAGTGCATGACTCTGACATTGAAAAGGGGTTCTGAAGCATCCTCTCTGTCTACACCCAAATGAAAGCACTGAACAACAAACAAATCAAAAAAAAATTAAAAATGAAAGATTAAAAAACAAAAAAGTAGAATAATAAAAATATGTTAGAATTTAGATTGTTGGGGAGCAACTGAACAAGGAAATTGAAAATTTGCTGGTACACACAGATCTTCGAAGCGTTAAGTAATAACTTCCCTCATAATTGGACTGCTCAATAGCATCAGCTTAAATCCAAATTTGTGAACTATAAACCTTGAAACAACTTCTAAATTTGTTTGGTATAGTAAATTTGAATTTGAGCAGCTCGAGTTCAGGATGGGACTCCACATTAAAAGACATGAAACGAATCCAGCCTAAGAATCGCGATTGGGGATTACATGGAGCTTCCCACTCTTTAAAAACAACGAATCCAAACTAGTGGAACAAAATTTTAAATCCATATGAAATTGAGTTTTTTTTAGTTTATAATAACATATAATGAAGTCATTGCACTTCCACCTCAGATCCTTTTAAACAATTTGGAGCAACCAAACCAAGCTTCTCAAGAAGCATGTCATAAGCTCTTAAATTCCACCATATGTGATAAAAATTGAAATAAAACTTAATTCAGAATTTGAATTTGACCAAAGCAATCAAATTCCTTGTTATGAAAATGAGAAAAGATGGAGGTAACGACCAAAATAGTACTATGTTTAGATTCCTGTCTTCCTATATTATGATTTTAATGTCCATAGCATATCGTGCATATGTTATCCATTGTTTTTTCTGACGTGCATTATAAATACAAATTTGTATGGAGACACGTCTTCCCCTCTTACACAAAAATTGCTAACAATGTTGTATTTGCTTATTAATTATTGTAGTTTATTCACGTAATGGAAATGGGGCAAAAATAAAATAAAAGGTCTGGACGGAATTAATGACATTCTAGTAACTGCACCAAGAAAAAAGCTACATTTTGTGAATAGCCGTCACTGTTGGCTTGTAATAAATGATCTATGGCCATTCATAATATAGATTTACAGCTTCCACGGGAGAAAATAACAATTCTGCAGATGATAATCATTCAATATTTACGTATTACAAAATGGTTAAGTAGGCCTCATATCCAAAGGCCATCAAATGACAAAATTGCAAGCGTGTAGATGATTATAATCATCAAATCTCTACAAATAAAGCATAAGGGATCAGACCCTTTGATCCTAACCCAACCACAGAATTTCACTCAAGGGGGTAGGTTAAGAAGATAAGTAAATTCACCATTCTGATATGTATAATCTGCTATGTCTTCATTGTAAGCACTGAACGCATATGGAGAACATTGTTAATGAAATAAGGGTTGCTCTTAGATACAAATACTTTCCAAGGCAATCCAAATATATTTGAAGAACCAACCATCTTCTTAGAACCAAATCTATGCATGCCACTTAGCTTGACAGAAAAGTTACTTGATGGCTTTGACCGAGCAGCAAATTCATATTCCAATGCTAGGATCACCTCATCCTTATTTTCCATCATAAGCCACAGCCCAAAACAAGGAAAATGAGTGTCATTGTCCATGCCACAATGAGCCATAAGGCGAAATGGTTCGCCTCCTAAATAGAAAGCTTGAGAAGTTAGCCAGTTATTAGGAAAAAGTGTTAAACAGTCATCTCTCTTGATATCCCAAAACACCATGCACTCCCTGTGGGGTGTATCGAACTCCACTACTTTGATAGGTTTGTGTGTGTAAGACCTTTCACAAAACCTTTTACGAAGAATTCCATCTGAGGAATCATTCCTCCTTTTATGGGGTGGTTCTGTTTTGAACAGAAGTGCCTCTGAGACTAGATTTAATGAACTTAAGAAATCATTGTGTCTATGGGCGAATATTTTTCTAAGTTTTCTATCTGTCATGTGTGGAAAGCGTATCAAGTGGCTAAGCCTATTGCTTAAAACTTCTCTCCTCTCTTCATGATTGGGATAATGTTTTCTAGCCCAGGTTATAACTATATCATAGAGTACATCTTCTGATCCAACTTGCAATTCATCTTTTGACAAAGCATCTTCGATGGATGCCAAAGGTAGATCCATAATCTCTTCTTCAAACCTGAAAAACCATAAATCATCAATTAACTACAAAGTGAGAACCATCAATGAGATTAGAATAAGAGCTGGAGCATCTGATACAGAACATCTCACTGTCGTATCTAAATCTCAAAGGCCTACAGGAAATCATTAAAACCTTATTTTTTTAGCCAAACTAACCTTTTATTCTTTGCAAGATGCTTTATAAGAAGTTCCTTTGCGTTTTCTGATAATGCAGACTCTGGTGTTGACAAGTTCTGCAAAGCGTCAGCACAAAATTGCATACAAGATACAACCTCAAACTTGTCTGCAATCATTAGGACTTTCAAAAGTGCAGTTCTGGTGCATGCTTTGAGTGTTTCACAATAGATGAATTTCAGTAAATCCATAAATGCCACTTCCTCTGCAATCATTAAAAGCAACTTGGTATATTAGTTATTACCAAATGCGAAATAGTATTCTAAAAATTGAGAATCAAAAGAAAACATCAAATGAAGTTTTGTATGTCCAAAATGCCACTGCCACTTCTTCTCCAATTAACAAGAGGAACTTTACATATGCCAATAACAAAATAGCATGCTGAAAATTCAAAAAAGCATAAATCAACAAAATATACCTGTACAAATTAAATGAATAGTGACATCTCTTTGCTCCGACTCTCGCATACCATTCGAGAAAAGCTTCATTTGTTCCAAAAAGGTTTATAAATAGAGGTCTAAGAAAAAAGGGTACATTAGAGAGACTGAAAGTATGTGCAAGCTATTCTTACTTTGTAAAAGAAAGGACTCTTTGCCGCCAATAGTAGTGAGCTAACATGTATGCTTCTGACTCTCACTGCAGAAGCAGAGCAATCCATGCTACAAGAACACAAAGTCTTATCACTTCCATTTTGATTATCTGCAAAACAAGGAAATGGAAGAAAGTATCACCACACAACAAGCACAAGTTTTTTTTTATCAGATACATAGACATCTAAGCAACCATTGTAGCACAGATTGCAGCTAGGGCTGATATATCCTGATACTACTCAAATGTTTCATGACATCAATAAAGAAAATGGAATATAAATTTTGAAGCAAGGCTATGGTCATGAAAATTAATCATAACTAGTGTTGTATCTAAATTTTTTTGTTAGCTCACAGAAGTATCACTCCTAAGATTGACCACTCAGTCAAGACCTGATGGATCATTTCTTAAAATTTGAAGAGACTTTACAGTCGAGAGAATTTATTGGCTGTGCTTAAGGTGTAGGAGTTTCTTTAATCGTTTCTATAAATTCTTAATTTAGTTTTGTAATGTATACTATTGTGCATAAAAAACACTCCAAATTGGTCTCTTTGTCAAGCCCTAAAAATTTCAATCTTTGAAAAGATTTTGTGATAGAGAAGACATATTAACCACAACACTTAAGGTGAAGAAATTTGTTCAAACCATATCCAAAACTTGCTGATTGATTTTTTGAAATCCAAATTGGTTTGCACAGATTTTGCAGTCAACAAAGAATCAAGCTGTACTGGTTCAAGGTACAAAGAGGAATAAAGGAAACATGCAGGTAAACAAGAAGGCTACTACCCAAAGGCAATTATTGATGAACGCCCCCTCTTAAATCATGGGCATATGATGATGTGTGCCAAATTAACAGAAGCATCGTGGTGGTATTGCATTGCCTTCTTTAGCAGACAAAATGCCATTTGTAATACAAACATCCTTTCAAGGTTCCATCATTATGTTCTGTTGCTGGCATAATTGCAGTAGAAAGTCTATAACTTCTAGAGCATTGTAAGTTGTTTCTTGATCATGTTTTAAGGTTTTCTTATCATACTTACCGAATAAAATAAACAGGGTCTTCAAGAACCCAGATTTATCAGCTCTGGTAGTTGCCCACATCTTGTTTGTTTAGATTTCATTCAACATTTGTTACACAGGTCCCCGTACTAATAATGCAAATATGATACTTTTTTTATTGATTTTTTTTAGAAAGACCCAATTAGGCACACATGGCCAAGAAATGAATATTAATATCTTACAGTTGGTTCAGGAAATGTTTGGATTGTATGTATCCTAACACCTTCATAATGGAGAGATCAGAATAGTTTTAAAATAGATATATAAAATTGTCAGAGAGAGTTGTATAGTTTAACTAGCACAGACCCATCTTAATGGAACCTGATATTATGATATATGATGAGGCATATAGAAAATGTTTTGAGTGTCAAGATGACATCCTGGATTCTGGAAGCTTTCTAGCTTGTTTGAAGGAATATTTTGTTGCACAATACATTTTAACTCCAGTTTCAATAGTTACCAAAAAGTTGTCAAGACTTTCATTTAGGTATTGCTAGGAAAAGAATAAATGGAGTTCAAATCTTTTGTACCAGTCAAAGCTCGTAAGCATCAAAATGGCAGATTCTTAGGTTGGAAAAGCAAAACTAGAACCAATGTTTGAGACGGAATTTCCCTCTACATAATAATCTATATCCATTATCTTGATTTAGAATTTTTTTATTTCACATAACGCCTCAGTGGTTGTGTATATGCCATGGTGGCTGTGTCTTGAACTCGAAGGCAGTTTTGTCAGTTTCAAACCAAAAACAAGAGTAACAATACAAAATGGCGCCACTTCAAGTTCCTGTTTGTGGTATCTCTTCTTCAACTTATCTGCTCATAAATGCCATCTAAGGATCACAAATATGCACTACAAATAATTCAAAGGCAACAGAAATGCTTTACAGTATTGCCAAAGGTGATCTACAGGAGTTCTTGGGGACAAAGACGACTGTAACAGTGGAGAGCAGCAGAGAAACATATTAAAGAAGTAATTCTCATCAATGTAGGTTGCAGAGAATTGTAGGGATGCTCACAAAAACTACAACGCATTTTAAAACTCAGATGGAGTGACATGATTCTCAAGATGACCGTGGACACAAGGAAGCGCATATTCACTATTCTAAACTTATCCTACAGTGAGGCTACCCAGGCTAAGCCCCAGTAAGTTGTGTCTATCTCTGTTTTATGTGTTGATACACTTGCTTGTGTACTTTCATTCAATGAAACTACTTCATTATCTTGAGTACTTAAGAAAGCATCAGAATGATATGTTCAGATGAAGACAGTAAAGTACTTTATACTCCCTTAGCCAGGCTTGATCTGCATATTTTACTTTTCTTTTCTTGCATTCCCTCATCCTGATGATGGATCACAGAGTGTGATCTGAAGCGTTGATGCTAAAAAACATACACAATCAAATCGAGAAACAAAATTTACATTGCAAATGGATTGTGGAAATCTAATAAAGTTAATTAGTATAGTACTTGTTCATGATAGAAGACATACAATTCTCAAATAAGGTGTATAAAAATGTTTGATTTTGTGGCACATTTACATTTTTTGGTCCCAATAGTTACAAAAATGTTATCAGACTTCCATTTAGGTATTACTAGGAAAAGAATAACTGGAGTTTCAATTTTTCTATGCCAATGAGAGCCTGAAAACCCCTAAATGGAAGAGCTCTAGATTGGTAAAGAAAAATTAGAACCAAAAATAAGAATGACAATAGGGAACGGTGTCACTTCAAGTTCCTTGTTTTGTGGGATCTTTACTTCAACTAATTTTCTCATCCCTTTGCATCAGCATGCAATCTAAGGATTACAATTAGATGACTGAAACAGTAGAGAGCAACAGTGAAACATATTAAGCAAGTAATTATCATCAAGGTAAGAGATCAAGAATTGTAGCGATGCTAGCAAAAGCTAATGTATTTGAAAGCTCAGATGGAGCAACATGATTGTCAAGATGGTAGTCAAGGCAAGTATGTAATTAAATTCACTCTTCTAGACCTATCCTGCATTGAGGTAATCTAAGCTAAATCCTTGCGTCTATCTCTGTTTGTATATGTGTTGATTCAGTTGCTTGCTTACTTACACTCCATGAAACTACTTCATTAACTCTAGAAGTTAAGAAATAATAAGAATGATATGTCCAGCTGAAGACAGTCTAGCACTTGTTCATGATAAAAGATAAATACAATTTGAATTCTCAAATTAGTTGTATATGAATGCTTACATCCTAGAAGCTTTATGGATTGTCAGAATTAATATTTTGTTGCACAATACATTTTAACTCTGGTTTCAATACTTAACAAAATGTAATCAGACTTCCATTTAGGTAATACAAGGAAAAGAACAAATGGAATTTTAATTATTTTTTAAACAAACTGAAGCTTGAAAACACGTAAAAGTAAAATTGGAACCAAGATTTGAGATTGAATTGCCCTTGACATGATAATCTGCCTATCATCTTGCTTTATGGATTGTTCTATTTCATGTTAACACCTTAGTGGTTGCAGATTATGTCATGTCCCCTTTTCAAAAAAATTAAAAATAATAATCTTTTCTAAGGCAGGCAAGCCCAAAAAGGTGAAATTTCGGAAAAAGGGGATAATCTTTGGAAGCTAATGGACTAATAAATGAAAATTATTATTAAAATATGTTTTATTAACCCCTCTTGGACGTGAGTTAGGGTTATGCCCTTTTTTAAGGAGTTTGGAGGCATTTTGGGCTCATTCCAGAACTTGATTTTTGCTCATTTCTTTGTTGTTCTTCAGAGGTTGCCAAACCTGTGGAGAAGGAGACCCAAGAACGAGCGTTTGTAGGTTTCCAGGAAGGCTAAGGACGGGAGTTTGAAGCCATTCCATGTGCATGCTCATGCAGAGTTTGCCTTTGTGCTGAACAGTGCAAATTTGTGAATTTTCGGGTGTGTTTTTTGTAAGAGTTTGGTGTTTCTGGTTGAGTATTTCATATCAGTTTGGGTTGTTGTTGCATATCAGACATTAAGATGTTAAAATAGAGCTGAATATATGTATTTGGCTATGATTATACTTCTGTGATAGATTATTAGTGTTTTTGTGGTGTTTTCGGCTATTTTGTGTTGTTTTCGGAAGCTCGATGAGCATTGTTTTTGTCCTCCATTTGGGAGCTGTTGTGTAAATGTTATACAAATCTGGAAATGTCATTTTGTAGGCTGTTATGCTGCTGAAATTTCTATAAAAATGTCCACTTTCAGATTTATTAATAATATGTGAAGCTGTGAAGCTTTTGGCACTATTTCCGGCATACCCGATTTGGGGTTTATTGAGAAATTGGTGGATCTTTGAAATATTGGTTGTTTGATCTTAAAGATCTGATTAGAGGCTTGAAATATCATATAAAATCAGAAAAGAGACATTTCAGTGGTATCAGAGCTATGATCTTGCTAGCCTGAGGGTTTGTAGAAGTTTGCATGTCAGTTTTGACAACTACCCAAATCTTGCATGTCATAATTTATGATTGCATGTTGCTTCTAATCAGCTGCATGTCAAAATTTATTGTTGCATGCTACTTCTAATCATTTGCATGTTAGTTCTTGGTGAATTTGGTGGTTGCATGTTGCTTCTAATCAGCTGCATGTCAAAATTTATGGTTGCATGCAACTAAGTGAAAGAGAAAAGGATATTTGCAGCGAGAAAAGAATAAAGAAATTTTGATCAAACCTCCAGTTGAAAGTAAAAGTACAAAATCCAAAGAAGGAAAAAGTATGGCTTATCCAGATGAGATGGCAAAGAAATTCTTCCAAGACATCCAAGGTATTTGTCATAATTACTAGTTGCTGTAGCTGCATATTGCAAGTAGTTTAAGTCTCATATTTGTATTGAATATTGCCAAATTAGTTGCACATTCATGTTAAGTTATTGTTTAGACAATCTAGAGTCTTTTTTGTAAGCATTCTCTTTGATGCAAATCGAAACAAGAGTCCTTACAGCAATCTAAAAATTATATCAGTCATATGACCCCTTGCTTGCAAAGTGTTTGACGAAATGTCAAACAACTGAAGTATAAAGATTTTTGGTGTTTGAAGAAGTTATAACATATTGGGGTTACACTCTACTTTCTCTAGAATGGACAGGTATAGTACAGAGTCTCAGAGGACACAATCTTGGACAATTGATATCCAGAGTCAGAACAGTAGAAAGGATGGTTATTTAGACATTCAAGATAAACTTAGGAAAATAAGCCATGACATGTCTGAACAGTTGGTTAAGCACCACCGTATGAGGAATGACATGCTGTCTGACCCAGCTAAGGTGGATAAGTTGACTGGATTTCTATTTGGCAGTTTTTCTCATAGGGCAGATGACACAATTACCAAGAACTTGCATGAGGAGTTTGAGAAACTAGCTTATAGCCAAGTAGAGGTCTCAGATTCTACTCCGCCACAGGAGGTAGTGAGAAAGGATATTACGCAGATTGACAGTAATGGTCAACTTGATACTCAAATTGAGGCAATTGTATATAGGTCATCAAAGGGTGATGTCACAGGTATTCAGAATGGTATAGTTACAACAGGCAGTGACTACAGCGTAGTGGGTTCAGATGATGATTATGAGGATATTGTTGTGCATGATGGTGAGATACCTGGTAGAGATGAGCAGACATTGAGCATTCATGACTTTGCTGAGAAAGAGTACCAGCCACAGTTAGATGCTTCATCACATGAGGTTGAGGCTGGTAGTACTTCACATGATATGTCTAGCCAGCTGAAAGTGAACAAAGATAGTATTGTGACTTCATTATCTCATCATGACAGGTATGTGGAGTTAGTTGGTATTGGTCATATTACTCAGGTGAGGAGTTTGCTTGAGTTACCAGCTGATTCTAGTTTACGGATATGGACTCGAGATTGTTATATTGACATTTGGGATTCAATTGACTGGAGATCTTTAACACTTTTTGGTAGCAGTGTTTGTTTGGGTGCTATCATGGATTTGATTAGCAGATTGCACGGTGCTGTCTTTTCTTGTGCTAGCAGCTTGTCCGATGTTGGTATTAGTTTTTATACACCGGTGTTGGGCTTTGTTCATATATCCAATCGATCATTTTTGCTGGAATGTGTTGATGATCTTTCATATTTGGCAGTGTATACAGATGAGTCCCAAGATCATATTAGCATTGATGACATCCAGGAGGATGCAGTGGGCAATTTTGAAGACTTAGTTTCCTTGGCGGTTTCTTTTGGTACAGAGGAGTTGGATAGCAGTGCTACAGTTTTTGATACTCCGTATGTTGATATGAGCTTTGGAGTTGATTCGCAAGATATGGATGGTAATACTCTAGAGACCAGTAACCTTGAGGATACACCTTTAGACAATGCGTCAGAGGAGGTTTGTAGGATACAGTCTAGCCAGTGCCATCATGTGTCCAGTCAGTTGAGAATTAGTGAGCGAGATATTGCTATCGCTTGCCAGCATTTCGATGCTGCTTATCAGTTGTTAGCAGTTTATGGATGGGGTTCTCCTACTAGTGATGAGCAGGGAGGCAGTTATCTTTTCTTGACAGAATTCCACTCTTTATGGGAGGCTATCCGGATTCTGAGACAGGATTATATGCAGTTGGTAGCCGACAGAGATTATCTTATGGAGTGGGGGAGTACAACATACGATGCATTATTGGCCAAGGAAGATGAGGTGAGTGAGCTTACTCAGCAGCTCGAGGTGACTTCTGAGATTCTTGAGAGTACACAGTTGGCTTTCAAAGAGTCACAGTTTCATTTGGCTAAGGTGACCATGGAGTTAGAGAAACTACAGTCTTTACCAGATTCTATACAGTCACAAGCTGTGGTGCCTGGTGATCTAAGGATGTCCATGGTCGAGATTGTCAAAGACAGTGGAGATGGGGATGCATCCATCCTTGATACTAACATTGGCATATTAGGTTCGTCCCCACTAGAGTTAGGTTCAGTTAAGTTGGGTGTTGCAGCAGATTGTTGTGGTATGCCTGACATGGTGGTGACCTTTAGTACTAATGGCACAAAGACTAGAGATGTTGTATCAAAGACCATGTGTGATGTTGGTGAGCTGACAGTTGGCTTGGTTCCTGCTAGTAATACTACTCCCTTGACGATGTCTTCAGAGGTAGTAATCAGTTCCAACTTGGTTAGTGATCGATTCCAGTTAGTTACATCTGGATTGCAGTCTGAGCCACTAACTGAGATTGGTGCATTCTATCGACATTACATTGTGAGATATGCTCATCAATTCACCTTTGATGACCATGTTGATGATATGATGATACAGAGATGTACTTTGGTTCCTAGTGCTTATCATCAGTTATGGGATAGTTTGACGCCTCGGGATGAGAGTTGTAATGGGCATGACATGGCGATAGGTTCTACGGTTGACAGCTTGATAATACATGACTTAGAGCAAGAGTTTGGGAGTGATGCTTCAGCGATTGTTGTTATTGATTCTACTCCTTTGGCTATGACATCTCCTGACTTAGCTGGTGATCAGTCACAGTGGGTTGTATCACTTGTTCATGGTGAGTTGTTGGCTGAGGTTGGTTCTTTTTATCAGCATTATACTGCAGGGTATGTACATCAGTTAGCATTTGATCCTTGTGTTGAGGAGTTGATGGCAGGAAAATTTGGTTTGGGTTCCATTTCTTGTTGTTTATCTTGTGATGTCTTTTCACCATCAGCAGTGCATGGGAGTTATGGTTATGAGACAGTGGCCAGTGATCTGCAGAGTTGTGTTGACTGCAGGAGTTGTACAGTGTGTGGATTCTCCATACTTGGTACAATTTCATTCGGGAGTGTTCACCATTGTTGTAGAGTTGGACTGTACATTCCGTATAGGCTAGTGGGATGCGTTGATAGTATTTATTGTGTTAGCAATTTGATTTGTCTACTTTACTTGGGTTTTGATGTTCTAAGAGTTTGTGTCTCATGGGTTTCTGACTGTGGAAGTTGTGACTTTGGAGTTTGGTTGAGCAGTAATTGTCAGTTTGATTATGGATTCCTCTTGGTTATATTGCAGAGGATATTGCAGGAGCCTGTGTTAATTGAGAATAGTATAGTTCATGACTACATTTGGGATCCAGGTGGATTGATTGGTTTATTGTTCAGCCATTGCTTGAGAACAAGCAATATTTGGAAGGGGAGGACTTGTCATGTCCCCTTTTCAAAAAAATTAAAAATAATAATCTTTTCTAAGGCAGGCAGGCCCAAAAAGGTGAAATTTCGAAAAAAAGGGATAATCTTTGGAAGCTAATGGACTAATAAATGAAAATTATTATTAAAATATGTTTTATTAACCCCTCTTGGACATGAGTTAGGGTTATGCCCTCTTTTAAGGAGTTTGGAGGCATTTTGGGCTCATTCCAGAACTTGATTTTTGCTCATTTCTTTGTTGTTCTTCAGAGGCTGCCAAACCTGTGGAAAAGGAGACCCAAGAACGGGAGTTTGTAGGTTTCCAGGAAGGCTAAGGACAGGAGTTTGAAGCCATTCCATGTGCATGCTCATGCAGAGTTTGCCTTTGTGCTGAATAGTGCAGATTTGTGGGTTTTCGAGTGTGTTTTTTGTAAGAGTTTGGTGTTTCTGGTTGAGTATTTCATATCATAAGATAAGTAGGAGATGATTTCCACAGCTAGTCAAATTGTGATGTGAATATCAGGATTTAACTGTGTGATTTTTGAGTCAAACTCGATGACCCATGTTTCATGAGTAGTGATTCAACATGAATCCATCTCTCATGAGAATAAATGGAACACTTTAGCACTCATTGGATCTAGGTGATGCTCACAGGGGTGAAGCACCGGGACTTCCCGGGAGGTCACCCATCCCAGTACTACTCCAGCCTGAGCGCGCTTAACTACGGAGTTTCCTCCATAGTTAAACCCAAAGCTTGCAACCCCTGTGAGCATCACCTAGATCCAATGAGTGCTAAAGTGTTCCATTTATTCTCATGAGAGATGGATTCATGTTGAATCACTACTCATGAAACATGGGTCATCGAGTTTGACTCAAAAATCACACAGTTAAATCCTGATATTCACATCACTATTTCATATCAGTTTGGGTTGCTGCTGTATATCAGACATTAAGATGTTAAAATAGAGCTGAATATATGTATTTGACTATGATTATACTTCTGTGATAGATTATTAGTGTTTTTATGGTGTTTTCGGCTATTTTGTGTTGTTTTCGAGAGCTCGATGAGCATTGTTTTTGTCCTTGATTTGGAAGCTGTTGTGTAAATGTCATACAGATCTGGAAATGTCATTTTGTAGGCTGTTATGCTGCTGAAATTTCTATAAAAATGTCCACTTTCAGATTTATTAATAATATGTGACGCTGTGAAGCTTTTGGCACTATTTCCAGCATACCCGATTTGGGATTTATTGAAAAATTGGTGGATCCTTGAAATATTGGTTGTTTGATCTTAAAGATCTGATTAGAGGCTTGAAATATCATATAAAATCAGAAAAGGGACATTTCAAATTAACATAGTGGTTGTGTCTTGATCTTCGGGACGGTTTTGTCTGTTTCAAATGAAAACCAAGGTTAACAATAGGAAATAGTGTCTCTTCAATTCCTTTTTGTGTGGGGTCTCTTCTTCAGCTTATCTGTTCTTCCCTTTGCATAATATGCCATCTAAGGATCACAAAATAACACTAAAATTAATTCAAAGGCAATCGAAATGAATTGAAGAATCGCCATGGGTAAGGGCAAAAAATGACTGTAACAGTAGAGAGCAGCAGTGGAACGTACCAAATTAACAAGTATTCTGATCAAGGAAGGTTATAGAGAATTTTAGGGATGCTAGCAAAAGCTACAATGCATTGGAAAATTCAGATGAAGTAACATGATAGTGAATGCAAGGAAGTATATATTCACTCATCTAGGTATTAGAAACAACTTAATCATTGTTGCAAATTTCGTCTTGTAAAATAAGCTGTGTCCCAACTTGCTATCAGCATAGAAGAGCTATTTTATGCTACGCTTGTAGCCTGTAAGAAGATATGTGGGCATTGTGCATATTTGCATAAGTTATACATAGGGTAGATGGCAGCCTTAAAAGGAATCACCTTGCAGTCTTAAATTGTTGTTTCAATGGCATAGGACTTGGGAAAAGTACATAACAAAATCAGAAAAGTGCAATGCTTGTTGCTGAACCTTGCATTGGAATATCGAGGGCCCAAACAGATTACGGATCAAATGTAACTCATGAACACGAAGTATAACTATGATGTTTTTATGTTAGAACAGAAGTGTCGTAATTCGACTCTTGACTCAACATCAAATACTAGCTCGAAGGACTAAACAACCCAAAACTACCTAACGAGTGTGTGTAAGTATAAATAGCCATGCGAAAAATAAATACCCCCACCAAGGAGCCAATAAAGTTGAAAAACATATGGCAATGTTAAATGAAAGCTAAGAGCTATGAATTTAACATACCGTGATTCTCTTCACTGTCTTCAATGCTCGCTGATGGATCAGGCGTGACCTCAATCTGCAATACTCGGTCTGAAAAGTAACAATTATCAAAGGCAAAGGAGAAATCTAGGGCACACTTAATATTCCTATCCGAGTCACCTTCCACAATCATATTTGAATCTGACTCGGACCCTGCCCAACCCTCCATTTCTTCCGCCTGCAACTCTGAACTTAAATATTTATCCCAAAAGGCAACCCAATACTATATCCAATGAGGTTTATTGTCTGAATTTTTCGCTGAATTGTGTCAAAATCTAGTATAACTGTAAATTTGAAACCATTGTAATGGGTTGTTTAAATTCCATGTGAACTATGTCAAAATCCAGTGTAAATTTGAAACCATCGTGTAATGAATTGTTCAAATTCCATCTGAAATATGTCAAAATCTAGTATCATTTGAAACCATCGGAATTGATTGTCCAAATTCCATCCGAATTGTGTCAAAACGAAAAAAAAAAAGTTAAAATCCAATATTATGGGTTGTCTATATTCAATATAATCATGAATCATGCCTAACCCTGTACTAAAAAAGCACCCTATTCAATGGGTCGTCTTTCTCAATCTGAATTGAGCCAAAGCATAAGCCAGCTAGCGTAGAAAGATCTGAATTGTCAAACATTCTGCCCTAATCCATCATTCAACAAATTGCTGACTCGCTAGGTATAAACGGGGAGGTACAAGCACCGACCGAGAGAACCTAGAATCTTCCAAGATAATTAAAAATTGACTCGCACATGTAGAAATAAAATGAGCTGGCAATCTCGGCTGCTCGAGTCGCTATCACTCGTGGACTAAAAAATGTACACAATTACAACATAAAATGTAGGGAAATGGACCCTTAGCTGAAGGGAACGTCTAAATGGGAAACTACAAAAATAATAGTGGGGCTAGAATTAACTCTACCAACTTAGAAATATATTTCTAAAATCTGCATTCCCATTCCAATAAAATTTGAGGAGGAACATCAAGTTTGCCTATTTTTTTTATCAATACAAAAATATATTTTTAATATATATTTTTAATTTAAAAATAATAAAATTCATAAATCCTAATTTCTATCAATTTTGAAGTTTAAATTTTTAAGTTGGGTTCTTAGAAAATCATGGGGCCACTAAATATTCTTAAAAAATCTAAGCACCGCCCACTAATTTTTTCTAGGAAGCCTCCTCTAGGGGACCTCGTCCTTGTAGGTAACACCTACGTTTTCAGTAGTTTATTATTTAACTAAAAGTTCTTACAACTCCATTTGTGAAACCTTATACAAGTGTTGTGTTATATAAATTATTTATTAGAAAGTCTCTTAAGCTCGTCAATTGATAAGTAGAGAAATTGTGATATTGCTATCAAGATTCAATTGTTTAGTTTTTGTTGTCTCATGTTTCAATAGTTGTTCATAAGAACCTGTTTCATCTAGTATCATTTCATGTCATTCAAATATTTTGGGATTTTATATATTTGTTAGGCGCTCCTTATTTTCATTTGCATCAAAAGAAATATTATGAAGAGTATGGCTTAACTGAGGTCAAGATGAATTCTGACCTACATCAAATCCCACCATTGCTTTAGAAACCAAGGTTATAATCTTGTTAAGCACAAAATGACTAATTACCAAAGAATTTCAAAGCAATATTTAGGAAAAATGACATCACTTAGGAACATCTTTAGCTTTTAAGCACTAACAACCAATTAATAGACACAATGATAGCTTCTTGAAATGGGTGCTAAAAATCAAGACAATAATTGGCTCTAATTGAGGATCAAGACTTCTAAGGATGTAGAAGGGACCTCGAATCTTTGGTTTAGATTATATTTGGAAACAAAGTCTAGAAACAAAATTAACTTTAAAATGTGCTTGAAGGGACAAAGTCACACACCAAAACTGAGGCACAATAGATAAACTAATAACTTAAAAGAACATGGGATGCCTACTTTAGAATTGGTATAAATTTAAGTCTCGCCATGTGGAAGTGGCCATACTGATTCATCTATACATGCCAACTTGAACACACTTGACTCATCTTGAAAGCATCCTTCCATAAAGGAATATATTTTTATATTAACTCCTAATTTAGGTTCCTTTCTCTTATCCCATAATAATACCACATATATTTAATGGCCTACATTTTCCACTCTTCTGTAAAATGTTATTTTTGCATTTCTCTACCTTAGCCTAAGACTTGAATTCCACATAATCCCTATCACTCATTGACATTAGCCAATTCACCGCCCTCTCAGAGATTCATGTCATGTGGCTTGACATTTTTAGACAAGTACACATCGTGAAGACATTTGTGTGGCACACTGATGTTCATGAATCTACAAAGGTGTGGGTTATTGTTGGAGCATTACAAACTGTCAACTTGCATTAGTAACACATGAATGATGGGCTTGTCTCCATAGGGTTCCATCTGATTGTATTTTATACCTGTTGTAAGGACAAGTCTTACTCCTTAACCCTAACTTCTCTTAGGGTCTCCTCTAGGCCACTCCTTTAGCCTGTCAAGGTTCTTACACTAACCCTAACTTAAAAGGATTACACTCCTAATCCTCCCTTCTTTCAACTTTTCCACACCAATATAGAAATCAACTCCATCCTAGCAATACTCCTAAGATGCATAATTAGGTCACTCACATCAAATGACAACACATGATCACAACCTACCCAAAATGAAGAGAGAAAATTGTTCTTAGGACATCAGGGCCATTCCAATGCATATCAACCAAAAATTCATAGAAATCTCTATCAATTTCAAGAAATTGCTCCAAACTAGACCTAATAAGGCTACAAGGAATTGGGCCTCCAAACTCACCAAATGACATATAACTTGGAAAAATAGCTTAATGAGGGGGCAATCAAACTACATATCTTGATACCCTTTTGGAAGACCATTGATATTTACCTGGTCTCACTTCCCCAACCTATATGTATAGTGGGTTGATGTATTTCAGCCTAAATTTAAGGGTTTCCCAATATGTTGACAGAGTTCACAAGGGTTTGTTCAAATCCCTATTAAATCATGTCACCATAACTTCTCCTTGGGCACAAGACTTCTCCACTCTCATATCCTTCTCTCCATCCACTTCGATTGAAGCATTCATTGCACTCAATCCCATTAAATGTTGTTTCAATCTCTATGATCCCTAACCATGCTCACTTGGCTTGCCTAGGGCATCACTGCAAAAAGGCCAAACTTTCTTTCCAAGGCCCAAGCACTTGCATGCCTATAGTACAAGGAGTCTTCTCACACATTCCAAGAGACCATACAAATGTTATGGTGGAAAGGTGAGTTAAGAATCCATCTTCCAAAACTGTCTGATTTAAACTAGCGACTGTGCAAGAACCAAAATATTTACAAAATGAAAAGGAATGCAAAAAAAAGACCTAACTAACCATGAAAAAAAGTTATTAATCACATCTATTTACTCATTCATAGGTCATAGTATAGAGTTTAATCCATTAACTAATCAAATGAAGTAAAATGGCTTTGACTGTGGCAAAATTGCTCAGCAAAATGCTTGTTCATTAACTAAAATTTCATCAAAATGTCATCCAACCCCTGTCATAGGTCGAGGGAGGCCTTATATAGTTCTAATACTAATGATCCAATTTCTTTGAGGTGGTTATTCAACCCTATGCCTACATTTGTGCTTTTTGCAATAAAAGTTGTCATGACAACTTTTGGTTTTTTGCAAAGTTGTCATGCAACTTGACAACTTTTTGTCTAATTGGACCAAGCTTGGTCAAAGCCTCCTGAAACTCTACTAAATTCTTGAACATGTCACTTAGGACATGAAATTACCATTCCACCCTTTCCTTGTCCAATCTAGCCCTCCAAATGCACAAATACCACTTTTAACAAGAATGACAACAATTGCATCACACTTAGCAACACTGGACAACTAAGTAATATTGCATGTTCCTAAGGACCTAATTAGACCTCCTAATGGAAAAGTCACACTCTAGGACTTTCTAGCCTCTTTATTACACTAGTGGCTTGGCTAAGGCTACTACAAGCCAAAACTCAACTAGGAACCCTAGGTTGCCAATTAGCCTTACCTAGGTGCTCCTGCGCCATGCTCCCTACAAGAGTAAATCATGTCACTCATGTAGACAAGATGTTCTCAGCAATTCCCAACTTCTTGAAATCTATAGTTGCAACCCATGTTGCCTCTTACTCTAGCTTAGCTTTCCACTTAATGAGATGTTCTATGTACACCTTATGTCTAATATTCCCCTTGACTCTTGAATCCAGTACTTTCCTTGCCTCTAGTTCTAACTTAGGAGGAAAAAAATTAGGTGTTACATCCTTTCCAACCTTATGTTTGTTCATGTCTACTACATTCAGAGGTCCCATAAACTTGGTTAGGTGTACCACATTGAAGACAAGTTAGATGTTCAAATCACTAGGTAGATCCACCTTGTATGAATTAGCTCCATATTTAGCTATGATCTTATAGGTTCCCACTCTCTTCATTTGTATTTTGGTAGGTACTCCTTTCTGCAACCTAGATTTGTTAAAGTGTACCTTGACATAGTCACCTACTACAAGCTAAACATCCTTCCTCTTCTCATCCACTTTGGTCTTCAACCTTTGTGTAGTTTCTTGTATAGTCTTCTTCACCTATTCTTGAATCTCCTTCATGGTTTGGGTGAAGTCTTCTTCCTCGCCACTCCTAAATTCCATAGCTTCAAGGTCCCCAAGTTCACACACACCCGTTGGATGCATTTGATAAACAATTTCAAATGGGCTTCTACCTGACGCAAGCAAAGGGTGAATAACTAGGGCCAAAGGCTCACCCACCTATCCAAACCACCATGCAAGAGTTAACACAATGGAAGCAAACATAAAGAACAACAACCAAAGGAGGAAGAAGAGACAAATACTTTTATTGATTCATCAAAACATCTTCATACATGCCCAGCTGTAAGGCCTTCTAGGTTATGGCCAAATACAAATACATTCACATTCAAAGATCCAACAACAAATTTGCACTTTCAGTTCTGCTCTCTAATCCTCTTCCAAAAACTTCTCCCAAAAAATTTTCTAACTCTAAGCCTAAACACTCTATATAGACTTGCCAAAATGGCTTACATATTATTCTAGAACCTTACATAAGAGGAAGGCTGACCTAATAATGGTTTGGACACATCCCTATAAAAGATCTTAACACAAATGTTGCGATCAAAATAAATCTCATAAGTCGGCTCACAGAAATCACGTCCAAATGCTGACACTCATCATACACTGGGTAACTCAGCACATGAAGAGTCACTCAGCATACACTGGGTAACTCGGCACATGAAGGGTCACTCGGCATACACTGGGAACTAGCACTCAAAAATAACTGGAAACTGGCACTTGGCAATAATTGGAAACTCGATAGCAATTGGCAGAATGAGAAAAAGGTGTAAGATTACAAGGAAACCCAAGATGCTCCTACATCAGACAACCAGGGTTGGGAGAAATGATTCTCCTGAATCATTAAGATGTTACAACCTAAGCTAAATCCAACTTAGATTGAGAAATCCATGAAGCATCTTCAATAGGTATGTTCTTCCACTTCACCAAATATTCATAGTAATCTTTTCCTCTTGTGCTCTTGCCAACTCTTTGATCCAATATCTATTCAATTTCTTCAATCTACTTCTTAGGATAATCTTTTGATACAACAACTTCATCATCTGACTCATGATACTTATACAAATTAGAAATATTGAATATAGGAGATATATCCATGTCATCAAGTAACTCAACCTCATAAGCATTACCACTATCAAACTTCTTCAAGATCTTACAAGGTCCAAATTTTTTCGTCTTCAACTTACTATATGTTCCAACTGGGAATCTTTGTTTCTTCAGATGAACCATCACCTCATCACCGACTTGAAAATCATGGTGCCTTCTTGACTGATCAACATTCTCCTTACATTTCGAATTACTTTGTTCCAACCTCAACTTCACTTCCTTATGCAAAGACTCCATAAAATCGACAAATTCTTCTCCTACAACGCTTCTCTTTTCTTCACCAACAACATCTCTCAAACCTGATATACCTCTAGGATGCATTCCAATAACAATCTCAAAAGGTGTCTTCCATGTACTCCTATTCATAGAATTGTTATATGCAAATTCAACTTGTGCCAATACCATCTCCCAATTACTTGGCTTATTCCCAACTAAACATCTCAGAAAATTACCCAAGCTTCTATTCACAACTTATGTCTGTCCATTTGTTTTTGGATGGAATGTAGAACTAAACTTCAGCTCAATATCCATCTTCTTCCACAAAGTCTTCCAAAAATAATCAACAAACTTACTATCTTTGTCAGAAATAATACTTCTTGGTAATCCATGCAATCGCACAATCTCTTTAAAGAAAATTTTAGCAACATCCTCAGCATCTGATGTCTTCTTACTTGGTTTGAAATTAGCCATCTTAGAAAATATGTCCACTACAACAAATATGGAATCATACCCTTTCATTGTCTTAGGCAATCCAAGAACAAAATCCATACTGATGTCAGTCCAAGGTTTCTCAAGAATAGTAATAGGTGTATATAAACCAATATTTTGACTCACCCTTTTGCAACTTGACAAATTCCACAACTCTTTACAAATTTCTGAACATCCTTATACATTTGTGGCCAATAATACTTCTCTTTCAGCAAACTCAATGTCTTATCAATTCCAAAATGTCCAACTAATCCACCACTATGTTTTTCCTTAATCAGATTCAACCTCATAGAATATTTAGGAATACACAATTGAATACCTTTGAACAACATACCTTCTTGAATGAAATGCTCATCATACTTACTTATGTGATCTATCAAATTTAGTGCCCTGCACTCTCTCCACACCTCAGAAAAATTAGGATTAGCATCATACAACTCTTTCATTTCATCAAAACCAAGAACTTCAACCTTCATTTCAGTCAACAAAGAATGTCTTTGACTCAATGCCTCAACAACTCTGTTAGTAACTCCACTCTTATGCTTGATAACAAATGTAAAACTTTGCAAGTACTCAACCCACTTCATATGTCTTTAATTCAATTTATGTTGACTTCCCAAGTATTGTAAAGCTTTATGATCAATATATGGTACAAACTCTTTAGGAATCAAATAATGTCTCCACTTCTTCAATGCTTGGACAATAGCATAAAATTCTTGATCATACATAGAATATTTCCTTTTAGCATCATTCAACTTTTCACTAAAGAAAGCAATAGGCTTACCTTCTTGACTTAATACAGCTCCTATTGCATTATCACTTGCATCACATTCAACTTAAAGTACTTTGTTGAACACAGGTAAAGCCAATACAGGTAATTCAGCAACCATTTGTTTCAAAGTCTCAAAACTCTTATTAGCTCCATTTGTCCACTTGAATTCATTTTTATCTCCCCTCATTGTTTCAGTCATAGCATTACAAACAAAACTAAAATTCTTTATAAACTTTTTGTAAAAACTAGCCAAACCATGAAATGATCTTACCTCACCCACATTCTCAAGTGTAGGCCATTCCAAAATTGCTTTAACCTTCTCAAGATCCATCTTCAATCCATCATCTGAAATCACAAATCCCAAATACACAATCTCCTCTTGCATAAAAGAACACTTTTTTAGATTAGTCAGCAAATTTTCCTCTTTCAACCTCTGTAATACTTGTCTAATATTCTCAAGATGTTCTTCCTTAGTCTTGCTGAATATCAAAATATCATCCAAATAAACAATCACAAACTTACCCAAGAATCTTTTTAGAACTTCATTCATCAACCTCATGAAAGTACTAGGTGCATTAGTCAAACCAAAAGGCATAACTGACCATTCATACAAACCATCTTTTGTCTTGAAAGCAGTCTTCCATTCATCACCTTCTCTGATTCTAATATGATGATAGCCACTCTTCAAATCAATCTTGGTAAAATACTTTGCTCCACTCAAACAATCCATCACGTCATCCATCCTTGGCATAGGAAACCTATATTTCACTATGATCTTGTCAATAGCTCTGGAATCAGTACACATTCTCCATTCTCCATTCTTTTTAGGTGCTAATACAATAGGTACAACACATGGACTCGAGCTTTCTCTAATCAAAATTTTTTGTAACAACTCATGCACTTGTCTGTTAAGTTCCTCATTCTCTGTAGGTGTCAATCTATATGGTGCTTTTTTTGGAAAACTAGCTCCAGGAATTAGATCCATACAATGACTTATACTTCTTACTTGAGGTAAACCATCAGGAATATCATCAGCAATAATCTCTTTATACTCATTCAGCAATTCTATAATTTCTACTAGTACTCAGCTATCACTATTTGTTGTCAATTGGTCATTACTAGCTTCTGCTACTCTGTCATTACTACCAACACTTGGTCCTCTAGGAACTATAGCAAAAAAAACTTGATTCTTCTTTACTTCCTTTTCAAATTGTTTCCCATTAACCATGCAAACTTTTATTGTAGTGCAACTAACCTCATTTCGAATTTCAATCAAAGGCAACAATATTTGCTTCTTCCCATTCACGTAAAGAGTATATTGATTCAATCTTCCATCATGTACATCATATCTATCATATTGCCAAGGTCTACCCAACAAAATATGAGAAATATCCATAGACATAATATCAGACAAAACTTCATCAAAGTAATGTCCAATCTTGAACTTCACAAGGCATTGCTCACTTACCAGTATCTTATGCTCATCTATGATCCATGAAACATGATAAGGTTTGGGATGTTTCAGCCTCTGCAATTGCAACTTAGTAACCGGCTCCTCTGATGCCAAATTTGTAGAACTTCCACTGTCAATGATCACTTTGCAGCATTTTCTAGCCATCTTACATCTTGTCTTGAAAAGACTCCTTAAAATAGGTTCATCATCACTTCAATTATTACATAAGGTTCTTCTCACCATCATATTTTCTCCAACCTCAGGTCCACTTGGTGAACCCTCATCATCTCCTTGAATCACAGTATTTTTTTTACCTTGCCCACTTTCAGAGGATCTACATTCAAAAGATCTATGTCCCTCTTTACCACGTCTGAAACGATTACCATGAAATCCACCTCTAGAATAAGAATTACTTCTTCCTCGATAAGAATTACCACTTTTCCATTCAGTCTTGCCTTTGTCATAATTCTTCCATTCATATTTACCTTTATCCTACACAAAACTTTCAGATCTACCACCTTCACCATAAGATCTACCTCTACATCTATGGAATCTACCACCTCTACCTCTTTGTCTTTGTTCATGCTTCTTTGTCAAGATCTCCTTAGCTTTCAAGGCATATTGATATGCTTCTTCTATACTTTCCAACTTCACAAAACTTATTTCATATTGAATTCTAGATCTCAATCCATTAATGTAACTTGAAATTTTCTTAACATTATCATCCACATGTCCAAATCTGATGTCCAATCTATAGAATTCCTTGGTATACTCTCACAATCATGTCCTTTTGTTTCAAATTTTGCATCTTTCTCAACAAGCTAACTTGGTAATTAGTAGGGAGGAGCTTGTTTTTTGCCTTGTTCACCATCTTTGGCCAAGTTCTGATCTTCTCCTTTCCTTTGTCTATCAGTTTGCAAGTGCTCCCACCATAGTGATGCATGACCTTTCAACCTAGTGACTGCAATCTTCACCTTTCTATTATCAGGAGTGTTTTCATACTCAAAGAAATTCTTTTTATCAGAGATCCAATCGAACACAACATTGGTATCCAATTTTCCATCATAAGGAACAACTTCTATAGCAAGCTTTGAATTTTCCCTAAACAACACTCGCAACAATCTTTCCTCATCTTGATCTTCTTCAAGTTCTGGATTATGGTTTGGTGTTGTTGCTTCATCATCACTTACATCATCAAGATGTGCTCCTCTCCTTTGGGCTATCTCTACAGCATCTAATCTGGCTATAATTTGTCTCAACTGATCCAATATAACATCATTGACATTTCTTCTACCACGAACCATTTTTACAAATCAGGTTCCTATATAGGTCAAATTTGTAGATCTACCACCCTACAACAAAATCCAAATTATGGTTCTACATGATCCAATCTCCACAAGGACGAACCTCAAGCTTTGATCCCAATTGACAACAGAAAAGGGTGAATAACTAGGGCCAAAGGCTCACCCAACTATCCAAACCACCCTGCAACAGTTAACACAATAGAAGCAAACACAAGGAACAACAACCAAAGGAGGAAGAAGATAAATACTTTTATTGATTCATCAAAACATCTTCATACATGCCCAACTATAAGGCCTTCTAGGTTATGGCCAAATACAAATACATTCACATTCAAAGATCCAACAACAAATTTGCACTTTTAGTTCTACTCTCTAATCCTCTTCCAAAAACTTCTCCAAATTTTTTTTCTAACTCTAAGCCTTAACACTCTACATATACTTTCCAAAATGGCTTACAAATTATTCTAGAACATTACATAAGAGGAAGGCTGACCTAATAACAATCCCAGTAAAAGATCTTAACACAAATGTAGCGATTGAAATAAATCTCGCAAGTCAACTCGCATAAATCACATCCAAATGCTGACACTCGGCATACACTAGGTAACTCAGCACATGAAGAGTCACTCAGCATACATTGGGTAATTCAGCACATGAAGGATCACTTGACATACACTGGGAACTGGCACTTGGCAATAACTAGAAACTGGCACCAACTGGAAACTTGGCAACAACTAGCAGAATAAACAAAAGGTGCAGGATTACAAGGAAACCTAGGATGCTCCTATATCACTACCTATTGTTCTATTCACACTGTCATTATATGGATACTCTGCTTAAAGAATAATCACATCTCGTGTCTGACCATATTCTTTAGTTGGGCATCTTAACAAGTTACCCAATACCCTATTAACCACCTCACTTTGGCCATCAATATGAGGATAGTAAGCTGATCCAAAAGATAGGTTAGTTCCCAAGCTATTCCACAAGGTTTTCCAAAAATGGCTCATATGTTTGACATCCTTATCCAACACAATGCTTAGGGGTAGTCCATGGATCCTCACAATCTCTTTAAAGAATAGATGTGCAATGTGGCTAGCATCATGGGTAGTCTTTCAAGGTATAGAATGCCCCATTTTACTAAATCTGTTCACTACAACATAAATGCTATCACATCCATGTTTTGTCTTAGGTAATGCTACAATGAAGTCCATGCTAACACACTCCCATGTCCTATTATGGACTAATAAAGGTTGGTACAAACCTACATTAGTAGCTCCTCCTTTTTCCTTCATGCACAATACACACTGTTCCACATATCTTATCACATCTCTTGATGATTTTGGCCAATAGTAGAACTTGTGAACTAGTTTTAGGGTCTTGTTGATGCCAAAATGACCACTTAGTCTTCCATTATGCTTTTCTTGGATAAGGTTCTCTCTCATGGAACCCTTAGGAATACATAACCAGTTCCCCTTGAACAATAGGCCACTTTGCAAAGTATAATAAAAAAAAGAACTATGAAAGTGATTATAGAATTTAGAGCATACCTTATAAGATCCATCAAAATCTCCATCATCCTTGTAGATGTCCTTGAAACTCTCTATGCCAATGCTATGTAGTTGAACTTCTTAAATGATCAGCATCCTCCTACTTAGTGCATCTACAACCTTGTTCAATTTCCCCTTGTGCTTAATGGTGAATGTGAATGCTTGGAGATATTCCATCCACTTCAAAAATGTTTATTGCTTTACTTTTCTTGGGTATTGATGTAGCTAAAAATATCACAAACTCCTTGGGTAGAAGGTAATGCCTCCACTTCCTAAGAGACTGAACCAAGGCATACAATTCCAAGTCATAAGAAGAATACTTCTTCTTGGCTTCATTTATCTTCTGACTAAAGAAGTTTATTGGCCTACCTTCTTGAATTAACACACCCCTTACTTTCATACCACTTGCATCACACTCTAGGGTAAATAGTTTGTCAAAACTAGGCAATTTAAGGATAGGTTGTGTGGCTACTTGTTCTTTCAAATTTTCAAATGCATTTTCTGCTTTAGAAGTCCACCTAAACTTGGTCTTCATCCCACCCTTAATGGTTTCTAGTAATGGTGCACAAATAACATTGCAGTTCCTAATGAACTTTTTATAAAATTAAGCTAACCCAGGGAAACTTCTTACCTTTGTTGTTGTGGTAGGTGGTGGCGAGTTTAGGATAGTTGCAACTTTGTCTTGGTCCATCTTCAAAGACCCTTTGGATACTACAAATCCTAGGTATACAAGCTCTTACTTCATGAATTTACATTTCTTCAAATTGATTGCCAACTTCTCCTTATGCAACTTCCTTAGCACCATCTCCACATGCTCAAGATGTTCTTTTCTTGTCTTACTAAAGATGACTATATCATCAAGATATACCACTACAAATCTCCCTATGTAATCTATCAACACTTCATTCATGAGTCTCATGAATGTGCTAGGAGCACTTGAGAGCCCAAATGGCATCACATGCCACTCATACAATCCATCTATGGTCTTAAAAGTTGTCTTCGACTCATCACCCTCCTTTATCCGTATCTGATTGTAACCACTTTTGAGGTCCAACATTGTGAAGTATTGAGCTTCTCTATGAAAATCCATCAAGTCTTCAATTCTAGGTATGGGAAACCTATACCTTATAATGGTCCCGTTTATGGCCCTTGAATCTATACAAAGCTTTCATTTTCCTCCTTTCTTAGATGCCAAAACTATTGGCATTGCACAAGGGTTGATGCTCTTCTTTATCAGACCCTAGTCCAAAAGCTCTTGTACTTGCCTAGCTACCTCTCTATTCTACTCTAGGGTAAGTGTAATCACATAAAGATGGTCATCTAGACTATTATCCCCTCTTCTCAGCATTTTGGATAAATTAATTAATCATTTTCCTAGACCAAATTTCTAAAAATCAATTAATTTGGCTATGACCTATAGTTTGACTATGCTATCCTAAGTTCATTATTTGATTAAAAGAACATGTCCCCTTTTAATTAAATAAAAGACCCCATTCTTCTAACTCATTCAATGTGCACACATAAAGTCTTATTTCTATTTTGCAAATTAAAGGAAAAGAATTTTTTTGTCTCAAATGCAAAGTCAACTCTTTGTTTATTGGTTGACTTGTGGGTGTGCATGGATCAATCTCATTTTCAAACTCCACCCTTGATCATCCATCATTTGATCTTGATCTCCACCATCTATACATCTTTAAAAGAAAGAGCTCTCCCCTTGTCAAAGGATCTACATTCTTGAGTATTGTTATGCTATAGGTTTACCATTCGAATCCTTGAGAGCTTTTGTGGAGAACTTCCATCTTCTTTTCTATATTCTCTCATATCATGGAATTTTAGTGTAGTTGCATGTAGTTTAGTTCTCTTTTGCAATAATCTAGCTCACTTAGTAATTAGTTTGGATCTTGTAACACTCTCATTCTTGATAACATAGCTGCATTTTGCATATTCATACTAGTTTAATCCATACTTGCATTGCATACTTGAGGAACTCATTATGGGCACTTACATTATTGCTCTTGTCTCAAGGAACCTCCCATTGCATGGTTTACTAGCAAGGAATTTTTTCCTAAGGGTCAACTAAGAGCCCATTATATTTCTCAAAACACACTTCTTGCACTCCATGGATAGGGAGCTCTAAGCTGGCATCCAAGCATTCTAATCTCATGGAATCCCTTGGATAGAATGGTTTAGAGCATGACACCTTTTGAGTGTACATTTTTGGTGCCCATTTTCTACATTTTATTTTTTTACAGTCACAAATTTTGGGTGATACTTTTCCAGTATCATGTGACATTTGTTTTTACTTTCATGTGATACTTTTACTGCAATACTTTTCTAGTAAAAGTATCACATGCTCTTATTGAACTTTATCTCTTCAACATAGTAATTTTTATCACCCAAATTAAGAAGAAATATCACACAAAGGAAAATTTTCGCACAGGTATATTTTGAAGTATCGTATTATAGTCTTCTAGAAAAAATTGTTGCGTGGCTTGGATTTGCTTGATGTTTGGGTGATTTGGTCAATTTTTTAGTTGTCACTTGTTGTTTGTCAGATTTTACATGTCTGTGATTATTTCAAAGAGGTGTTTATAGGTTGTTTCCTTGAAATTCTTACATAACTTGAAAAGAATGCATGTCAAAGCTTCAAATGCATAAGGGCTACTAACACTTGTTTGTAGAGCTGTCCAAAGCATAAAAATCAAACTTGCTTGTTTTTCTTTTATTCCATGTGCGACATTCTACTAGTTGTTTTCATTTTGTAGGCACATTAAACTTGTGATTGGGATTCTTTGGTGATAGGAGAGTATGCTCTTCACCCTTGTGGTGAATCAAAAATATTGACTTGCCTTTGGATTTCAAAAGCAAGTGGATAATTGAAGCTTCTTGGCATGTTTGGGGAAAATGATCAAGATAGGAGAGTATGCTCTTTACCCTCATAGTGAATCAGAAATCTTGACTCTTGAAAGTGGATCCAATTTGATTTTAGTTAGAATCCTTTAGAGGGTCTTCTCTTGGGAAACCATAAGGAATGACCCAAGTAGGGAAAAGAAAACCTGGCTATTCCAACCCACTATAATCTCAAGGCTATCAAGAACATAAAACCTTGGTAGATATATTGTTTGTCTTTGCTTAGTGTGATTACTTGTGGGATTGGGACCATGAGGAAAATGCTAAGAAAGAATGCTTAAGGTACTCTTGTAGCCGCGAGGTCTATTATCCACCACAAGGTCGGGTGTCCCTTAATTGGGTGCAAGAGAAACATTATGAATGGAAGTCCTAAACACTCTAATTTAGTAGCTACCCTTTTTTGCCGCTCAACTTCTTGGTGCAAGGATCGATCCTAGTAGACCACCCAGATCACCCAAGATTTTATACTCACCATCTATGTTCCTTTGATTTTTCTTATGGCACTTCCATGAAAAAACCAATATCACTTGTGGGCAACCACTTGGTGTGAGGTGAAGGAGCACTTAGCGTGGGCCAAGTTGTTGAGTAATGAATTGTGACTTTAAGGTAGATTGTTTAGCAAGTGTTTTTGAATGTGCTAACCTATGTAAATGTTCTAAAAAATCAAACATCTTTGTAAAATTGGTAGGAAGGTCGTTTTGATATCAAAAATTCATATTGGCAAGGTTTTTTTGACCCTTGTTCAATTGTTTGAGGCATGTTAAATACCCTTACTATTTGCAAACCTTGATGTTCTTTGACATGAACTGAAGTCCTAAATTATCTGATTTGAAAACTACTTGATTGACCTACTAAAATGCAAAATTTTTAAATCAAAATTATATTTTTTCACATTTCACTAGCAAACTATCGTACTATCAATAGAGAAATATCATTTAACATTTTTTTTCCAAAAAGGTATTGCCTAGTTATGTTGAGTTTTATCACCCTAATTAAGAAAAAAATTTGCCCACAAAAAAAAGTGTCGCTCGGTTACTGTGAACTTTGTCGTACGATACTAATTGATGTCCTACTATCACCTAGATTCTAGAAGAATATCGCCTAGGTTGTTTTTCTGCCAAAATAGAGTCTATAGTGCATTTTAACTAATCTAGGGTCTTGTCGCTTCACTCCTTCTTGGTTCTGGTCTCAAATTTGTATGTTAGGTACTGTCCTAAGTTAAAAAGATGAGTCTAGTCTATGAGATTTAAGTCTCAAAATGTCATTGATGATCACTTGTCAAAATTTGGTTACTATTCTATGCTAGCTATTTTCTACTAAGCTTCTTGCTCGCTCTCTCGGCTCAAGTCACAAGTGTTGCAAATTCTTGAACACTCTTGAAAAGCCATCTATTTTACTTTGAAAAGTGATTATTATTGATTATGTGAGCTTCAAATTTGAACCATTTCTCTCATCCTATTAAGCAAAAATACATCCTTACATGTCGGTCACAACTAGGTTCCAAGTTGGTAATGGCAGTCATCCCTCTCTCATTTTCACATAATTGGAGACTCCATGTAGGCACCCTCGTGAACAACCTTATGTAGAAGATCCTAATTCTAATCAAATGTAAACAACCAAAATCTGACACAATCTACTTTACAGCTTTGAGATCCCATTTGGTATACCCTTTGATACACCCATAGGTGAAATTATTTTGACCAACATGCATCTTGAAGAAATCAAATGCCACTTAGAAGGGAAAGTGTGTGAAAATGAAAGACTTGTGGAAGCCATACGTACTAGGGAGAAAGCTTATCAACAAGATAAAATGGATGCTCATGAATGTACTAAAGAAACTAGGAGGGATCATTATCATAATCCTTTTGATCACATTCCCCTCAATGGCAACGATGGCAACAACACACCTCCAAGGACTCCTAGAGTCCATGCAAAAGCATGTCCATCATGACCTAGACAATCAAAATCACATCATGAAAGTGACGATGAGGTCACTAGTGAAGATGTCATCAGATTTCAACAAGATGAGGTTGATGAGAGTAATTTATGTCCTATATCATGCCATATTTTAGCCTTCATATAACCCTTCATGCTCATTTCAATACACATTTTAACATTCCATTTTCTCCTTATATGTTGCATATGATCTAATATATGTAAGTAATATTTAATTTAGTTATTAGATCAAGTTTATGAATACATAGATGTGATTGTCTTTATCTAACATGTTGATTATAAGTTGCAGATCTTCTTGTCACTAATTCAAGCTCCATCAACTTTAAAATGTCTTGAGATTACTTCCAAGGAAGACAACAAACCTTACTTTGTATTATTATTATTTCTTGTTGGCATAAAGATGTAGTTGTTGTAGATATCATCCACTCTATAGGAACATGTGGAGAGGACATTGAAGACTGGTGGAGGATGCATTTTCCAACTACATAGTTTTTATTTCTATTATGAAAACATATTACTATAATACTTATTGCATCCATGTGGAATAATAATGGGGAAATATTCTCTCCTAATGAAATTGTCACCTTCCCAATTGAAATGTACTATTGTTACCTTTGTTAAAATTTGAGGAATAAAATTATAGTTTTCTGATCAACTCAACGTAGAATGTCATAGTTTCTTTACTCACCTTGCAGATTAGAGAAAGGGCCCGCTCTTGGAATGTTTGGTGAGATTGTTAATAGTGTGAATTATTTTGGATTGTATGTTAGTGATTTCTATAATTAAGTATGATGTTCTTTCTGATTTTATATTTTAGTGTTGTGTGTGTGTGTGTGTGTGTGTGTGTGTGTGTGTGTGTGTGTGTGTGTGTGTGTGTGTTTTAATATATTTTTTAAGCATTTAATTTCATAATTAGTCTATTTGATAAATTATATGTTCATGTTTTTATCCGTTTGTTGATTTTTCTGATTAGTTAACTTAGATCTAAATGTATTATTTCTATAACTATTAGCGCTATCATTATTTCTTTCATAAATTATTGTTTTAATATTTAATAGATTAATGTTTATTTTTGTTTCTGATGTTCCTGTCACCAAGAAGTGACAAATCCTGTCACTGGGATTTATTTAGTTTTTCATAGATTTTCTTCGCATGTTGTAGCTACATTCATAATCCTTCATCTCACAATTATCATCCCTTGATGGCATACTACTCAAACACCTTTCACAAGCTTATACTCTCAAATTGACATGTATAGACTAGCCAAACTCCATCATAAATTGTTAATTGTTTCTTAATTATTTTCCCTAGTCTTGGCCTATCATTTTGGCATCGTTTCCAGGGAAAGGTGTCAAAGGCATGTTAGTTTGATGAGTTGAGTTAGGGACAATGCATTAGGATGAAATCTTTTGCAATTGCTAGCATTGCTTAAGTAATTAATCTTAATTTGTGTTGCTTAAATCATATGCATTGCTTTAGAGTTTAAAAGTAGATCTTATAAGTTAATTCAATTTTATTCTATTACTAGTTGGTGTGATTTATTGTTACAAAGAAGCTATTTTGAAGAAAGAAAAGTGTTAAAAATGATGCATTTTCAAGTTTGTTCAAGTATATCAATTTTGGCTGAAATTTTCTTCAAAAACACAAAATTTGAAGGGAACACAAGAAGCAAATTGTGCTTGGCATCAGGGAGCAAGGGGCGTTTCCCTTTGACCCCACTGGTGGTTGCCACCCCTAGACCCCTGCCTTCAAATTTAAAAACAAAAGAAGAAATTGGTGGGGAAATCATGCTAACCAAAGATGATGTTTTAATACCCTCTCTACCTAATGAATGCATCCTAAAAGATATCAAACTTCCATCATCATAGGTATCTACAAGTGGTAATTTTATGTCTAACCAAGAAAATATCATTGATGAATTATTAGAACAATGTGAATTTGATGATAAAAATCTAACCACCTGTTGTTCTAATTGCTACAGGAAAGATGACCAATGTATATGCCCGAAAAACCACAAGCACATGGTGAATGAGGTGCAAGCTATTTCTGATCCTTATCATGATAAGGGTGGAAGTGACCAAGTATTCCTTATAATGGATGAAAAATCTCAAGCACCAACTTAAGAAGATCATGGTATGAATTATGTTGGTAACATGTATTATCACTCTATTTCATTACAAATCGAACATGTTTCTTCAAAACATACTTCTTTACATAATATGCATGATAAATGGAATCAAGATTACTCACAACAACCACTATACCCATCTTTACCATCCTCATTATACCCATCCTACTTATTCTCATCTATTGTATCTCCTTCTCACTTCTTACCATATTCATTATACCATTCAGATTGCACTTCACCCTATCCACCAAAGGAAACTATATTGCCTCATACAACACTTCATAATAAGGTGGTTAATAGTACATATAAACTTTCATGAATCCTTTTACCATCTAATGATATGCTTAAAATTGATAAATCAATATTGGAATGTATTGATGCATATAAGGAATGTGATTTGGTTTAATTAAATTAGAAGAACAATATCATTTATTGAATTATAATTACCTTTGTTCTTCTTTTCCACTTAGTGAATTCTAAATACCCACAAATGAGCCCATACTTCAAATTGCATCAATTTTAATTATTGGACTCATAAGTATGTGTGATAATATTAATCATGAACTAAGTTATATTAAACCATATACATTCCTCATTCCACACATGCATTTCTAGATCCTTCAAGGTCTATATTTTATTAGTTTTATACTTATACATATTAGTAATTGGAGGCCTATGGTTAACATGTGCATGCCTCACATACTTGTTGATTTAGGACCAATAACTGATTAAGCACAATTATAAAGGATTCTATGCATTAATGGCCAAAATGTTAAAATTGGATGATTTTTATTCCTCATTGTTGATTCTTTCCATTGTCCTAAGATGACCAAACACACTATGGATGATTCATTTATTTAACAAGGATCAAAGTATTAATATCCATATATTCTTCATTCTTGGTTCTTGTATTTTATGATGATCATTCATTGATAACAAGTACTACTTCCATTTCTTGATTCCTTGGATAATTCAAATTCCCTATGCTTTTATAACCTACAATTAATTTGGGAGTACATCCATTGAATTATTGAAATATTTGATTTATCTATCATTCAAAAGGGCTCACAAAATTCTAATGATGTGTTACTCTCTCTAGGGCTGCCTAATTTCTTTGGTTATCCTAACAACTTCATGACCTTGTTGTATGAAGTTGGGGGGGGGGGGGGGGGGGGGGAGGGGAATCCCATCGATTTTGTGATGCTCTGATGATTTCCAATCAAGATTCATTAATTTTTTCAATGGCCCTTTTTAGAAAACTTCACCTCGTGACATCTAAACAATTCAAGGTATGTATTCTTATGTTGATTGACATTGGTATAATCATTGTAATCACATTCTTTTGTTTTTATCAAGTGTTTATTTATATTAATGACTCTACTAACCATTTGTATAAATGCATTACTTACTTAATGGTAGGGTTATTAATTGAATAAAATTACTTTACTATGCTTGATATCCTTGATTTTGAACAATGATGATGATTCTCTACATAAGCATTGCATAACACACCATGTTGGCTTTGTTAACATTGTGTGGGCTTGCTAGCTATCTGTTGCATGTCCATTTCACATGTGCTTCACTATTCAAGATCAAATGAAGATTTTGGCATAAGGTGTTCATAACCTTGAGATGATATTTCCTTTATTTGGTGATTTCTCACATGGAGGAAAATATGCAACTTGATCTATGAGATTCATGATCATTTTTGAGCTACACATCAAGAAAAACTTTCACGACATTGCAGATCATCACACTATTTCCTCAAAGTTGTGTCTCATCTTCTCTATAATTATATGGACACATTGGAGACTATCATTGGTATTTCACTCTATGACCTTATCCTTGATAATGAAGGTTTTTTTTATTTCAAAAAATGGATATCTCTCATTCTTTACAAGGATTGGATATGTAGCACAACTTCATGCTAGATTATCTAGTTCTATCATTATTAGAGCACTATGTCTTATAAGTATCATCATCCTTATGTGTACTTCTTTCATCCAAGTGTGCTAGTGTGTTCTAAAGTTCTCCAAGAAGCTTTCAAATATAGTGGCATGAGATACATAGATCAAGGTTGATTCATGTAGTGTTTATGTATTCCCAAGTTTGTGGAGATTATTCATAGTCATCATTCCAAGTTCATTACCCAATCATGTTTCAATTGTGCCTTCTGTGAGGTCATGAACAAAACTCTAGTTTTGGATGGTATCATTTTTCACTATCCATGTCAAGATTTCATTTCTTTGGTCATTCTATGCAGTTATTGAAAAATTGAAAAAAAAGAAAGAAAGAAAGAAAGAAATAAATAAAGAAATAAAAGATCCAACAATGAAAACCTTTGGGCGTTGTTGGCCAATTAATGTCTAAAAACTAGTTTTTGGCAACTGTTAATTGTAAAATAAATTCTTAGTGGTGAAAACTATTTTACAACACCATTAAGTGGTGAGTAATTGAAAATTGGCTTGCCAATGGTCACTTATCATTATCAAAATTTGATCCAAAAGAAAAAAGAAATAAAATGAAAAAATGAAAAATGCAATAATTAGTGTTCCTGGTTTTTCTTCTACTCATTCTTTTTAGGAACACTCATTGGCTTTAGTGGTTCTTTTCATTCTTGGCACCTCCTTTTGCTCACTCTTGCAACTTTGCTCCTCTTTAGCATGATCATCAAATCTTTGATCACCCATAGTATGTGTTGCTTGTTCAGTTGAGGTGTTTTGAATGAAAAGTGTTATCTACTGTATGCTCTACAATGCTTCAATTTATGATGGTTGTCCCTCCAATTTCCCTCTTTGTCCCATTTTTATGATTCATTTTGGTGGTGTGCACTCTAGAGATTTCACTCTTTTGTGGTGTTGTGGTTCTGGATGCCTTACTTCATTCTCCGTTGTTAATTCATCCATTTTGGAGGTGGTTGTTGCTCATTTGCTCAATGTTCCAACCTTGGTCCCTCTAAACATGCATGTTGGTAAAAAAAATCAATTTTGTTTTTCATTATTTTATCTCTTAAATTTATTTATATTGCTTAGTATGTTGATCATTATGCAACACCCCTCCCTATCCTCTCCTTATTTCTTGTGGACAGTCAACCTTTAAATTGGGGGGAGGAATGTCACCCTATTATCTTCCATACATCACCCTTAATAATCCCATCACACTATCAATTGTATCCATCATACAATAGCCTTTGTTTTGTCTCTTATCTCTCCTATTTCACCTATTTAAACTACTCTTGTGCATCATAAGTTACAATTTTCATGAACCCTCCTATATGTAATCATATGAACCCTAATGTTATCAGTGAAAAGAAAAGAACAAAGAGGAAAAATGGTGATGAATCAAACTAGGAGGTATTAGTATTGGAAATAAAAATATTTTAAAAAAGAAGAAGAAGAAAAGAACTCATCTTGTCATGTGACTCCCAAAATGGGCTTTGTTCTCATATATGAGTTATCATGATTTGGGGTGAAAATAAAGTCTAAAGCTATCAATCCAAGTGCTTTTCATTCAAACCAAAGACCTCCTGCTCATAATGATTGCACGAGGATGTGAAATAAGCTAAGTTGGGGGGAATGATGAGAGCAATTTATGTCCTATATTATTCCTTTGAGATGGTGCAAGAATTTGATGATCTTGTTGCTCAAGATCGAGCTCCTTGTTGAGCTCTCCTTGTTGTATTCCTTTCTGTCTTAATAAATTTTTACCCCTCTTTTTGCAAAATTTATGTCCTATATTATGCCATATTTTAGCCTTCATATAATCCTCCATGCTCAGTTCAATACCCATTTTAATATTCCATTTTCTCCTTATATGTTGCATATGATCTAATATATGTAAGTAATATTTAATTTAGTTATTAGATAAAGTGTGTGAATACATAGATGTGATTGTCTTTATCTAGCATGTTGATTTTAAGTTGCAGATATTCCTATCACTAGTTCAAGCTTATTCAACTTTAAAATATCTTGTGATTACTTCCAAGGAAGACCACAAACCTTACTTTTTATTATTGTTATTTCTTGTTTGCATAAAGATGTAGTTGTTGTAGATATCATCCACTCTATAGGAACACATGGAGAGGACATTGGAGACTTGTGGAGGATGCATTTTCCAATTGCATAGTTTTTATTTCTATTATGAAAACATATTACTACAATACTTATTGCATCTGCATGGAATAATAATGGGGAACCATTCTCTCCAAAATAGATAGTGAGGGAGAGAGGGAGAAAGGGGGGGAGAGAGAGTGAAAGAGATTTTTCTCTATGGATAGAAATGAAGAGATTATAGACCATTCTATTATTTATATTGGTGGTTGTACATGCAAAAAATCTATATAGTTTGTGTGAGGAATTGATATAATAGATATTGCAGCTGGGATTCATTTAAGTATCACTTGGACAACAAGCTAAACAATCTGATTTTGTTGGAACAAATTGCCTATTCTTTGCAAATTGTAGATTTCTAACAGATTTGTTATGTAATCACCATTATTAATGTTGCGTATATATAAGCAGCCTAATGCATATTGAAATGTACTACAGTTACCTTTGTTAAAATCTAAGGAATAAAATTACAATTCTATTGATCAACTCAACATAGAATGTCATAGTTTCTTTACTCACCTTGCAGACTAGAGAAAGGGCCCGCTCTTGGAATCTTTGGTGAGATTGTTAATAGTGTCAATTATTTTGGATTGTATGCCAGTGATTTCTATAATTAAGTCTGTTGTGCTTTCTAATTTTATATTTCAGTGTTGTTTGTGTGTATTTTTCTAATATATTATTTAAGCATTTAATTTTGTAATTAGTCTATTTGATAAATTAGATGTTCACATTTTTATTTGTTTGCTAATTTTACAGATTAGTTAATTTAGATCTGAATCTATTATTTCTATAACTATTAATGTTATCATTATTTCTTTCATAAATTACTGTTTGTAATATTTTATAGATTATTGTTTATTTCCATTTATGATGTTCCTATCACCAGGAAGTGACAATTCCTATCACTAAGATTTATTTAGTTTTTCATAGATTTTCTTTACATGTTGTAGCTAGATTCATAATCCCTCATCTCATAATTATCATCCCTTGATGGCATACTACTTGGATAGCTTTCACAAGCTTATGCTCTTGAATTGACATGTATAGACCAACCAAACTTCATCATATATTGTTAATTGTTTCTTAATTGTTTGGCCTAGTGTTGGCCTATCAGAGGTTGCTCAAAAATTAATACTCAAAGCTTTGGAGAAAAATGGAGACCAATACTTCTTGTATATGATAGTGAAGGGATGGAAACTCCCTCATGATTTTGATGTCTAATGAATAATCAAAAAATGAGAGCCCACAAAGGCTGAAATTTTGAGAGAAGAAATGCAAGAATTAAGGAGACAACTTGCACAATTACAAACTTCCAAAGAGCTACCTAAAACTTTATTTGTTGAATCAGTATGTGCTCACCCATTTGATAGGAGTTTATACATGCCTCCATTTCCTAAGGATATAGAGGTTCCTAAGTATAAAAAATACAATAGAAATGGTGACCCTCATGATCATGTGAAGCATTTTTATGCCATTAACATGGATCTCATACATGAAGACACCTATCTTGTGTGATTGTTTCCTAGGAGTCTAAGAGGGCAAGCTATGGAGTGGTTCACAAAATTGACTCCCCCTCTCAAAATATTTGATGAACTCACAGAACATGTTATCCAACAATACTCCTATAACACTCAACATCTTGTAAATGTGTTGGATTTGTGCACCATCAAGCAAAAATAGAGAGAACTTTTTGCAATATACTTTCAGAGATGGAGATCCCTATACTCTAGGTACCCTTGGTAAGTTTTTGAGGCTGAGAAAATTGACATCTTTATCAACACACTTGTACCAGAACTATATTTTGACTTACAAAAATAATTGTTCACATCCTTCAACACAATGCTTGAGAGTGCATATCGTATTGAGGATGTTGCTATCAAGAAGGGTGGCATTGTTGTGAACAAAGAGAAAAATGGAAATTGAAATGGCAAGGACAAAAAAAAACCTTGGAACAAAAATGAATATGTTGTCAATGATGAAATAGTGGATGCTCCTAAGACCAAGGAGTTTGCGTTCAACCTTTCTAGTGCTATTTACACTGCAAAACAACAAGAGGGTTTGAAACCACAAACATTTGAAAAGAACACCATGTTTACTAAGAAAAGATGTGTTTACACACCAATGGTTGAATCTTACGATGTGGTCTTGAAGACTCTAATTGGCAGCAAATTGGTCACGCTTCCAGACAACTCCCACCCCCTATGACCCACCTGTTAGGCCTAATTGGTGGAATGAGGACCATTTTTTGCAACTATCATAGAAGTCAAGGCCATGACACTGATCACTATTTTAAACTCAAATATGTAATTCAAGATTGTATTAATGCGGGTAAAGTTGTCACAGATGGCCTTGTTAAAAATTTTGACCATAAAGCTTTTAAACAACCCTTGCCAAAATATTAGAAAGGTGAATCCTAAAAGGCTCCTAACAAAAATCATGATGCTAAGATCAACTATGCCTATGCTAACATAGATAACATTATAAACATGATTCACCTTGTTGAATATCTTTGCACAATGAATTCTAAATTTGAAAATCAACCCAACTATGATGTTGAGGATGAAAGACCCAAGGTTGTCCTCAAAATGTGAAATGCTCCCCAACACCATAAGGACACTAGACCTAAGGTGGTACTTCGAGTGGCCAAATCTTCCCCTTCAAAGAGTGATTCACTTAACAATGTCACTATGGGGCAATCTAAAGTTTTCCTAAAAGCTGCTAATGATCCCAAGCATGCTTCATCCTCCAAACAAGAAACCACCTCAAAAATCTCCAATTATGACCTTGTCAACCAACTACAATGAACCCTGGCTCAAATTTCCATCTTTGAGTTGTTAGAATTATGCTATTTGCACAAGGAAATCCTTGAAAAAGCTTTACATTATGCCAACATCCCCATGAATATTGACATAGAATGATTCCAAGTTATGGTGAACCATATATCTTCACCTCACTACATCACCTTTTCTAAAGAAGATGACACAGCTCTTAGTCACCCCCACAATCTCACCCTCTATATCGAAGTCCAAATTTTTTGGACTCGCGTTTGTTGAGTCCTGATAGACAATGGTATAGGGTTGAACATCATCTCATTCAATGTGATCCAACAATTAGGAATGTCTAAATTTTCCATTGACCATAGGCACAAGATCACTATAAAATCCTATGAAAAGGTCAAAAGGCCTTCTAATGGTCTAATTATTCTTCCAGTTAGAGTTGGTTTGGTTGAGAAAGATGTCATTTTCCAAGTCCTAGACATACCACTTGTATACAATTTGTTGTTGGGATGACCATGGATTCATGACATGCAAGAAATACCTTCCACATATCATCAGTTTATCAAGTTCCCTTTCAATGGTACTAAAATAGTTGTCCCTAGAGACAACTCAATGTCTATCAACACGTTATCTATTGCAAAAACATTGGTTCCACATGATTGATCTTCTCATGAGTTTACATTATCCTTTATAGAGTGTGAATAGAAATTGAAAATGATGAGCCTAGGCATGGGAGAATACACTCTAGACTTTATTGCTACTTTACCTATTTCCCCTCGTTCTTATGGGAAACCTTCCACCAAAATGAAGCCTTTAGCTTCTACAATGACCATTTTTGGCACCTTTATTCAATCTTCCATTCCCCTTGAAGTAGATGAAATACCAACCTTTGACAAAAGAGAGTCCATGTCTAGTGAATTAGAGGATGATGATCCTCCCTTTATTCCTACCACTTTTCAAGATGAGGATTTCATGCCTCTCACTTCTCTCATATGGGGTGAAGAACCAATAACCTCCTACAATGATACTGAAGCTTCTACTTCTAGATAGCATAAACAAGATGAATATGACAATGAAGACTTCAATAGAGAATGAATTAGAAAAAATATTGCTCGCTTAATTGCTAGGAACCAAAGCACATATTCTAGTGAGTATGGATGGGAAAGTCTATCTATTGCATCTTGTGAATTAGGTGTGGATGTCATTTACACCTATGAAACCCAATAAAATGTAGTTGAAGGTTCTAGTGTAAGGTTAGAGGATTTCTATTCACAACCTGCTTTAGTGGACCTTGCTAGTCCCTCTAAGTCTATTCCTAATCTAGATTCCTTTGCAACTTTCTCTATAGGCCTAACTTCACATGTCACCAGAGTTGACTCTTTCCATATCAATAACCTTGAAGCTTCTACATCCAATTCATTGATTCACCATGATCTCATAGATTGGTTGGTTCAACATCAAAGGCCTAAAATATTGTCTTTTCAGAATGACTATGAGATCGCTTGCTACCTAAATGCCATTGAGCCCACCACTTCTTCCACTAGTGAACCCACCATTAACATGACAAAAGAAGATATCAAGTACCTCAGTCATAAAATTAAAATAAAAAATAGGTAGTCAGATGCCAAAAACCACTTTGTGGTGGTATCTAAACCTTAAAAAAGTAAAAATAAAGGCATATCCAATGGTGAAAACCTCCTTGAGGCACCTATGGATGAGGTACTTAGTAGTCTACCAAGCTATTTTTAGGATAGATCTTCAATTCTCATTGAACCTACACAACATATCAACTTGGGCATAGCAGAATCTCCTAAAATTATCCATGTGGCCCAGTCATTGTCAATTGAAGAAAATGAGAGTTTTGCCAAGTTCTTTCAAGAAAAGAAGATCAACTTCACATGAACTTACTTAGATAGGCCAAGACTTGACACATATCTAATCATGCATCATTTATCTATCTCTCTTGGTGTAAAACTTGTTAAGAAGAAATTGAGAAAGATGCATCCACATGTGGCCCTCTTAGTCAAGGTAGTGTTGGAAAAACTCATGAGTGCAAACTTCATTAGAGCTATTTATTATGTAGAGTGGATTTCCAATATTGTACCTATGTCCAAACATGACAAATCCATTCGAGTTTGTACTAATTTTAGAGATCTAAGCAAGGCATGCCCTAAGGATGAATTTCCACTACCCAACATAGACATGATAGTGGATATGATGACAGGTTATGAAATGTACTCCTTAATGGATGGATTTTCTTGGTATAATCAAATTAAAATTGCTCCTACTAGTTAAGAGAAGATAGCCTTCACATGTGCATGGGGTACCTTTTGTTGGAATGGCATGCCCTTTGGGCTCAAAAATGTTGGCGCTACCTATCAACACACAATGACCACCATTTTCCACAATATGATCCATAAAAATATGGAAGATTATGTTCATGACACACTAGAAAAATCTAAAAAATGAGACACACACCTTGACGACCTTAGTTTGATGTTTGAATGTATGGAACAATTTCAACTTAGGCTAAATCCAAAAATGTGTGTGTTTGGTATCACATCTGGAAAACTGCTAGGCTACATTATATCAACAAAAAGAATTAAGGTTGATCCTGAAAAAGTAGTAGCAATTATAGAAATGGATGCTCCAAAAAAGATCAGTCAACTTAGAAGTCTACAAAGGCATTTGCAATCTATTAGAAGATTCATTTCTCAGTTGGATGATAAAGCTCAATCTTTTAACAAATAATTTGCATAATGGCTCTACTCATATCTAGAATGAAGGTTATCAACAAAGTCTAGACCAAATCAAAGGGTACTTGGCTAAACCTCCTGTATTAATGCCACCCATATGGGGAAAACCTTTGATTTTGTATGTCTCAGCTACAACTTCTTCTCTAGGACCATTATTGGCACAGAGCAATGAGATTGGGAAATAACGTGCAATTTACTACATTAGTCACACTCTATTAGCCTATGAGAAAAACTATAGCAATATTAAGAATTCTTGCCTTGCAAAAGTCTTTGCTTCTAAAAAATTTAGACATTATATGCTAGCACATACAATTCACCTAATTGCTAAAATTGATCCCCTAAAATACTTGTTAATAAAAGTTGCACTTACCGACCACCTAGAAAAATGGATGATGATTCTTTCATAATTTAACATTCAGTATGTTGAACACAAAGCTATCAAGGGGTAGGCCATAGTTGACCAATTGGTTGATTTTCCACTATAAGATACAACACCTATGTAGATTGAGTTTCTAGATGCCTTAATTATGTACATCACTTGAAGAACTTGGAAAATGTTCCTTGATGGTTCTCATACATAGAATGGGGCTGGGGTAGGCATCTTGTTTATTTCACCTCATGGTTATACAATCCTAAAATCCTACAAACTCCTATTCCCTTGCACTAACAATATTGCAAAATATGAGGCCTTGAAAAATGGGATTAAAATGGCTCTTGAATGGAGAATCACTACATTGTATATCTATGGAGATTCCCAACTTGTCATTAATCAAGTGAACAATGAATATCAAACCAAAAATGACAAGTTGGTACCTTACAAGAAATTGATTGATGCTCTAAGAAACTATTTCACTTTTGTGATATTCTAGAAAATTCTTAGAGAAGAGAACAAGGTTGTTGATGCTATGGCTACTCTAGCATCTATCCTCCAATTGCAAGAACATGAATCATGATTTGAGTTCCTGGTGGAAGAACTACGTCATCCTACTTATGATTCCTCAGATAACCATGTGATATGTATTGTTGTAGGTCACAATTCCTCTCCCTATGCTCCTGTCTTCTCCTACCTGCATGATCAAGTTATTCTTGAAACCCTCACAGAAAACCAAAAATGCCAACTCCTTTGCAATGCTTCACATTACACTTTGGTCTCTGGTGAATTATATAGGAAGGGTCTCGATGGAACATTGCTTAGGTTTTTAGAACTAGAAGATTCTAAAAAGGTAGTAGTCAAAGTGCACAATGCCATTTGTGGGGCACATTCCAATGGCCTTGCACTTGCTCAAAAATTTCTTAGGGCAATTTATTACTGGCCAACCATGCAAGTTGGCATTGTTAGTTATGCTAAGTCCTGTAAGAAATGTCAACTTCATGGTAATTTGATTCATGATCCTAGTCATGAGCTAATACCATTTATTACATACTAGCCATTTCAACAATGGGCCTTTGACTTGGTACGAAAAATTCATCCAAGTTCATCTAGTGGCCACAAGTTCATCATCACAATGACTAATTATTTCACCAAATGGGTTGGCTTTGTACCACTATCTGCTACTAGAGGCAAACATGTTGCCCTGTTCATACTGAACCACACCACTTGTCGTTATGGTATTCCTTCCTCCATTGTTAATGATAATGGATGACAATTTAAGAACAATGCCCACAAACAACTATACAAGAAACTTATAATCAAACAACATTGGTCCTCAATCTACTACCCTCAAGGGAATGGCAAAGTTGAGGCCTCTAACAAAACATTGCTGATAATCTTGCATCGAACGGTTCACAAATCAAGAAAGGATTGGCACTTACAAATCAATCTGGCATTATGAGCCTATAGAACTACTATTTGTACTCCTATAGGGGCCATGCCCTTTTCTTTAGTCTATGGTTCTAAGTTTTTCCTCCCCTTAGAAGTTGAGATCCCCTCACTGTGAGTCTCCTTACATGGGTTGATCATCGATGAAGACCATAAGGCTATGTGAGTACAGGAGCTAGAAACTCTTGATGAATGATACATAGTTTCTTTTGATCACATGTGGGCTTATCAGAAGCACATGTCTACTACCTACAATAAGAAAGTTCATCCTTGTGAGTTCCAAGTGGATGAGCTTGTGCTAAGGGAAAATCCTAAAATTCAATGGCACAGAGAACAAAAAGGGAAGTTTGAACCTAACTAGTTGGGCCCTTACATAATCACAACAACATTTGGGTCAAGTTCTTATTAGCTTTCCACTCTAGAAGGGGAACAACTAGTAGAGCCTATCAATGTCCTACATCTAAAGAAGTTATATGCTTAAGGCTCACAACTCAACTATGTTGTACATATCTATTGATCATGAAAAATCCTAAAAAGTAGAAAATGTCCTAAAAAATGCCCATCTTAGTGAAAACCTAGCAATAGGAACTTTAATGTATCACCAAAAAAATCAAAAAATACATAAAATACATTAAAAAAAAAATTTTAAAGTCCTAAAAAAATCTGCCAAGTAGTGAAAACCTAGAAATAGGCACTACTTGATACCCTTGCACCTATGTCTATCAGTCTCAATCATTCATTCTGCAACACATCTCCTAGCTTGGAATTGTTCCTTGTCCTCATCTCAAGGGCACAATTACTTAACCTATTGAGGTCTCCTTGTGCATTAGGGTTTCTTTGACAACTCACAAAATAGTGTTTTTCAACACTACCCCCCTTGACATCAAGTATTGTTCAACACTTTTCAAATAGTCTAACTACTGTCTCGGATGTTGCAATATTTCTCACTATCAGAATCAAGTCTTGAAATGGCCAAGTGACTTACACACACAAACTTCAATGTTTAAACTACTGAGCTATGCTAAAATTTTATGTTTCTTTATCTGTTGTCTATGACAATTTCTTTGCTATGTGTTCCCTCCCTAATAGTCTTTCAAGGATGTCATGGACTCAAAGACTGGGGGGATGGGGCATGTTTGGTTGCTTTATGCTTGTGGGTGTAATTTTTTAGTCTAATGTGTTTAGATAATTCATATTTTTCCTACTTGACATTTTGATCTACAACATATCGTCCTTGATTGTTTTCATAAGATCGCACTTGGGGTTTATCCTAGCACTTATGCCTTTATACTAGTGTAATCTTGCTATATTAAACTTAGGGAATCTAATTGCGTAGCCATCTTGACTTACATGTCTTTGATGCTTAGATTGGAATTCCACATTCCTATCTAATATCAATCATATTCATATCCTCATAGTTATACTAGTGATGATTGTATGATCTCATGATGTCCCTAATAAATTCTCAATGATGAAATTAGAGTCTAAATATTATGTGTTCCTTGCTGGTAAACCATTTTGCATATTAGTTTACATTATAGGTTCATTTTCTTGCTTAGTCTTACATTCTTGTGTATGGGGAGAGCTCTCTCTTCATCTTTTTTTGACATGTTGGCTTATTGCTTTCATACCTTCTTTTCTTTCTTCTTATAATTTCTTTTCATCTTCTTGATCTTTCACTTTGCCTCATTGCTATCCTATCACCACAAGGGGTTAATTTAAAATATCACATATGATATATCTAAGTGTTACATTTTTCAAAACATAAGTCTATATCATACACATGAGAGTTAAACATCATACATGAAAGAGATCCATAAGCATACTAAAATGAACATAAACATAACACATACATGAGCAAGAAATTGAAATATCACATGGAAACATAAAATATTTAAACATCCATAAAAATTCTTCAAAATGAGACAAGTACACAAATATATTGATCAAATCCAATATCTCATATATATCAAAATTTGTTCTGAATAGATATACAATGTGAAATCCACAATTTGGATATCTGTCTCAAAATATATGAGGTACAATAAAAAACTATCATGACACATCAAGCCTAGACCTAAGACTGACTCCTACTCTCTACAACTAATGGTGACCCTCATGGAGAATCCTATCTCCTAGCCAACAACTGTACTGCACCCTCTAATATGTCAACCCACTTTGAATAGTCAAGAAGTCCTTGTCTTGATAGCACCACACCCCTATATGCTACATAATAGTATGCAACTTGTGTCCCAGGCTACGTTAACTCTTTCCTAGTAGCATCTCACTCCCTATAAAACTCCACTCCTTGTGCATGCTCATTTATGAGTTGTTGATATCATATTGCAATGGTGACTCATGCTACCTATAACTCTGCCTCCATGGCCCAAAACCAAGCATCTTGATCATCATCTATAGTTGGTTGCTCTTCCTATACCTCCACCTACTCAGCTCTCATGTATCTTAGTGAACACTCCTCCTCCCTCACATCCTAGGCCTACATCTACCTCCTCCTGGCTCAGGAACTACTCTCAACCTCCATCTGTCTATCTCTTCCTCTACCTCTGCCTCTACCTTTGTTGTGATCTCCTTCATCTCCCCCCTATCCTACTGCTATGAGTGGGGCATCTAACTAAGTAAATCATGGGAATGGATGCCTATGCCTCTCATATAAATATGTTGGTCTACACCTACATCTGGTACCTCTGGCCTATAATCCCAAGGCTCTCGCACTAATGTTGTTATCTCTTGGAGGGTTGTCTAATAGTCCAACATAGGAAGCCAACCCTATGCCTCGTCTCCATGGTACCACACGTAGGTAGTAGTCTATACTAAAAGCGCTTATTTCTCTACAAACTACTACCATACTCAGCTGATCACAAATTACTCAACAATATTTGCATGCCTACTGACTAGGGTTCGACTATAATGCATATAACCTAGCTCCCAAGTGTTTGACCACCTATGGCACTATCAATATGGTCGTCATACAAAGTATGTGATCTCATATAAAATCTTTCAATAATATGTTAGATCTCCACTATGGGTTTGCAGTACAAAACTTGTATATCTAAAAATGTAGGGTTGGCTATGCTCTTGTGATTGCACCCACGATTGGATCATAGCAATGTGCTCCTAGGCCCATATCTACCCTCACATTGCCCCACATGCCCAAGAGTACCCCTCATGATATACCACCTCATGCAACTCATGATACATATATGTGAGGATCGTCAATCCCCATGCCATCCTCTGGGGCCACCCAATTAGATCAGCTACCAAGTTGCCCCAACTTAGTAGGAAGCCCTTCTGGCTCCTATCAATAACCAAAGCTTGGGCACCCAATGAACATAGTAGACACTGTAGTCGGTACTCATCAACGTACTCATCAATAAGTCACTCCTAGCTTAAATAATGGTCTACGATGGTGACATTTTAGAACATCTCCTACATCATTGCTCTCCCCTCTGTTAGGGTCTGATCGTAATAAACTTGTGACATATAACCAAATATTGCATCAGTATACCTCGCATGGATATCAGAAATGGAAATGCAAAGTAGCAATCAAACATAGAACTCACCATATCACCGTAACATTATACTCAAAGGATGCAATGCACATCCTCTAGGGAAATATTTACCTCTCTAGTAGGTAGATGAAAGGTGTTGTACTTGCTATGTCACTGCTCAGCTAGCACAGTCAACAACCCATGGTTTGTTTTGGTATGGGGCATCTATGTGACCCACTTCAGCCCCACACTCACTATGACATTTGTCTCATCATTAGTAAGGTATCCCATAATGCGTAACCCCACCACTTTGGGAGCCCTAATGTGAAGTGATAGAGACACAATATGCAAAGAAATGAAAAAGAAACATCAATACCATTAAAAAATAGTGTTCAAAAATGCAAAATACAACTTAAATGCTCAAAATGTAGGTCATGTGATATTTTTCCTATATACAAGCGATACTTTTTGATGTCTAAGTATTGTGTGATACTTTTTATGTACACAAGTGAAACCTTGTTCCTAGGCATTATTTCCAATTAGCTTGCATGACATTCGGATATGCTCCATATGAAAAAGTTTACCAAACCGTGCGATACATTTTTTTGGGTGAATATCACGTAATGTTTTTAAAGTACTCGTGTGATGATTTTAAAATTTTTTTCTTGATATGTTTTTTATATAGCCCTAGAACATGTGAAAAAAGGTAATAAATACACCTAAAAGAAAAGAAAAAACTTTGACTTAACGATGCCTCATAGTCGGGAAGCCAGTTGTGTAATTGATTGCACTCAAAATGGTGTCAGTAGGTTAGAATGCCTGCTAACACCATTTTCTCCCTCAAAATCACTCTAAGCTCTCCAAATTCACAATAGACAAAATGATTTGAAAATGACACTTGGACTGCTTATATAGCCTTTTGACCTAATTTTGGCTCATTATTCGAACTCCTCAAAATACCACAAAAATTATATCCATGGCTAATTTCAATATCCTGGATCAATTTTCAACATCAAAATCAAAATCTAAGTTGATCTTGATAGTGAAAATTACATTTTAACATTCTACCTTCTTCTATGTAGTTAGCTAACCTTTTGAGGTCTAATCTTTGAATCTTCATTGGAGCATCTTCATTTCTTCATGTATTCAGTAGTTCTACACTTCATATCTACTCCAATTCACATTTTCATGTCTAAATCATCTTTCTACTTGATTTGACCTATTTTTCATGCTTTATCCTTCATGGTCAACTCTGGTCAAACTGGGGCATTGTATAATTCCTTATTGGGCACTCTTTAGTTCTAATCACATATCTATCATCATGGACTTTGCTATATCTTAATTTTTGCATATCTAGCTCATTTCTGCATTCCTTCTTACCTTGTTCTGATTTCAATCCTAAGGGGATTGAAATACTCTACCATCATTTGCTACAACTATCTATTTCTTAGGAACATATGTTTGATAATTTAATTTGCTCTCAATCTATCTAATTTGACTAGCGTTATCATTTTACTTGAGTTCTAACATCATCTCTTTCTTAGTGTTTCATACTACTGCTATCAAACTATACATTTAGGATTTGCTATCTCTTTCTATCTTATTTCATTCTTTAGAATCATATATCTCTATCTATTGCTGCCTACTTGGATTCTATTTCTTTGACATAATGTGTTCCCAGATCGACCACTCATTGGTCAAAGAGGGGCAAATGTAATCACCTTAAAATGATCATCTAGACTATTAGCCCCCCTTCTTAGCATTTTGGCTAAATTAATTAATCATTTGCCTAGACCAAATTGCTAAAAATCAATTAATTTGGTTATAACCTATAGTTTGACTATATTATCCTAAGTTCATTATTTGATTAAAAGAACATGTCCCCTTTTAATTAAATAAAATATCCCATTCTTCTAAGTCACTCAATGTGCACACATAAAGTCTTATTTCTATTTTACAACTTAAAGGAAAATACTCCTTTTGTCTCACATGCAAAGTCAACTCTTTGTTTATTGGTTGATTGGTGTGTGCACATGGATCAATCTCATTTTCAAACTCCACCCTTGATCATCCATCATTTGATCTTGATTTCCACCATCCATACATCTTTAAAAGAAAGAGCTCTTCCCTTGTCAAAGGATCCACATTCTTGAGTATTGTTATGTTGTAGGTTTACCATTCAAATCCTTGAGAGCTTTTGCGGAGAACTTCCATCTTCTTGTCTACATTCTCTCATATCATTTCATTTTAGTGTAGTTTCATGTATATTAGTTCTCTTTTACAATAATCTAGCTCACTTATTAATTAGTTTGGATCTTATAACACTCTCATTCTTGTTAACATAGTTGCATTTTGCATATTCATACTACTTTAATCCATACTTGCATTACATATTTGAGGAACTCATTATGGGCACTTGCATTCTTGGTCTTGTCACGAATAACCTCAAATTGCATGATTTACTAGAAAGGAATTTGTTCCTAAGGCTCAACTAAGAGCCCATTATATTGCTCAAAACACACTTCTTTCACTCTATGGATAGGGAGCTCTGAGTTGGTATCCAAGCATTCCGATATCATGGAATCACTTGGATGGAAGGGTTTAGAGTGACACCTTTTGAGTGTAAAGTAATCTAATAGGCTTCTTTATTTGGAAGTGAAGCACCAAATACAATGTCAATTTGATGACTTATCACTCTCCCAGGAGGTAAAGTTGTAGGTGTCCCATCATTGATACTATCCTAATACTTCACAAGAATCTCTTCGATTTCAATGGGTAAGGGTTCTTTCTTAGATTTCTCTTCTTCCTTAGGTTTAAGAACAATGGCATATCCTTCACTGAATTCATGCTTGAGGGCCTTGATGAACTTCTTCCCACTACTCAACAACATACTAGGAGTCTTGAATTGTGTTTCATCCTCCTCCAATAAGGACTGAATTTTGAAAGTTCTCCCATCTTTCTTGAAAGAAATGGAATTTTACTTTCCATAATATACAAAACCTCTTTCATATTACCAAGGTCTTCCCACTAGAAGATTGCATGCACTCAAAGGAAATATGTCACAAAGCAACCTATCTTTATAGCATACAATTGAAAGTTTAGCCCAAGTTTTCTCATTGACCAATACACTTTGCCCTTTGTTCAAGCATGTCATCTTGTAAGGGTTAACATGAGGTACCTTTGACAATTGATCTTATCCACTTCTTCCTTTGATATGATGTTGTCTATGGAATCTAAATCCACAATAACTTTACATACCTTGCCCAAAATATTGTACCTAATTAAGAACAAGGCCCTTCTATGCTTAGGTTCATCCTTGGTTGGTTGTCTAATCAACACCCTCTTGAACATCAAGTTCTCTCCTCTACCTGACTCAATATTATCTACCTTAGGTACCTTAGAACTCATGGTATCCTCATGAGCATAGGAAACTCTCTTATCACTCTTTGAAGAAATTAGTTTGTCAAGAAATCTATGTTAGATTGTGGTGACTGATCAAGGAAGTGTTGTACACACTCCATAATCCCTCAACCAACATGTAATTATTAATTATAACCCTAAAGTGGTAAAAATACTTGTAGAAAAGGGCTTAGGGTTAGGGATTGTTTCATTGTTGTGATGTGAAAATCAATTCTTGTAATGGTATTGAGTTGTATGGGATTATGGATTGTAATCAACTTGTAATCACTAGATCATAATAATATTGGACTTGCTATTTGGTGGATGTAGTCTAGGGATTGGGTGAACCACATTAAATCTTGGTGTCTTGTGTTCTTTTCAGTGTGATATATTATTTTTTGATATTGTTTATATTTGCATGTAATTGTTATTTTTGTCTATGGTTTAATCCTAACAAGTGGTATCAGAGCGAGGTTGCTTTTTAGTTATCCTCTACAAGAAAGTCTCATGGTTGAGTGGAAGTGATGGCAGATGAGGGTAAGTTGAGGGTTGACAAGTTTAATGGGCAGAACTTTTAGTTATGGAAGATGCAAATGGAGGACTATCTTTATCAGAAGGATTTATGGAAGCCATTGGAAGGCAAAACCAAGAATTAGGGATCTATGTCAAATGATGAGTAGGATCTTTTGGATAGAAAGGCACTTGGAAGCATTCGATTATGCCTGACACCATCGATGGTATTTAATATTACAAAAGAAAAGACAACAGAAGAGTCAATGCAAACCCTAGTGAAACTGTATGACAAGTCCTCCGCTTCAAACAAGATATTTCTCATGAAGTATTTATTTAATATGAAAATGACAAAAGGTGGATCTGTTGCACATCATTTAAATGGGTTTAATACTATTACTACTTAGTTATCTTTTGTGGGTATCAATTTTGATGAAGAAATTAGGGCTCTCTTGATTTTTTGTTCTTTTCTTGAAAGCTACAATGGCTCGGTAATGGTTGTGACTAATTTTGTTCTTGGATCTAGTACCCTAATATATGATGATGACATCGGTGTTATTTTGAGTGAAGAAACTCATAGGAAAACCTAAGGTGGATCTACATTAGGAAGTACTTTGAACACACAAAGTCAAGGTAGAATGACTGGGAGAGGAAGTAATTTCAGAAATCATGGGAAATAGAGAGGAAAGTCAAAGAGGAAGTCTTAATAGAGAGGATTGAATGACTGTTAGTACTATGGGAAACTAGGGCATAAAAATAAAAATAGTTGGACTTGAAAGAAAAATGAAGGAGATAAACCAGATGGAGACAAGGAGGAAAATGTGGTAAGTAAAAAATTTGAAGAGGATGCTTTGCTTCTATCTTTAGAAAGTATTGATGATTCATGGGTTTTAAATTTTGGTGCTTCATTTCATGCTACACCTCATAGAGGTTATTTCATTGATTATGTCTAAGGGGATTTTGGACTTGTTTATGTGCGAGATAATGAACCCTGTCAGATTGTTGGAAAGGAAAAAGTTAAAATTAAGTTACAGAATGGGAATAATTGGCTACTACATGAGGTAAGACATGTTCCAAGGCTGAGTAGCAATTTAATTTCAATAGAGCAAATCGGTGATGAGGGTTATGTAGTTACTTTTAATGATAATAATTGGAAGGTTTCAAAAGGCTCCCTTGTAGTAGCAAAAGGTGTGAAAGAAGGCACATTATATCTTTGTACGACTCATATTGTTCCTTATACTTTAATTGTTTCAAAGAAAAATGAATATTTAGGAATAGTTGCTATAGTTCAGTAGGGAGAACAAATAGTTGTTGTAGATTTTGATACAACATTGTTCCACAACAGACTTGGGTACATGAGTGAGAAAGGTATGAAAGTGCTTCATTTAAAGAGAGTTTTACTAGGTCTAAAATGTGTTAATATGGATTCTGTGAAAGTTGTGTATATGGAAAGCAAAAGAGAGTAAGTTTTGTGAAGATTAGTAAGAAAAATAAAAGGGAGAAATTAGAGCTTGTGCATAAAAATGTATGGGGACTGGCTCAAGTATCTTCCCTTGGTGGCTCTCATTATTATGTTACATTAATTGATGATGCAACTAGAAAATTATGGGTTTATTTTCATAGAAATCTGATGTATTTCAAACTTTTAAGAAATGGAAATGCTTGGTTGAAAATGAGATTGGTAAGAAATTAAAATGTCTCAGATCTGATAATGGTGGTGAGTATTGCAGTCATGAATTTGAATATTATTGCTCCACTGATGGTATTCATAGATAGAAAACTATTCCAAAGACTCCACAAGAAAATGGAGTGGCTAAATACATGAATAGGTCTATAATGGAGTGTGCAAGGAGCATGATGTTCAATGATGGGTTTCCCTTACACATGTGGGTGGAGGCTATCAATACTATTATATATTTGATTAATAGAGGTCCCTCTACTCCTTTGGGTTGTGGTATTCTAGAGGAAGCATGGATTGGTAAGAAGGTGAGTTATTCTTTTATCAAAACTTTCAGTTGCGAAGCATTTGCTCATATAGATTCTGAAAATAGAATCAAGTTGGAAACTAAGTCAAAGAAATGTGTATTTGTTGGATATGAAATTAATGAATTTAGTTATAGGCTTTGGGATTTTTAAAATCATGAAATTGTAAGAAGCAAGGATGTTATATTTAATGAGAAAGTGTTGTACAAAGATTTGTTGTAGCAAAATGAGAAGAAAGAAGAGTATTATGTAGTTATGGATGATACTCCAAAAGATGATGTTCTATCCATTCCTCATGATGTACAACAACCACAACAACCAATACCACACACACTAGTGAATGTTAGATGGTCAACAAGGCTAATTAGACCTCTAGAAATATTTTCTCCCTCTTTATATTCTATTTTAGTAATAGATGCAAGTGAACCTGAATGTTATTATGAAGTTGTGTAGGTGGATACTAAGATTCAGTGGGAGTCTGCAATGAAACATGAAATGGACTCTTTGTTGAAAAGTAAGACATGAGATTTATGCAAGTTTCCTGCAAGTAAAAGGGCTTTATAGAATAAGTGGGTTTATAGGTTAAAAGAAGATGATGGAGGTAAGAAAAGATTTAAAGAGAGGTTAGTTGTAAAAGGATAGCAAGAGAAAAAGGGAATTGATTTTGATGAGATATTTTGTCTTGTTGTTAAGATGACTTTTATCCATACTGTTTTAAGTATTGTGGCTATTGAAGATTTGCATTTAGAGCAGCTTGATGTTAAAACAACCTTCCTTCATGGTGATTTGGATGAAGAGATATATATGGCTCAACCACAGGGATTTGAGGTCAAAGGTAAGGAGAACTTAGCGTGCAAATTGAAGAAAATTTTATATGGCTTGAAGCAAGCACCTCGGTAATGGTATCTAAATTTGATAGTTTTATGCACGAGTATGGATAAAGTAGGTGTCATTCAGATCATTGTGTTTACTTTAAGAGGTTGGATGATGATAGCTACATTATTTTATGTTTATATGTTGATGATATGCTTGTAGCTAGGTCTAACATGGATCAGATTAAGGGGTTGAAATGCTAGTTAGCACATGCATTTGTTATGAAGGATTTGGGGGCAGAAAAAAAAATCCTTGGTATGAAGATTTTCAGAGATAGGAAGAATAGGAAATTGACAATTATCTTAGGTTGAGTATGTTGAGAAGGTGTTGCAACGTTTCTCTATGGAGAATGCTAAAGCTATCAGCACACCTTTACTTGGTCATTTGAAGTTGACTAAGGAGATGTATCCCAAGACACAAGAAGAGGAGGATAAGATGTCAAAGGTACCCTATGCTTCAGCTGTAGGAAGCTTGATGTATGCTATGGTATGTGCAAGGCCAGATATTGCACATGTGGTGGGATTCATTAGCAGTTATATAAGTCATCTAGGAATTGAGCATTGGAATGTTGTTAAATGGATTTTTAGATATCTGAGAGGAACATCCAATAAGTGTTTACACTTTGGGGGCTCTACTACTAACTTACAGGGCTATGTTGACTCAAATTTGGTAGGGGATATTGATACCATGTAGAGCACTACAGGTTATGTGTTTACTATTGGTGAGGCAGTCGTGAGCTAGGTTTTTAGGTTATAGAAGGTTAATGTTTTATCCACTATAGAGGCAGAGTATATTTCTACTATAGAGGTAGCTAAGGAGATGATATGGCTTCAATTATTCTTGGAAGAATTGGGACACCCTTAGATAGATAATTATTTGTTTATAGATAGTCAGACTACCATTCATCTTGCAAAGAATTCAGCTCTACATTCAAAGACCAAACACATACAGTTGTGGTACCATTTTATTTGGTTAGTTTTGGATGATGGATGGTTAAAGCTAGACCATATACATATAGATGACAATCCAGCAAATATGTTTACACAGGTAGTAACAAGGGAGAAGCTAAAAACCTCTTCAACTTTGACTGGTCTTCTAGACTAAACATGAATAAAAGAACATTAGAGTCTAGGGTGATTTGATCTAGTGGGAGCCTCATGGAATAGTAGCATAGCTACAAGATCAGTCTTCAAGTGGAAGATTGTTGTTTAGTGTGAAACCTGGTAAGTCCCAAAGTGGGAGATTGTTAGAATGTGGTGATTTATTAGGGAATTATTGTACATAATCCATATTGATCAAGGAGATTTTTAGATTATTGTAAAAATACTTGTATAAAAGGGCTTAGGGTTAGAGATTGTTTCATTGTTGTGATGTGAAAATTAGTTCTTGTGACAGTATTGAGTTGTAAGGGATTACAAATTGTAATCAAGTTGTAACCACTAGATTGTAATAATATTGGACTTGTTGTTTGGTGGATATAGCCCAAGGATTGGGTGAACTACATTAAATCTTGGTGTCTTGTATTCTTTTCTGTGTGATCTATTATTTTCTAATATTGTTTGTATTTTTATGTAATTTTTATTTATGTATGTGGTTTAATCCTAAAAATCTATGGCTAGGGTGTTCAATTAGGATTAACCTACTTGATCCTCCTTTATTGTCTTTCCCTCTCGTATAACCTCCTCTTGAAGTAGTTTCACTAAGAAAGTTTAGATTCACCTTAGTTTCTTTGATAATTACCTTTTCCTTCATATCCACCTATATGCCCTCTTTGGTCTCTTCATCTACCTCTACCTTTGAAGTTTGTATCTCCCTTCTTCCTATTCTTCTCTTCCACCTTAAGAGCCAATTGATGACACTTTTGAATAGTGGTGGGGGTCCATAGGCTTAGTTGTTCTTGGGTTTTCCACTTTAGTCCACCCAAATATCTTGCCACTTTGACAAGTTCCTCCTCTTGAATCTTAGTTCTTAGGCATAGTTTTTGAAATTCCTCTCTATAAGAGGCCATGTCTAAGTCTTTTTGTTTCATACCTTCCCTCTTTCTATGCAATTGTACCTCATAATCTTCAAGTAGATAATTCTCCTTCACTTTAGTCACCATAGCATCCAATTAGCTATAGAATTCTTGCCTATACTAACCCTTTCATCCTAAATGTATTTCCACCATGTCAATGTTGAACCCCTGAGTCTTGATTTAGCAACCTTTAAATTTTGTGCCTTTGTGACATCTTCACACTCAAAATAGTTCTACATTCCCTCAATCCATTCCATCACTATATTAGTGTCCATCTTTCCACTAAACAATGGAATTCCTTCTAGGGCTTCTCCTCCCAGTGCTTTGACGACTTCCAAGAAAGGTTCTTCATTCAATGGAGGGTCTGGCTTAGGTATGATTTCCTCCTCATCAATTTTTTCCTTCTCTTTATCACTAATTTCACCATCTTTGTCTTTATTCTTGGCTACCTCAACAACTCCTTCTAGCTTAGTCTTCATTTCTTCTAGGGCTTCTTCAAGGATTTTGTTTTTCTCCTTTTTCTCACCCGTCTCTTTGGCTAACTCTACATTAGTCACGATTATTATTTCACCTAATGACTCTTCTAAAGTCTGAAACATCTATCCATAATCCCAAATATGTTGGGGCTCTGATACCACTTTGATGTAAGGACAACTCTTGTTCCTTAACCCTAACTTCTTCTAGGGTCTCCTCTAGGCCACTCCTCTAGCTTGTCAGGGTTCTTACACTAACCCTAACTTAGAAGGATTCACTCCTAATCCTTCCTTTTTTCAACTTGTCTACACCAATATAGAATTCAAATCTATCCAATCAATACTCCATAAATGCCTTACTAGGTCACCCACATCAAATGACAACACATGATCACAACCTACCCAAAAAGAAGAGAGTATTTCTCCTAGGACATTGGGGAAATTCCAATGTACATCAACCAAAAATTCATAGAAGTCTCTATCAATTTCAAGAAATTGCTCCAAACTAGGCATAATAGGGCTACAAGGAATTAGGCCTCCGAACTCACCAAATGAAATATAACTTTGAAAATGGCATAACAAGGGCGAAATCAAACTACATAGCCTAATACCCTTTTGGAAGACCTTTGAGATTCAGCTAGTCTCACTTCCCCAACTTGTCTATACAATGTTTGTTGTTTTTAAGCCTAAATTTAAGGGTTTCCCAATATGTTGACAAAGTTCACAAGGATTTTTTCAAATCCCTATCAAATCATGTCGCCAAGACTTCTCTTTAGTCATAGGACTTTTCTACTCTCATATTCTTCTCTCCATCCACTTGGACTGAAGCATTCATTGTACTCAATCCCATTAAATGTTGTTTCAATCTTTGTGATCCCTAACCATGCTCACTTGGCTTTCCTAGGGCATCCTTGAAAAAAGGCAAAACTCACTTTCTAGGGCCCAAGCACTTGCATTCCTATAGTACAAGGATTCTTCTCACACATTTCAAGAGACTGTACAAATACCATGGTGGAAAGGTAAGTTAAGACTCTATCTTCAAAAATTGCTTGATTCAGACCAATGACTGTGCAAAACCCAAAATATTTACAAAATGAAAAGGAATAGAAATAAAAGACCTAACTAACCATGCACAAAACTTATTAGTCACATCTATTTACTCATTCATAGGTCACATTATAGAGTTTAATCCATTAACTAATCAATTGAAGTAAAAAAGCTCTAACTGTGTCAAAATTGCTCAACAAAATGCTTGTTCATTAACTAAAATTGCATCAAAATTCCATCCAAGCCTTGTCATGGGTCTAGGGAGGCATTATATATTTCTAATACACATTCTTCAATTTATTTGATGTGGTTATTCAACCCTATTCTTGAAATTGTACTTTTTGCAATAAAAGTTGTCATGACAACTTTTACAATTTTGCAAAGTTGTCATGCAACTTGACAACTTTTTGTCTAAGTGGACCAGGCTTGGTCAAATCCTTTTTAAAATCTACTAAATTCTTGAAATTTTCACTTAGGACATGAAACTACCTTTCCACCCTTTCCTTATCCAATCTATTCCTCCAAATGCACAAATGGCACTTATAACAAGAATGACAATAATTACATCACACCTAGTAACATTGGACAACTAAGTAATATTGCATGTTCCTAAAAACCTTATTAGACCTCCTAATGGAAAAGACACATTCTTGGACACACTAGACCCTTTATTTCACTAGTGGATTGGTTAATGCCATTACAAGCCCAAACTCAACTATGAACCCTAGGTTATTGTTGAGCTGTCGTTTTCCATGATGCTTAATGATAGGAATCCTTTCAAACTCCTCTCTTGAAAAGTTAATCTAGTAATCAAATCCAAGGTTCCAGGCGATCTTGCAACCTACTGGAATCTACTCTATTGAAGATAAATGTGAATGTTCATGAGGTGGCTTTTGCTGGTTCAAAAACAATTCGGATAAGATTTTGAATCTACTTGCTATCTCAAAAGAATAACCACAAAAAAGAAATATATATATATATATTATGATGAATGCAATCTAACAATGCAGCTATATGATTTCCTAATTTAACCAAGGGGTTAGTAAAGCAAATAACTAGAATTAAAAGATCGCACAACCAGAATAATGCAATAAAACTATTGGCTCAATTACATTCCATGAACATAAATTCACAAAATATAACACACTTAGGCAAGAATCATGACACTCCAAATGTGAGCACCAATATCATATATTATTGCATCCAAATAATGGTAGCCTAGAATACATTTTACATTCCTAAATTTATAAGAAATCCTCTCCTCAATTTGTGTTGAGAGTGAGAGATATCTTTATGCAATCATATGCTTCTAAACTAATAAAACATCTATTTATGTACAAACTTACTCTCTAACTGGTGCTTAGTAGGACTCCATCCATATTTATATCATTAATTGGATGCATGAGCCTTTACATGTCTTAAAAAAAAGAAAGCATAAGAAAATAAGAAGAAGAAATCCTTAGATGATATGGTAGTGTCTGGAAGTGCCAAAAATAGAAGCTTCATCTTCAATAGGCATTTGTAGGAGTTAAACTACTATCAAAATTTGTTTCTGATGCATGGAAAGCTCTAAATTTAGAACTAGTAGTTAATTGTTAGTGCACCTCTAACTTGCTCAAAACTTCTAACAAACCTCTGAAAAGCACACCAGTGCACCTCAAAAGTAGGTTCAAAAAATGCAAAATTTCACCAAATGTCAAAATTGAAATTATGGCTTATGGCTTTTTTCCCCCTTTATAATAGAGCTATGTCTAGTTATTTTCCCTTAAATTTCTTAATGATCTCAATGACTTGAGCTACATCTAGAAAATCTAACGCTTCATATTTATCCTTCACTTTCTACCTGTAGCTACCCACCTTGATGCGAGTCTCTACAAAATCTTTGAGTTTTACATCCAACTCTAACAATGCTTCTTCCATTCTAAATGCTTGCCTGATGTCATCATCATTAGAAGCTTCTTCAAAAGTCTTCTAAAATTTCTCAACTACTACCTCTACAACTATTAATTTATCCCTTGCATCATCCTCAAAAATATCTAAACATGAATCACTATAATGTTTATCTGCCTCCAAAATTTGCTCTCGGGCTTGATCCTTGAGCTTGTGAATCTTCGCATGTAATGTCTCCATTACTTTATTGCCATCCATAGTTTTCTCTATCCAATCATCAATTTTATCTAACTCCTCTACTGTATAAACCTCCATCAACATCTAATACCTTTGGCCTTTGATTGACTGCAATGCTTGCAAATATTTGCCCTAAGTATGTACCTCATCCATTAAACTAAAATCTTGATTCAAAATGGCCACTAGCCTATCCACATTATCTTGCATATGGTGTAACAGCTTCAGATTTCCCTATATAATTTGTACACCTTTCTCTTTAAAAATTTCTTGTCATTGTTGACAAGCTCGCAAAAATGGATCAAGTTGCACTATTCTCTATCCCTTTTCTATGGTGTTGTATTCAAAGTTTCCTTGGGATTTAGGGCATCTAAAGGACCAACAACTTCATTTAGATATCCTTTCAGGATCTCATTCTATCTCCAACATGTTATCAATTCTACCCCATCCTACTCTGAGTGCTTAAACACTTCTTTAAGTCCTAGTGTTTCCATCAACTTAGTGGTGTCCAATGTAGTTTCCCAAGCATGACCTCCCAAATATGATAATCTCTTGGAGTCAATTGTTCAACATCTATATGTGGAGGAGGGTAGCCACATAAGCAAATAGGTCCTAGTTCTGAACACTCATAATGAAGGCTAATGCACGTGCATCCTTTGGTGGTGACTCAGGTTTTCTAAGAACTTCAATCAATTCCATCCTATCCTCTTCCTCTGTAGTGAATTGTTGGCTTTTGTTTCTTATAACCTCTTTTCTTAGCCATCTTGGAACATGCTCTATCAAGGATTTTCCTTTTGAAGACATAGGAGTTTTCTTGGCTATACTCTTCCCCTTATCTCCCCTTTCTAGAGTCCTCTCCTTTTGTAAAAGATCTACACCTAGAGTCTCTATATCTGTGGAGTCCATAGTCCTCACATATGTTTCTTAGGAAGCTTGCTAAGGTTTCTCACTTATTTGTCCTTCCTCTGACACTTCATCAGTGGATACTTGTTGTGGCTCTTTCTCATATTTTGCTTGGCCTTGTTCTTCTTCATTGTTTGGAGGAAGAGGAGTATTTGATCCTTTATCTACACAAAATGTAATTTGAATGGGGGATGGCGGAGCTACCTTAGGTCCTTGTGGTTCTAGTGGAAACTGACTCTAATCCTCTTATTGAGGTTGATTCATTGGAATAAAAATCTAGTACCAACTAGCATGAAATAAAAATCTAACATCTTAAAGACATCAGTACCCTTAACATCTTACTCATCTATCCATTGCTGCATTTCATCCTCAGAGATTGTAGATTGAATGGGTTGCTCTAGAATGGATGGCAGTGTGATTCTAGAGCTTCTTCTTCATTTCAATTTTTTGGCTCTTGCAAGATGAGCCCTCTAGTTCAAAGGAAGGTTATCCTCTTCATCCTCATCATCCTCTTCTTCCTCTCCTTCTTCTGGGATAACTTCCAAGACTGATGGGAAGGGAATAACTCTCCTACTGACCTTTTGTCTCTTCTTGACTAAAGTCTTAATCTTTCTTCTCTTAGGAGTGAAAGGGGAGGCTTGTACCTCTTTTTGAGGTGTAGATACCTCTTGCACTTCAATTTTAGGTTATACTTGCCCTTGCTTAGTTGGTGGCACTTGAGGATTTTCTTGGGTCTATGTAGCTTCAATATTTCTAACCCTTGTACATTTTCTTCCCCTAGCTGTGGAGGTTCTTGAGTGGCTTCCTCTTCTAGCTTAGCTTGTTGAGGGGAATTTCTCTTCCTTTTACCCTTACCTCTCTAAACCCTATAATATCCAACTTATTTTTCAAGTTGGTGTACTTTTTTTGGCTTCACAGGGGACTGAAGTGCAAATGTGGGTACTGTGACCTTAGCTCCTTGACCTTTTGTTGGACGGGCTTAAGCATGGAAAACTATAGCTTGAGGAATTGGATCCAAATTTAAAGGCCTCTTAATCCAATCCTTTATCAAATTGATGACATGCCTTGCCCTGTGATTGATGTTTGAGTTTTCTTTCTTATCAACCTCAGCATCCATGATAGGTCGATCACCAATCTTGTCCCTATTGAACAATGGATTAAGAACATCTTTAGTATCTTGTTGCATAATATTTAAAGGAACCTTAATCTTCAAAGAATTTTTTGTTAGATAGAGAGTCATCCTACAATAATCCCTTATAAAGATATCGTACTCATCTACTATATTCATCCAGTAGTCTTCAATGACATCGTCATGTTGAAATGTCTTACCACCCAGATACTAAACCCTTCCAATGTTATCAAAAGAGGGCCAAGGAGAATTATATTCATCCAAAGGATATTAGTCCCACTCAAACTCAAAATATGGAATATCCTATCTTTGCACCACACTGAAAGGTCCTATAGTAATAGGCCAACCCGTGTTATTTTGTGTTGATTCTACACTCTTTCACATGTAGACAAGAGTTGTTGAGCAATCTCCAATAATATAAGTCTATCACTTGGGTACCTAGGGAGCTTCTTAGGGTTGAGAGTGGTACCCATTGCCCTTAAATAAGTGAATTCCTAATATTGGATGTAGTAGGCTCCAACCTTTAAAATTTTAGCAGCTACCTCATTTGACATCATGTTCACATAATCCCCTCAATGGACCAGATTATTATGAATATAAATGCATTGTTCACTATCCTATATTCTTTTTTGTGCTCTAGAAGCTTATTTTTTGCCAAGGATATACTATATAGGGCCATGAGTTTTCATCTTACATGCTACCCTTTTTGTAGAGCCCTGGATAATCTTTCACCCTTGCAACTAACAAGTACACCATATATGATGTCATGTAAAACTTATGATTATTCTTAATTGCCACTAGTTGCTCGCCCAAGTTCTCACTAAGAATAGAATCCCAATCAAATTGCATCTTTGTTATCTTAATAGTCTCATTAAAGTGCACCTTCCAAATATTTAGGTGCCCAAATGCTAGCAACCCCATGACTCTACTCAAAAGTATTATAGAATACCCAATATCTTCTTTCATGTAGCCTCTCGTCATGTTGACTTTGCCTACTTTATACCCTAGAGGAGTCTTCTCAATGAGATATAAGGACTGAATGATTTTATATGCTTCATCAACATGTTCTCTATACCATCTTTTTATTTTGTGATAGGTCAATCTAATGAACTTATCAACCCTCAGAATATGAAACACCTTCTCTATGTTCTTGGGTTAGAGATCTCAGACAATCTCTCTAGATATACTCTTCATGACCATTTCTTCAAAAACATAGTTCTTAGTGAGTGTCATAATTAGCTTTGAAGATTGTACAAATGTTGGGTGTGATGATGCACTAACAAGTCTTGATTAGATCAAAGCAGATATCATTGGAGATCTTTCAATGGGCTTGTTACATAATACCAAGAATGCACTCAAATCTTTGTGACCAAGTTCAGTGTCCTGGATCTTTGAATAGTCATTTTGAAAGCACGACTTAGTTAGAACACCTTGAAATTTGAACACTATAGGTTTTGGGACCATCTTTACAGCAATAGAGGATGATGAAGAAGTTACTAAATCTGTACAAAAACAACATTGATTAGTTTGGAATCAAAGAAAATTTGATTAACTCAAGCCCTAATACTAACAAAAATAGAATCCAAAAACCTAATTGCTTGAAAACATTTAAAAACCTAATTTTTAAACCCTTATGTGCAAAAAAGGGTGCACCTAGTGTGCCTTTATCATTGTTAATTTTTAATGTATGGGGTACACAACAACACACCTCATGGGTTGCGCTAATGTGCACCCTATTATTAACTTAGTGCAAAATTGGGTAATTTCTTTATTAAAGTTACGCAGTAGCACACCTAAGTAGGTACGCTTCTCCATACCTTCAACAGATTTTTTTTCTTTTAAAGTTTAGTTTTTAAAGCTTTTTTTATTGTATTAAATGTTTTACAAAAGTAAGGTGTGTAGCTACACACCTTAACTTAGTGTTTGAGTGTTTTTTGTTTGTATAAGTGAATGGGGCAAAAGAGGGGTGATGTGGAGTAGTGCACCTATTGAGGTGCGGTGGGGTAGAATATAGGCACTCAAAAAAATAATTAAAGGAAAGAGGGGGATCCTTGTCTCTATTATATAACTGACTATTATAGCCTCTGATTAGCTAGATACCATTTTGAAGTAGCCTTGCCACTTCGGTCAGTTTGTGAGTTTTGTGTTAGGGTACAAATTTTCATCAAAACATGAAAGCTAGGTGAGTGCATGCTTCCTCATTTGGCATTCATGAATACTAGTTGTAGGTGTAACATTTGAAAGAATCACCTTTATGTATCCTTTGATATATGTTCATTTCCTATTGAGATGCGGTGGTGTAAGGAAAGAGGGGGATCCTTGGATTTTATAGACCCAAGACCCAGATCACCCCTTGGTGTTTTACGGTTGCATTGTTGCACATCACCAAAGGGTGATTCCTCTTCTATGTGTTTTGGTGCACTAGAACACCTTGGGAGGTGCATTGGAGTGTCATTTTCCTTTTCAAAATGACTTATCCTCCCATGATGTTTTTCAGAATTTGGGTTTTCAAACCGAGACCCATTTTTGACCAAAAACACTAAATGAAACCCTAAAAAAGATTTAGACCCTAGACTAGAGATTTGGAAAGCCAAAAAATAAAGTAGGGGGTCCCCATTTCTAGGAAAAATGGGGTGTGCATTGTGAAACCATAACAGTTACCAGTTAGCCTTACCTAGGTACTCCTACACCAATACCTTTATTTGCCTCTCTCTATTACTTCTTGGATGGTCTTCAACTCTTTTCTAGCTTCTTGGTCACTCGCTCTAGCTCTTGGCTCTCTATTTTTCCTCTAGAATATAGTCCATACCTATTTTTTCTTTCATGTTATACCATTCTCAAGTGTCTGAGTTCTCACTATTGTGTTTACACCACTTCTATCACCTCCATTCAAAGAGGAGTTTTATCACCTCCCTTTATATCTTAATAGAATATATTATCTCTCAAACCTACTTCTTTTTGGATTATCATTTCTTTTATTTCTCTATTTATTTATCTATCACCAATTTATCATGTCTATCAAGTTATTGTAGAGGTGGAAGTACCAAAATAATGAAATAACTAAGACAAGACTCCAAAAAGTCACCCAACCATTTTCCTTGTCACCATTTTATGCAGGTTCATGGAAGGGTTAATTTCAAGTGGATCACTTTATCAACCTTCAAAATTAGATCGTGTCCTAAAATTTTTCTTTGTCTTTTCTATTGCATAAAATATACATCTTTATTGATTCATTTTAGCTTTATTATCATTCTAATAGTTTATTTTTTCTTTACACCACCAGATAAGTACTCTGTTCTTTTATTTTTTATTTCATCCTTAGTGTTTGTACTATGTTTGTACAAGATGTCAATGTGTCATGCTTGTGTTTTATTTTTGTACTATAGTCCTAGACTTACATTGTTGTTCAAGACTATGAGCTTGCAGAGTTTAGTATTTGTTCCTTATAGTTATCTCTTTCATTTCTATTAATCTAAACATTTTTAGTCTCTCATTTAGTTCAATTATAATGATATATTTTTCTCTTAATCAATTAACCTCCACTTAAACTCTTACATTGAGTACTTAGAAGTGACCAAGTAAACTACTTATATGTCTAATCTCCCTAGAACTCCTAGCTAGCAAAGTGAGGTAGCACAAGGAAACAATCCATCCCCTAAGACTTTAACTAGTCTCTAGGTAGTTTTACCTTTTCGTACTCTATATTTTGGTGAACTTGATGTAAACCAACAACCTTTAAAAACTTTGTGGTAGTTTCATTGTAGGAATGGTGATCATCTCTCCTATTTTCGTTCCTCCTTGAAGGGTACCTAAAATAACAATCTCATTCACCTTGCTAGATGAACCATACAAAAAGAGCCTTCTCCTCTTTATTTCTTGACTACTATCAATAACATCTCTCTTAGGGTGTCTTGGTGGACTCTATATGTGTCATTAAGAAGGAGGTCCTCTTTATAAATAGCTTAAATCAAGGTCAATATGATGATTATAAAGCCACCATAAGAGTGAATGACAAGTTTTCTCTACATCCTTTGGGGTGAACAACTCTAATGGTTTAGGTGGGACCCAAAAAAATATTCTTGAAATTTTTGGTGATCTTAGAATCACATCTATTTAGGGTCAAACTAGGTATCCCCTTGGTCATCCACAAGTATCTAAAGTTTCCACATAAGGGGATTATCCATAACACTAGATATCATCACCTAGTGTCTTGGAGGGGCTCCAGTTGTGATAATTTATAGCTTGTTATAGTAGGGACCGTTGATCCATAGAAATATATCACATTTCTTACATACTAGGCTTATAAAGCTTGGGAGATGATCTTTAGATATATAGCACCTTCCTTGACTCAGATATCTCACAAGGTTGGATGTGTTTCCTCATCTTCCCCTTCTTAATCAAGGGCTCATCATATGTGCATGCCCCATTAGAAACCCCCTCATTTATCAAAGGCTATAAAGTCTCCTACAATTTCTTTCACTTATGCATCCACATCTAATGTAAACAACAAAAAGTTAGACATGATAAATAAAACATCCAAGATAAATTTTCCTTCCTCCATTCCCATCATTACAGACATATCATTTCCTTCCATTTATGAGCAAGGTAAGTGGCCTCATATTATTGTAATTTCTCCCTAGGTACCAGCTACTCATCCTTTGAGGGCATTTTTTATTCACCAAATTTCTCATAGATAAAAAAGGGGAAGGTGGTCCATGACAAAGCCTCTAGTTTTTTATGCATCGGCCCCACCTTCTACTCTATCAATTGGGTCTTCTTCTATGTCAATAACAACATCAATGGTCACCCCCATGGAGTATGATGGTGGTGTTCCCATACAAGATTCAAAATATAGTTTGGATTGTATTAGAACCACCTTGTGTGCAAGTGTAAGAATCATCAGAGAAAAATCTATTTGGCTCATGAGGCCACTAAGAGGGAATTAAGTGCATCTTTTGAGCCCATATCTGCTAATGTTTCTATTTATTCTTCCATCTCTACTATCTCTCAAAATTTTTATCTCTTTTGTACATTTTCCATGCCTCCCGTTGTACTGGGAGTAAACATGAAGCCTTGTACAAAGTGGGTTGAGGGTTTTATCTCTCCTTGCAAGAGCCACCTCAGATCTCCACCTTATTAGACATCCTTCCATTTCCAAAACTAGTGAACATGTTGGACACTCAAGTAGTCTTTAGTGTAGTGATGTCCACTTATCATGTGTCTCCCTTATCATAGATCATGATGCTATCTTTCCAAATATCCTAAAGGTTTTTGTAGTGGACATCACCTCCCTCCTTTAAGATTAATATTTTTAGGGCCATGTCCTAGAGTAAAAGTGTCAAAATCTACTATAATAAACCATCTTTCCATTTTGGTTCTTGTGGTAGAAAGCTCCATGTTCTCCTACATTTGTCTTTGTCCCTTTCATATATGTTGGTGGAGAAGCTTCTTCATCAACATCTCCACATGGATCTCCTATTAGTATTTTTTCTTACATATTTGACTCATTCAAGGATATTATGATGTTGGTAGTTATCTTCACATGATTCCTCTCACTTTCAATGATAGATCTCCTAGATGAGGAGTTTTTGGTCGATCCATCCTTGGCTCTTACTATTGGTAGGGTTCCTCAGGCTGTCATACAAAAATTTATTTATGGACAACCTATGAGGGAAGTGCCCACTTCTACATCTTTAGATTAGAGTGTGTTTTCTTATGTTCCCCAATACTTGTCTTTCAATGGTGTTCCCTCTTAGAAGACCATTGTTCTCTATTGGTAACTAGAAATGAGGGGTTTTATATTGTCTAATATCTTCTATATGCTCTTTGGTTCTTCTACATGTTATACTTTAAATTTTTTTCACATTTGGAGATGATGCAAGTGTTCGGGGCATGTTTTTTACATTTGGGGATGATGCAAGTGTTGGGGGCATTTAGGAACTCCTTCCATGTTGATCCCTTTTTTTGTTTTCCTTTGTCTTCATGTGTCATTATTTATATCTGATCCATGATTTGTAATTAATTAGCTTGTGGACTTTTCATTTCCAAGGGATAGTGGTGACCCTTGGGATCCATCAAACTTGTATAAAATTTATTTTCAAATGGAATAGATCACTTCTAGCTTAAAAAAATATATTGTTGTATTTTAGTAATTTTTAATTAAATCACAATACTACATGTTCTACACCAGGTATTGTAATCTAAATTCTTAATTCAAATCATTGGGTAGATGTTGTAGAATCATATTTCATATATCATGAAGTGACATTCGATGACAATATATACCATATGTTTATATGCCACATCTTTTTTCTCTCCTGGGAATGGTATATTCTCCCCTATGAGTGGCACAAACCATCCAAAGGGGGGTTGTGTTATCCATGCTCCTAATTCAATTTTACCTAAAAAAATATTATGTCTCTATACCATAGGTTTTTCTTGCAATTTTGTTTTTAATTTGGACATTATCTTCCTTTGTGGTGGCTAAGTCAACATCTGTGTGTCTTTTTCATTCTCTATAATATGCCTATCTATCTTAATGCTACATGTATTAAAATGGTCTTAAGTTGACCTATCATTTTCCTCTCTATCCCAGTGTTATGTAATGTATGAGTAATGTGTCTAAGTTGTGTTATTACCTACCTTTCTAGCATCCACTATACATGGTTTTGCACTATCTAAGTATACATATCACATGCCTATCTAGCATTCATTATGCATGCCAAAGGTTTATGAAACAAATCCCTATCATAGGGATACTTGGCATAATGCAACTTGTCATCCACATTGACATAACATCAATGATATCATGTCTAATAGGTTATCTTCATCATTTAGCATGCTTGTCTACAAATTATGCGCTAGATGCAACTCATCAACAACTTAAGGCTTCTTAGCTAGGGGAAACTCCACATGAAAAATCTCCCAACAGAAATTCAAGTAAAGTTTCATCTTACTTTAGAAAGACGTTTCTTGGATATAATATGGTCACTATACTGAGAGAAAAGTACAATGGCTTAAATATTACACTCATGTGTAAAATCTCATTTTTTCATTTCCCTACCTTAGCCCAAGATTTTAATTTCACATAATCTATGTCACCCACCAACATTAACCAACTCACCACTTGCTATGAGATTTATTCCATGTTGCCTCAATAATTTTGGAAAAGTGTGCATTGTAGAGACATTTACACAATGTGTTAATACTTGTAAATCTAAAAATGTGTAGGTTTTCATTGGAGCATTATGAACTGCCAAATTACATTTATAATGCCTAAATGATGGGCTTGCCTACATGAGATTCCATTTGATATCATTTTATACCTTCATTTTTTGCCTTCATCCATCTCTCGCTACTACTTCTTAGCTATTCATTTTCACTTTTAAAAGTTCTTTATTACTCACTCCATCTCTTGGCTCTCTATTGATCCTCTTCAATACACCCCATAACTATTCTTCATTGTAGATTGTACAATTTTCAAGCATCTGATTTCTCACTATTACATTTACCTCAGTTTTATCACCTCCTTTAAATTTTATCTCACCAAAGGCATTTTTTTTTACCTCTCTTTGTGTCTTGATAGCATCTATTACCTTTCTTATCTACTTCTTATTGAATTATCATGTATTTCGTTTCTTTATTTGATTGTCTATCATCAATTTATCACATATATTTAGCTATTGTGGAAGTGAAAACACTCAAACATGGACTTGACTAAGGCAAGTCTCCACATAGTCACTCAATCATTTTACTTGTTTCCTTTGTGTGCTTTTATAAGGGAATAGTTCAAGAGGGTCTCTTTATGAACCTTCAGAATTGGGACTTGTATCTTTTTTTTCCTACATTTTATATTGCTTATGGTATCCATCCTTCTCTATTCATTTTATCTTTATTATCATTTTTTCGTTTATCTTTTTCTTTAAATCACTAGATTGGTAATTTTTTTTGTATTTCATCATTATTAGTTTTTCAAGACTCCAGCGTGTTGTTCTTTTGTTTGGCTTATGCTTTGTAGTGCAAGACTCATTCTATTGTTCAAGACAATGAGCTCACAAAGTTCAACATTTGTTCCTTATAGTTATCTTTTGCATTTCTATTATTCTAAACATCTTTAGCTATTTGTTTAGTTTAATCATAAATTACCTATTTTACATTTAATCAATTTACCTCCACTTAAACACTCACATTTGACTACCTAGAAGTGACCAAGTAAAGTACTTATCACGAATGATTTCTCTAACACACCTAGCTAGAAAAGTGAGGGACCACTTCCATGAAATTTCTAGGTCTACCTCTTTTATCAAAAACATTCTTCACCCTTTCCTAATTAAGTGTAATTCTATCGATCATATCATCCCTTTGTTCCTCAATCTTAGTAAGGTACATGATAGTTTCCTCTAATAAATGTTGAAGTTATTGAGCTTCAACCATAGTGTATAACTTTGGGGATAATAAGTCTAATATAAAAGGTAGATTTAAGCCTATACCATGCATCTCAAAGGGAGATATTAGAGTTTCTCTCTTAGGTTTAGATCTATCTACCTAGCTAGAAAAGTGAGGCATCACTTCCATGAAATTTCTAGGTCTACCTCTTTTATAAAAAACATTCTTCTCCTTTTTCTAATTAAATGTAATTCTATCGATCATATCATCCCCTTGTTCCTCAATCTTAGTAAGGCACATGATAGTTTCCTCTAACAAATGTTGAAGTTATTGAGCTTCAACCATAGTGTATAACATTGGAGGTAATAAGTCTAATAGAAAAGGTAGACTTAAGCCTATGCCATGCATCTTAAAGGAGATATTAGAGTTTCTCTCTTAGGTTTAGGCATATCTACCCATAGATCATCATACAATTTTTTATGTCAAATACTCTAACTCTTATCCATGAGTTTCTTCATCATTTTTTTTGTAATGCCTTGACTAGAGATCCTTGGAAATAAGATAAACAAATACTAACATTTTTTTTAAATACAAACCATAGATACATGCAACTTCAAACATCTAAGAGATCACAGCAAAAGACAACTAACCAACCACAAAATATCCCAAGCATTCATCACTTACAACTTATTCATTTTAAAACCCAAAGTACCAGTTCGTAAACGATTAAAACATACAAGTTCATTTTAATTATCAAAAGGGAAAAACCTGTAAGAATTTTCAAAAAACCTATAATAATTTTCCTTAGGGAAAAATCACTCAAGACCAAGAAGCTCAACAACTAGCACAAAATAGAGAAATAGAGTACGATCAGAATAACAATATGAAATTCAATTGATGTACAAGTATACTAGGAGTGCCTATATATAAAGGCCTCTAGAATGGTTCTAGAATGACTAGGAGTTAGCAATATGATAAGCCTCACAACTAAGCACATGTCCACCAAGAGTAGATTATCCTCCTTTGAGCATAGGAGTTAGTGTGATGATGAGAGGATAAGACTACAAAGGTGTGTCACATAAAATTATGTTGTAGACACCATGTGCTATTTTAGAGTTGCTAACTCTTGTGTTGTCAACATGACAACTCATGTGAGTACACAAACTTCTAGGTGTCTAACCTAGGAAATAATAAAATAATGTATTTATCCTAAGTAAACTTAAGTAAAGTGTAAATAATAATTATTTACACTAACACCCCCCCTTAAATACAACTTAGGGGAATGCACTTAAGCTATAATGAAATACATAATGGGTCCCAGCTACTAGGCCATGTTAGGGACCCACGTACAAATGCAATGTTTTACATACAATGCAATGCAATCTCTCTGAAAACATAGAAAGAGGGAAAGCCTCATTGGAAAAACCCTCCCCCAAAAAGAGAGATAAGTTCAATATAGAAGAGAAGGATCATGTGACCCCCCTAGTGAAAAATCCATCACTAAGCTCTGATACCATGTAAGAATTTTCCTTAGTTCAAAATCACCCAAGACCAAGAAGCTCAACAACTAGCACAAAATAGACCAATAGAGTATGATCAAAATAATAATATGAAATTCAATTGATGTACAAGTGCACTAAGAGTGCCTATATATAAAGGCCTCTAGAATGCTTATAGAATGGCTAGGAGTTAGCAATAGGATAAGCCTCACAACTAAGCATATGTCCACCAAGAGTGGATTATCCTCCATTGAGCACAAGAGTTAGTACAGTGATGAGAGGATAAGCCTACAAAGGTGTGTCACATAAAATTATGTTGTAGAAACCATGTGCTTAATTAATAGTGCAAACAACTGTGTTGTCTACATGACAACTTGGTTAGTTATGCATACTCCAATGTTGTAGATGCCATGTGCTAAAATAGAGTTGTTGACTCTTGTGTTGTCAACATGACAACTCATATGAGTACGCAAACTCCTAGGTGTCTAACCTAAGAAATAATAAAATAATGTATTTATCCTAAGTAAACTTAAGTAAAGTGTAAATAATAATTATTTACACTAACAAAACCTAAAGACCAAACTCCCAAAAATAATTGATATGGGATATGTGATGATCTAGGAAGATGCATGACCCAAAAGGGTATCCAAAACTATAAATAAACTTTCCAAAAAGTCTTTGTACATGTTCATTATTTTTCATATGACCAAATAGCTTATCAAGTCATGCAATTCAAGACCAGCTCCTGGACAATCTTCCCCCGTGATCCATAAAAAAACATTCCAAGCTTGTAAAAGTCAACAAAGATGTGTATGAGTTAGAAAAGGTGTGTCTAATTCTTTTCATCTCTGTATGAGTGAATTCTTACCTTGTGTGAGACTTTGCAGTCCCATACGACCTTAGGGAAACACCATGCAAAAATTCCAAATGCAAGCAAGAAAATAAGGAAAAAAAACTCCACACTAGGGAGTATTGAATCCACATAAATTGAGTAATTCATCAAGAGCATAGAAATGAATCTAGATATCTAAATGTGCTGAAATACAAAGCACATACAATAACTTACCATTTAAAGAAATTATAATATGTACAAAGGAAACATCACAACTAAGGGAAAATACAAGCATAAGATGCAACCAAACTAAATCAACCTTTCTCATTTCCTCCCAACATTAATGGCATAATGAGACTATAAGAATTTACCTAAGGGAAAAATTCACCCAGGAACTAAGAACCCAAACACAAGCACAACTATAGATGAGAAAGAGAGAGTATGATTAGAATGATGATATATTCATTCAATATGCAATGTCAAAGTACACTAGGAGTGCTTGTATATAAAGGCCTCTGAGATACATCTAGAATGCCTCATAATCAGCATCATGATAAGACATACAACCAAGCACATGTCAACCAGATATGGGTTGTCCTCCATTAAGCATGGAAGTAAGTGTGATGATGAGAGAATAAGCCTACAGAGGTGTGACACGCAAATTAGTGTTGTAGACACCATGTGCTAAAATAGAGTTGCACACTCTGTGTTTTCAACATGACAACTCAAAAAGGTACAAAAACTCCTAAGTGTCTCACAAATAAAAATAATAAAATAATGCATTAACCTAAGTAAACTTAAGTAAGTGTAAATAGTGATTAATTATTTACACCAACAGAGACCTTGGAGATCCTAATCATACCCCCAAGAATGAAGTCTCAATTTTCCAACAAGATCATTGGTGTCACCTTATGAGTTATACCTTACCAATAACCATCATATATGTTAACCATGAAACATGAAGCATCCAACATGCTAATCTATCAATAACATCACTAAATTATAGAAGTGGTAAGAAACATCAACTCGGCTATAAAATATAACATCATGATAAAGGAATGCAACAAGTAAAAATATTAATCATCACCTAAAATATGATACCAACACATCCAAGATAAGACATAAATCACAAGGAAGCATACTCAAGATACACTAAGAATCCAAGTGAAATTCCAACACTTGCCTTAAGACTAGACGAAGACCATCTATGTACACTGACCCCCAAGAGTAGTAGAGGTAGCTAAAACTCCCAACCAAATGGTACCCATAGGCCCACTCCTATCATGTTGATGGAGATAATGACCCAACCACAATCATATAAGACAATCACCAATGGCTAACACACATGTAAATCAAGTATGATACCAACATCTATATGATCATGAAGATAATGTAGTACAACATGTTACTACTCAGATCCCCTATAGGATAACTATGTAGGGACTCTAGTGGAGTGTAATTCACTTCATATTAAAAAGCTTGAGCTATATGTGATTTAGAAATAAACTCACTTGGGAGCTCATCGCATCATGCCCTCACACCAACTTCTACATAAGAGTGGTTACAATCTAGACACACCATCCTCACACTCACTCCTTCAAGATGCACAACTATTGTTTAGATAGGTAGATCACATATCATAAATTATGGTTTTTTACCCATTTATTATTTATGGTTATCAGTTGATATAACCTCTTTATGTTACCTTGTTGGCCACTTTCAGGTCAAGCTATATGAGAGAATCCACTTCATATATATACTGTACGTACCCATACTCATCACATGATGAGTGCTAGTAGGAAATGTGAGCTCCCAACTAAACCCCCAAATTTGCAATCTCTCAACTGACCTATATCTAGGAGTTTGAGTCTCACAAGATCCTATCATATGCATGCTCATGTGCTCATGTATGGGCACACTAAAATTCATGAAGGTAATAAAATAATATAATTACAAGGTTTAGATATGAGAAATGTAATAAATGATAGAAATATAAAACTCACTCAATTGACCTATATATGGGAGTATGGATTAGATACAAATCCCAATAATGCAATAAGTTACTAAATACCATGAACTTGCTCAATCGACCTAAATCCAAGACTATGGATTTGACATGAATCCCAATGTCTATGAAGTAAAAGCATAACATGCAAGGAAACATGGAATATAATACATTTTCACAATCCAAGAAGACACTATCAAAGCACCAACCAAATATGGGCAGCACACAAAATCATGCAAGAATAAAAAGCCCAAAAATTAAACTTCTCAGATAATAATGAAACTAAAACTCCAACTCTAAAATATGGTTACAAGACCAAATGTCCAATAAAATTAAAAAAAGAAGCTGAAAACCTGACTTAGAGAATCCAACCAAATTCCCAAGTCCACAAAAATAAATATGAAAACACAACTTTGGACCAGGAAATAAAATACCTTGGGATGTCCTATAACTAGTCTGATTCTATAATCATAATTATTGAGGCAAAAGATTCAAGATATAATCTCTAATTAAGCCAAATAGAGAAACATGCAAAAAGCAGATGGCACACAAAACAAGATGATGTAAAAAAACCCAAAAATCAAACATCAAATAAATTGATGAAATTAAAACCCATTTATCTAAACCCACCCAACATTGTTTCAAATAAATTCTTGGACCTAAAAACTTCATGGAAATCCAATAGTATAATAGTAGGAAAACTTACAAACCTACATTTTGAAATAGTCAAATGCTCACACTCATCCAATTAGGTGATGGAATTGCATAAAAATGGAGGAGAACACCAGTTCTCCACTCCCTAACATTTAGAAACCGAAAATGGGAATAAAAATGGAGTAAAACTAAATAACCTAGAAAGTCCTACCTCACAGCCAAAAGGGAAAAAGGAGAAATACCACCATAAAATAATAGGGCATCCAAATAGTACAAAACAATTTGGATAGTGGAGTGATCCCACAAATATTTGTTGTGTCAAACCCTCGGTGTGAGAAAAACATTGAGTTCTCACAAGAGGGTTTTGAGGAATTTCCTCCAAAACCCTAAAATAACAAATTGAGAAGTGAGAATACAAAATCAATTTTTTTAATTAGTAAGAAATAATGTATTATATTAGAAATTAAAAAATGTACATCTTACCATCTAGGCCTAACACTAAAACCAATCAAAAACCCAAGGCATAGCCCATAAACAACTAAAAAGCCACATCTGCATGATACATAGACAACATAAAACATTAACCTATACACTAGTAGACCACATGAGCATAGAACAAATGAGGACCATTCTAACTAGAATATTAAACATAGAAACATGAACAACCCAACACATAGGGGACAAAGGAAACCATACCATACTCCAAGAAAATACTTATGCCATAGACAACCAGAATCAATCCTTGAATCAATTTTAAGACCTCATCCTACAAAATAGTAGGGATGATCATATCCTATCTCAAGGTCTTTTTTTTCTTACTTCCACCAGCCTCCATGTTGGTCACATGATCCTCACATGGTTTTAGAATAGAAATGTATACACCATAAGAATCCATTATGGAGGACTCTCTAGAAACTTTGACACTTTAACCCATCTCATACTTCTACTTCATAGGCACTTGATGTTGAATCAGAGGTCATCCCAACTCATCTCGAGAAGTAGTACAGAGAACTAGCATTGATTTTGTCTTCCTCTTGCTCATCTCCCCAAGGGCATAGACTAGAGAAATATATGTGAGGAACTGAAGAAACTTAGATCATCCCTACATAACTAAAGGCATGTGTACCACTGGTAGAGCTGTCATTGACCAGATCATGAGGGGTTGCATTTTCCATCACCCATGTTGAGTATTCACTAGGTTTTGTTCCCCATTCACAAACCCGTACCAATCTTAACCTTTCCAATAATATCATTCAAAATGCCACCCTATTTCAGCTTAATCACTTCATTGAAAATATATATGGCCTTATGCTTTGATTCTACCACCATGAGAGCCAAGGCAACAAAAAGGGAGGAAATTTCCAGATTTGTGTGTGAATGCCAATTGTTGTTCATGTATTCTTGACCAAACATCATTATAATGGCCTCCTAGAAGAAGTCGTCATCTTGTGTGAAAATATTTTAGAAGTCATCATTGAATGGTGGCTTTTGGATGGTAGTAGTAAGTGAGAAGTTTGACTCCATTGGAGAAAAGGGAAGTGAGATTAGAGCTTTGGTTTCAAGATGGTTGAGCAAACTTCAAAATGATAGGCAACCTAGATATTCCTTTCGATTATAGACAAATACACTAGCATATCTTCTCTAATCTTCACTCACACAAAACATAGTACTTTCCCCCTTCTCAAACCATAATGGCTAGGTATTCTGACTCTATTTTCATATCAAGATACTCCCAAGGAAAGTATCCATTCCTCAAAATAATTATGAATTTCCACCGCATGATGCATGCATCATCATTCTTCAAAGAGTGACATTATGGAAGTAGTTAGGAGTACAACTACCATCATGCATAAACCTTTGATCATATTTCTAGCTCATGCCAATGAATGGTACTTAAATCTTCCATCATTTTAAAATTGGTACCCCTATACATGCCAATGTTGGATAGCATATCGGCTATGACATTTTCTTAACTGTAAACATGTGTAATCTTGAACCATAATGGTTAGGTATTCTGCCTCTATTTTCATATTAGGGTACTCCCAAGGAAAGTATCCATTCCTCAAAATAATTCTATATTTCCACCACATGATGCATGCATCATCATTCTTCAATGAGTGTCATTATAGAAGTAGCTAGGAGTACAATTGGCATCATACATAAATCGTTGATCAGATTTCTAGCTCATGTTGGTGAATGGTAGTAAAATCTTCCATCATTTCAAAATTAGTACCCTCATACACCCTAATGTTGGATAGCTTATTTTCTTTGTCATTTTCTTCATGGTAAACATGTGTGATAGTGAAGTCACCAACATGGTCTAAAAGTGATCTTATTTGCTAGGTTAATTAGTCCAAATACCAACCCTCCAAATTTCCTTTAACGGTGTCATTGACCACAATTTAGGAATCATTTTCAAGGTGCAACTTACAGGCTCCAAGTCCGATGCCTAACATGATCACATCCAGAGCAGCCAAGCATTCAATCTAGTTGTTTGTCCCATCAAGAATAGAAACTCACTTTTTCCTAATATAAGCACTTTTATAAAAGTGACTTATAAATTAGAATATTCAAATAACTTAATAAATTAATTGGACCTATCCCAAATTAAATCAGCCAATTTCAATTAAATTGGAATTCAACTATCACAAATTAACTAGTAAATAAAATAAATAAAAATCACTCTAACCTATTAAATCAGTATTTAATTAATACTTTTTGTAATAATTGCATATTCCAAATGCATAGACATGCTCACGGCCCTAGACATAATTGCATAATGAACATGAATTTTCCAATTACTAGAGGGTTAAAATAATTAATATAAAGATACATCGTCCAGTAGGGATGATATTGGCTCAACATAAAAACTTTAAATCACTAACTCCATGCACCACTATCGAGGATATGAATCCTACACAATAACCAAACACAATCAAGTGTAGGTGCACAAAATATAATAGTCGAAGAAATAAGTATGCATAGTCACATAATTAAAGCATCTAATTAAACACATAAATAATCATTAACTAATCAATTTGCATAATTTTTTTGAAAGGGACAAGATGAATATTAGTAGCACATAAATCCATGAATCTAATATGGATAGCTTATTTTCTAATTATTTAAAGCATTTAATAATGGAAACAATAACAATTACTCAATAGCCTAAAAAGGAATAATATACATAAATCTCAAATAGTCATCCTAAAGTTGTTGGAACCATGAATGCTGATGATATTCCTATGGGAGAGTATTTTGGATACTTGGCTAGATCATTATCATGATGATATGTTACATTCATGACTATGTTTGTCATTGATCTCCACATAGAAGTTTTCTGTGGTAACTAACAGAAGAATAGCGAAAAAATCAAGTTAGTATGGATGGATAGTTGATTATTCTCACTATCTAAGGTTATGGGAGATACTTATAAGTATCTAGTATATGTAGTTAATGTTGGGTGAAGACATGTTAAGTCTAGAAGAAGTTATGTAAGTTTTGGTGATGTTTGTTATGAGATAGAGTTTACAGAGGCATGTTTTGGTAAACTTGTTATATCTCTTAGCAGAATTGTTATTCTAGGAATTGAGGTTGAGGATGTCTAGAAGACATATCTATGATGATGTGATTAAGCTTTCTCATCATAATATTATGTATATGTAAAGTTATTCAAGTTGTAAGGTAGAAGATTAATGTTATCGCTAATTGTAATGTGTTCTTAATGTGGTCCTATAATAATTAATTGAGAAGGTACAATAACTGATTCAAGGAATTGTTTTATGGATTTAGTATAAAGGAAGGACATTTTAATTTATGTTGGAAGTGTGTGTGTGACATATGAGATGATTGTAAGCAGCACATAGAGAAGGATGCGAAGTTGAGCAGAGTAGGGCAGAAGTGAAGGAAACTTCATTGTTGAGGTTTTATTGTATGATTTGATGTTGGATACTTGGATCTAAGGTTCATGACCTGGTCTACAAAGTTTGAAAGTGATTGGTTTAGTTGATAGAATAGAGGAAAGAGGAACTCAACAATAAATTACTTGTTTGGGCAGTGAGTTCTTCTTGTAATTGAAATTGCATGTTTGGGTAGTGGGCTCTTCTTGCATACATTGTACTACAACTCCTAACAAGGTTGGAATCTCCTAACATGGATTCAAAGTCTCCTAATAGGGACTCTATGTACTAAATGTTGTAATAGACTCCTAATAGGAACATCCTCTAACAAAGAATATTTATATTAGTACATCATCTTGTGGGCTTCATCCCCACTAGGGTTTTCCCTTTGATCAAGGTTTTCCCTAGTTAACATATCTGGTGTAATTGTCTATGTACATCTCGTTATGGTTGATGTTTATTTTGGATGAATGGATAAGATTTATTAAGGTTAATAAATTTTTTAATTATTGGATAACTAATTCACCCCCCCCCCCCCCCCCCCCCATTATCTTGGTGGACTATTGTTTCTAACAATTGGTATTAGAGCATCAGGTCCTTGAAGATAAAGTTTAACAACTTTGGGAGATCCATGGCAAGCATGTTTAAGAAAGATAGTTTGAAGTTTGATGGAATAAATTATGACAGCTGGAAGGAAAATATGAAGACACATCTGTTGTCTATGGGTCTGGGATATTGGATCTTCACAAAAACATCAAAGACAATCTTTACTAAAAAAGATTTGGAAACTTGTACCAAGGAAGAAAGAGATCTTTTTATGTGTGACATGAGAGCTAGAGAAGTGCTATTGATTGCACTCCCTAAAATCGAATACAATCAAGTAAAGTCACGTTTTACTTCACATTTGATTTGGAAAGCTTTGGAAACTAGTTTTGAAGGTGATGAACATTCTAAGAAATTAAGGCTACAGAGTTGGATTTGTGCATTTCAAGATGCTAAAATGATGGAAGATGAATCTATAAGATCATATGTAGGTAGAATATCAGAAATTGCTATAGGTATTAGATCTTAAGGAGGAACAAAAGAAGATGATGAGGTGATATGGAAGATGTTGCAGAGCTTAGCACCACCATTCAAGTTAGCAGTTCAAATGATATAGTTGTTGATATCTTGTACTAAAGATTTCACAAAGGAGAGATTGCTTAGAAGACTTGAAGTAGTTAAAAATGAGCTTAGACAATCTAGAGAATCAACCATAATAGAAACAACTTTTAGTGCCTTGAACATTTGACCTAGTTTATCTAGGAGCACAAGTTCTAGAAGAGACTTTGCTAGTAGTAGCAGATCTAATGAGAATAGAAAGATTAAAGGAGTCACCCTTCTAGTAAGGAGAGAAAAAGATGGTAAGAAAATCTTTAAATGTTGGACTTGCAATGAATTTGGTCATTATGCATCTAAGTATCCTAAGTGAGAGAGAAAGTATAAAGGAAATTTTAAACCTAGAAGAGATAGAGAGTGTATGTATGCAAATTAAGAGGATGAATTTGATGAACAAGCAGTAAGTGCTAGTGATGATGAAATAGGATTTGTAGCAATTAAAGAAGAAAGGTTAGAGAAACTATCTTTGGTATCACAGGTTGAAAAAAAATCTGATTGGATAATTGATAGTGGTTGTTCACATCATATGACTGGTGATATGAACAAATTTTTAAACTTCAAAAGTTAGGATGGAGGCATTATTAGAGTTGGAAACAATGCAGCATGCCATGTTAAAGGTATTAGATCTATAACTCTTGATGGTAAAACTAACACTAAGGATGTATATTTTGTTGATGGTTTGAAGCACAATCTTTTGAGTGTTGGACAACTAGTAGATAAAGGTGATCAATCGTAGTTCATAGAAAAGACATGCATGATTAGAGACAAAGATGGGAAGGTAATTGGAATAGGAACCAGATCTAGAGGTAATGTATTTCAGTTCAATCTTACTGAAATGACATGTTTGGTTGCAAAGGTAGATGATAGTTGGTTATAAAATAAGAGATTTTGTCATATAAACTTTGAAAACATTCTGAAAACTAGTAACATGTTTTTAGTTTGATATTTTCCCAAGATTGTAAAACCTTCTAACACAATTTTCATTGAGTGTGTTTTGGCAAAGCATAACAGAACTTCTTTTCCCTGCAAGAAGTTTACTAATACAACAAAATTTGAGATTGTACACATAGATCTTAGTGGTCCTATGAAGACTAAAGGATTCTATTGTGAGAGGTATTTTATGATTTTAGTTGATGACTTTTCTAGAATGATGTGGGTTGCATTTCTTAAAGAAAAATATGAGGCATTTGATAAGTTCAAGATATTTAAGAATAGAGTTGAGAATGAATTAGGCATGAAGATTAAATGTTTAAGATCAGATATATGAGGAGAATTTACTTCAAATGAGTTTAACATGTTTTGTGAAGAAAATGGAATCAAAAGATAGGTATCAGCTTTGAGAACCCCTGAACAGAATGGTATAGTAGAGAGAAGAAATATATTAGTAATAGAAGCTACAAGAGCTATGCTAGCTAAGAATGAAGTATCCAAGATGTTTTGGAGAGAAGCTATGAATACAACAGTCTACAGTCTAAATAGAGTACGGGTTAGAAAAGACACAAACAATATCCCTTATGAACGATGGTTTGGTCACTCACCTATAATTAAGTACTTTAGAATTTTTGGCAGTAAGTGTTATATCAAAAGAGATGATGATATTGGTAAGTTTGATGCTAGAAGTGATGAAGGTATGTTTCTTGGTTATTCATTGAAAAGAAAAGCTTATAGATGTTATCATCAGAGAACTAAGACTATTATGGAAAATGCAAATGTGAGAGTTGATGAAAAAATCAGGATACAAGAAAGAATAGTTGATTATAATTTAGATGATGATGTTGCTATTAAACCAAGGAATGATGAAGTGTTTCTTGATACTAACAATAATTTGTAGAATGAAGGAGAGCCAATGTAGGAACAAAGCTCAGAACCTTCAATAGAGCCAAGAGTTGAGATAACAACTCCTACTTTGAAAAATATTATGACCAAGAATCATCCACTCGACTAGATCATTGGAAGCAAAGATAAAGGTGTGATGACAAGAAGAAAATTCAATGAAGAACTATGTTTAATATCTCAAGATAAACCTAAGAATATAGATGAAGCATGTAAAGATGACTATTGGAAGCAAACTATGAAAGAGGAATTGGATCAGATAATAAAGAATGAGACATAGGAATTGGTCCCTAGACCAGCAAACAAGAATTTGATAGAAATTAAAAGGGGTTTTAGGAAAAAGATGAATGAACAAGAAATTTTTTTAAGGAACAAGGAAAGATTGGTATGTAAAGGTTACTCATAGCAAGAAGGAATAGACTATGATTATACATATATTCCTATGGCTAGAGTTGAAGCAATAAGATTATTCTTAGCATATGCAGCATCTAACAAATTCAAAGTATATCGGATGGATGTCAAGTCAACATTTTTGAATGGAGAATTTGAAGAAGAGGTATACATTGAAGAGCCTAAAGGTTTTCCTTTAATAGATGATAAGGACATAGTATGTAGATTGAAGAAAGCATTGTATGGCTTAAAGCAAGCACTCAAAACCTAGTATGCAAGGTTGGATATAGCAAAGATATGGTAGATAGTAATCTCTATTGGAAAGAATTTGATGATGGACTAATAATTTTGGTAATATTTTTTGATTTGTAGAAGAAATGAAGAAAGAATTTGAAATGAGTATGATAGGAGAAATGAAATATTTTCTAAGATTGCAAATTGTACATGATAAGGAAAGAATCTTTATTTCTCAAACTAAGTACTTGAAGGATTTATTGAAATTTTTTGGTTTGGAAGCATGTAAACCTATTGGAACACCTATGGTAACTAGAAACAAGTTATCTACAAAGGATGAGACACCTACTATTGAGTAGAAGTAGTACAGATCTATGATCCGAGGTTTGCATTATCTAACTCACACAAGGTTGAATATAGCAAATGTAGTCAGAATTGTTGCAGGATTACAAGTTGAACCTAGAGAAGCACATTATGCAGTAATCAAAAGAATATTTAGATATCTAAAAGGAACACCATAGTTTGAATTGTGGTATGATGATAAGTCTAATGATTTTACTTTATGTTCTTATATCGATGTTGATTGGGCAGGCAGTATGGTTGACAAAAAGAGCACCAGTGGTGGAGCCTTTTTTCTTGGAGGAAGATTGGTTTCTTGGCTAAGTAAGAAGTAGGATTGTACTTCACAAAGTATAGAAAAAGAAGAATATGTTGTAGCAACAAACAATTGTAATCAAGTTTTATGGATGAAGAAGATACTAAAGGATATAAGGATAGAATTCAACGAACCTGTTGTCATACATTGTGACAACACAAGCACATTAAATATGTCTAAGAATCCAGTGTTGCATTCTAAGACCAAGAACATTTCTATCAAGTATCACATGTTGAGAGAGAAAGTTGCAGAAAAGGAAATTAGATTGGGGTATGCGAGTAATAAAGAGAAAGTTGTAGATATATTCACTAAGCCTCTTCCCAAATAGACTTTTGAGTATTTGTGAGGTATGCTAGGGGTTATGCCCCTTCCTACATCAAAGTAAAAGATGCAAGGATGCATCAATCTAGTGTAACAAAACACTATTGTTTGTTTAGACTAAATTTTTATGCTTCCTATATAGGGGAGTATATGTGATGGATAGAGTCATCTAGGACACTTTTTGGATGTTGTTTTTGAATAGTGTCTTAGGAAACTTGACCTAGAAAGAATCAGTTGTTGTAGAAGTTTGATGGATGTTGAAACCTTTGAATTGGTGTCAATGGGGGAGAAGATTTGCATGAAAACAAGTTGGGGAGAAGATTAGTAGGAAAATTAAGTTGGAAAGCAAGCAAGAACAAGTACAACATGTTTGGGAGAAGTTTAGTAGTTTGGAAGAAAATAGTTTGGGAAAATGATTGACAAAGAGGATTTGAAAAGAAAGGTTAATAGTCTTTAACTATTGGTATTCTTGGAACTAGATGTTTTTCATCTATGTTTCCATCAATGCCGAAGGGGAAGATTATTGGAATCATGAATGTTGATGATAGTCCTATGGGGGAGTATTGTAGATACTTGGCTAGATCATTATCATGATGATATGTTACATTCATGATTGTGTTTATCATTGATGTCAACATAGTAATTTTATGTGGTATCCGACAAAAGAAAAATAGAAAGATCAAGTTGGTACAGATGGCTAGTTAAGTATTCTCACTATCTAAGGTTATGGGAGATACTTTTGAGTCTCTAGTATATGCAGTTAACATTGGTGAAGAAATGTTAAATTTGGGAAGAAGTTATGTAAGTTTTGGTGATTTCTATTCTGAGATAGAGTTTATAGAGGCATGTTATGGTAAAATTGTTATATCTCTTAGTAGAATTGTTATTTTGAGAATCAAGGTTGAGGATGTGTAGAAAACATATTGATGATGATGTGGTTAAGATGGCTCATCATAATATTGTGTTAATAAAAGTTATTCAAGTTTCAAGGTGAAAGATTAATGTTATCGTTAAGTGTAACATATTCTTAATGTAGTCCTATAATAATTAATTGAGAAGGTGTAACAACCAACTCAAGAAATTTTTTTATGGATTCAGTATAAAGGAAGGATATTTTTCTTTATCTCGGAAGTGTATGTGTGTGACATATGAGATAATTGTAAGAAGCACATATAGTAGAATGCAAAGTTGAGAAAAGCAGAGTTGAAGTGAAGGAAATTTCATTGATGAGGTTTTATTATATGATCTGAAGTTGGATACTTGGATTTCAGGTTCATAACCTAGTCTACAAGGTCTAACAATGATTGGCTTGGTTGAAAAAATAGAGGAAAGAGGAACTCAATAGTAAATTACTTGTTTGGGTAGTGAGCTCTTCTTGTAATTAAAATTGCATGTTTGGGCATTAGGCTCTTCTTGCATACATTGTACTACAACTCCTTACAGGGTTGGAATCTCCTAACAGGGAGTCAAAGTCTCCTAACATGGACTCTATGCACTAAATGTTGTAATAGACTCCTAATGGGGTCCATTCTCTAACAAGGAATATTTATATTAGTACATCATCTTGTGGGCATCATTCTCACTAGGGTTTTCCCTCTAATCAAGCGTTTCCCTAATTAACATATCTGGTGTAATTGTCTATGTGCATCTTGTTATGGTTGTTGTTTATTTTGGATGAATGGATAAGATTGCTTAAGGTTAATAAATGTTTTAATTATTGGATAACTGATTCACCCCCCCCTTAGTTGTCTTGTTGGACTATTGTTTCTAATAGAAGCAACCTCATAAAACACTAGAGTAATGAGTAATATGACCAAAATACCATAATTCAACATGGTCAAACATGTGAGTCAACACTACTATAGGAACCCAATTAGTTGTAACAAACCAATAACACACAAAGCAACCATTGTTCACATCTTAGTGCTACTTGTGGAATAGCATCGTGATACCATATGAATCCAAGTAACTACTAGCACAAACCTCAATGAAACCATAAAATACATCATAATCACAAAATCAGACATAAGAATAATCAACTCTCTATAACAAAAACATAAGTCAAATCACCTCAAAGGTGTAGACCACTCATGGGTCCTAACAAGATCACTCATAAAGCACAAGCATCATTTTTGCATCCTTCTAGATGTTTTATTACTAGATTCAACTTGGCCATTATGTTTGGGTGTAATAATAAGATGGATGTGATAATAAAATACCATGCTCATAATGGAATATGACAACTTCAAAACATGACAAGTTTTTAGATTTTTACATCACTAATTTGAGTGGGTCTCCAGAGTGTACCAAATTATTTTTCTTGATAAAATTGTAAACTACTTGTGAGGGGGTACACTTCTCAAGTATAACTTTGACCCATTTGGAAAAGTAATCTATAGTTTTTGATAAGATAAACAGGTTTTAAGGGATCCTAAAACCCATAAGTTTTACAAAAAACAAGGCTGATAATAAGCAAAAGAAGCCCAACCAAAATAGAGGTCCAATAGCTGAAAAAAGCCTGAAGGCCCAGCCCAAAACAAAGGCCCACAAAAAGGCCAGAAAATAAACAAACTAAAACAGACTACAGAAAGCCTATCCAAAAGCCAAAAGCCAGAAAGACAAAAATACAAAAGACAAGAAAACTAGTCTTCAGTAATCTTCTCCATTTCTTGCATAGTCTGAGCTACCTCGACTATCTTTTGTTGCTCCTTTACCATTTGATCCTGGACCTTCTCCATGCCCTGATCCATACTGGAGAACGTACTGATTATGGCCTTGTCATCATCTGGCCTAGCCTTCTCCCTATTTTGTCCTCCCTCCTCCACCAGGAAGCCCCTATCCTTAAGTTTACTAGCTAGGGATTGGATGTTGTCATTCATCAAACTCAAGAGAGAAATCATCTGACTTGCCAGGTTGTGGTTGTAGTTTTCAAGATTTATAATTCTCCTTGCATTTAAGCTTTCTCTGTTATCCTAGTCCTCCTGGCTGTCAATACCAATCTTTTTCTTAGTACTTTCCATCTGGGATACCTTTTCTCTAACTTCCTCCAGCTCATGGAAGAGCCATTTGATTGATCTGAAGTTGTCAATCATACTACTACGAGCATTATTCAAAAGGTTCATTCCAATCTCCCTTGCATTGTCTGAAATGGCCAGGATAGGTGGGTCTATGAGCTCATTGAGCCTAGGCTCCTCTAGGTTGTCCACCAGGATCTGAGGGTTCATAACTTCCCTAAAAATTCCCATAGTAGCAATCCTCACATTGAAATTTTTCCAGGCCTTTCTTTTATTATTGACCTGCACTTCCCCCTCGTTCTCACCAGTGATGACATTCACTTTTTCCTCTGAAGGAGGCTGAGACTAGATAGGGGAGAGGGGAAGAGGAATAGCATTCATTCTCTGATTTCTAGTCTCCTCAACTCTCACTACCTCCCTCTTCCACTTTTTCCTAGGTTTCTCCTCTTCCAACTCCTCCTCTGACTCATTGTCAGAATCTTCTGTATCCATTTCCTCTGCCTCCTCAGCATAACTCTCTTTTGCTTGAGCTTGGTCATGATCCCTAGGGCTTTTCCTGCTGGGAGTTGTAGCTGTGGCCTGTTTCCTGCCTTGACCTTTATTCTTCTTTCCTGAGGTAACATTCTCCTCCTCTGAACTAATGCTCTCAATGTCATCAGAGTCTGAAGAAGAGCTGGAGCTACCTTTGTCAACATCCTCAACTTGAGGAGGGTTTTTGCATATAGACTGAGCTTTGAAATGCTCGTGGATGAGGAGCAATAAACCCTCATGCAAAGAAGGGTTAATAGTGGCTTTCTTCTTGAAACTAGAGATAGCCTTGTTCATAGAAGTCAGAAGGTAAAAGGGAATGGAAATTCTACTCTTATGGCAAAAATGATTTAAAATCACAAAATGGTGAGTTCTGACCCAATCAAACCTAGGGTCCAGGGTAACATAATCAATGAGGGCATATAAAACATACCTCCAAAACTTTTTTATAGTCTCTATCACATAGAAAGACTCTTTCTTTTCCAACTTGTTCATCTCTGCAAAATTTTTCACGAACTCCTTGACTGCATTGGATGAAAGTTTCTTGTCCCTGTAGAATTTGAAACCCTCCATAGGGATACCAGTGACCTCCGCAACCACCTCCTTTGTGATTTGGAAAGAAACCCCGTTCACCTTGACCTTGCCATTGTTCCATGAGTTCACCATGCTGTTGGTGACCTCAGGGTCAAAACCATGGAGTTTCTCAAAAAAATTCGCAACCTCGCCCTTTTCTAGTTTTTTCCAGACTTTACCCATATTCTTCCACTTCACCCACCGGCTCCTTTCTGCTCCATTCTCTAGTCATGACATCCATTTTTTCTTCAACTATTTTCATGAGCCCCAATCTCTGCAAATTTTTTCCAGCCAAGATTTTGGCTCTGTTTCTATTATTAGGTTCATGATCATTCGCCTCTCTAATACAATAGCAAGTGAAAATGATAACGATCCTCCAAACATGTCAAAATGACAAAAAAAATCCCTTGATATTATGACAACCAAGAAACTTATTATGGCTCGTACCAACATCCAATCTTTCTTTATTAAACATGATAACAGTTAGATTGACCCATACTTTCGTGGATTTTCTCTAGCTCGATTAGTGACTTAGCCTCAAACAAAAAATCTTTTTTGGAATGCTAGGTCATCTCTTTGTCTGCTCCCACCCCTTTGTTAGCGAACCAGTTAGCAATTGGGTTTGCCTCTCTAAACGCATGAGTGACGTGGACCTTCTCAAATTTTGTGAGGGTGGCACGTGTCTCATTAATTATATTTGCAATCGACCACGAGGGGGGGAGATTCCATTAATGTTGTTAATTATGTTTTTGGAGTCCCCTTTAAGCCAAAATTTGGAAATGCTAGCTTCAAAAGCTAGCTTTACCACACTGCACGCGGCTCTAGCTTCAGCCAAATGGTTGGTTTGGGTACCAAGCAGGAGAGAAAAGGCCGCAATCCCCTCCCCAAAACTGTTTCTTATAATTCCACCGCTTCTAGAGGGGCCTAGGTTGCCCTTAGAAGCGCCATTGAAGTTGGCTTTTGACCACCCTTCTGGGGGTAGAATCCATCTGGCATCCTGTCTTTTCCTTTAACCGTCTTCCTGTCCCCTATATCAACTTCCCCCTCCTTCATCACTTGAAGGTTTTCTTTTATGTTTTTCAAAATCTTCCTTCCCAGAATTATTGCCGGCTCCTCTCTGTCCCTGAAAATTCTGTTGTTCCTCTCCTTCCAGATGCTCTAGCAAAAGTGAGGCAAAAACCAGGCATAATTATCCTGCTGGCCAGCAATTTTACAAAGGCTTTTCCAATGACTAAAAAAGTCGATAAGGTTATCCAACCAGCACTAGAGAATCTCCATACCCTGATTAAGAGAACTCTACACCTCCCTAGCAAAGTCACATTGAATGAAGATATGATTTCCCAACTCAGATTGGTTTTTACAGAGTGGGCATCTACTAGGCATAACATGGCCTCTCTTCATGAGATTATCTTGCGTCAGGATTTTGTTTTGAAGGGCTAACCAATAAAATATGTTGATCTTTCAAATGAGGCCCTTGATCCAGGCATCCACCCAAGGGGGTTTCTCCTTTAAACCCTAAAGAGAGTTGTAGCCAGAAGCAACAAAATAACTTCCATTGGGATTATCCTTCCAGACCAGCTCATCCTTATTATTACTAGGGATCAAAGAGTTAAGCATAGTCATTATTGGTTTTAAATCCTCAGAAATGATGGAAAGGTCTCTCCATTCCTGACCAACCCTGTAATTACTTACTTTAAACCCATATAGCTTCTTGCATTCTTGCACCCATCTCTCAAATACTGGGTTGTTAGAAAGAGGGCCTTGACATAACCACCTGTCAGACCAAAACTGAATATCCTCTCCATTGCCTAGTTTCCAAGAGACCCTCGCCTTAACGAGGTCCCTAGCCTTCAGGATACCATTCCAAATAGTCGACCCTTTAGGGATGTCCTCATTGAATAAAGTAAAATGAAGAGATGGTCTTCTGAGGTATTTATTTTCCAGAATGTCTCTCCATTCACCAGTGTTATTGAAGATTCGCCAGATTTGTTTTGCAAGAAGCGCCTTATTGAGATGGGTAAGCTTTCTAATGCCTAGACCACCATACCTCTTGGGGAGGTAGACCTTCTCCTAGGCAACAAGAGGGTACCTTTTCTTTCCTTCAAGTCTGGTCCGTAGAAAGTCTCTTTGGATTTTCTCCATTTTCTCTACAAATTTCATAGGAATTCCAAAGAGGCTCATAGCATAAATGGGAAGGTTCTGAAGAGTAGATTTGACCGGTAAACATTTCCCAGCCTGGCTAAGAGAGGCACCTTTCCATCCAACCATCTTCTTGTTGAATCAGTCCAGAATGCCATTCCAGAAAGAGTCAGGGGGAGAGGAGCCCAAGGGGAGCCCTAGATAGGATGAGGGGAGAGAGCCCACCCCACAACCAAGGATTCTGGCAATTTTCCTCTATCTGACTACAGGGGTGTTAACAAAGAAGGTCGAGCGTTTGTTCCAGTTAATCAGTTGTCCAGTTCCTCTGGAGTAAGTATCAAGAACCAAGTAATCTATAGTTGTTAATAGACAAGTCTAATCATTTCTCCAAGCTAGGTTGATTGGTCCTAAAAAGTATATACCCCATTATTAAAAAGGTTCTTCAATTTCCATCGGTATAAGGAGAAGAGTTTCTAATTGATACCTAGCTACAAATTGATTGCACTTTTAATATCTAGTTATGTAGCGGTAAGTATATTTGAACATTCTACCAATTTGACACTACCTAATTATTTTAAACATGGTTTTGATGGATAAGAAATTAACACTAAAATATTCATTATGAAAGGCTTGCAAGAGGTTTTTATACTAGTCTTTGTATACACACCTCGAGAAGGTTCCATATAATACCTTCTTATATAGAGTGTCATTCTGGATAACATTCCTAGATGATTTCACCATCAAACTCTTCTCTCTTGGTGATAACTCTAGAAGCCATTTCTCATATGAGATACAATATACACAACATTTTAAAACCTCAATTCTTGTTAACTTACAAATTAAACCATGAGGGATTCATCCTCAAGTTTATGTTCACTTATATGCCATGAGTTTTCATAATCATCTACCTCTAACTAGTTTAGTAGGATTGATCTCCAAATCATATTCACAAACATTTGTTACCAACACTCATCTTTTATTATAAACAATCTCATGTTGGATGACAATGATCTTCATTGTTGGATTATGGACCTACACTATAGAACAAGAGTGTAAAATGTAAAATCTAAAATATTTGACCATCTTGACTATTAAAAATGTGTAGTTTTGAGTCAGTGAATTGTTTGAAACTAATGTTTTTGAGTGCCCAACACTCATAAAAGCAATAGATGTTTCAACATTTTGATACTTTTCCTTTAGTTTACCTATGGATATTGTATGTTTACATGTTGGAATATTTTAACCCTCTCTTCTCATTTATTGTTTTTGCTATGTGTTTGGTATTTTTTTTAAATATAGAATATATTTTCTCAATAATTTAACTTTCCCAAATAAATACTTTACACTCATTTTATTCGAAGGAAGGCTTAATTGTTGAATAGCTCTTACCTTTTTTGGTCAATTTGTGTTCTTTTGTTTGAGATAATATGTCCTAAGAGCTTCTCCTCTATGACACATTTTTTTTTTTTTTCAATTAAGGACAATACCATGATCCCTACGTCACTACAAATAGTCTCAAATCTTTCAAATGATTTTCTCTTTTGCTAGAATAGATAGAATCATCCAGATTAACAACACTTACTTGGTTCCTTAAGTCATTGAAGAAAAGTCCATAACTCTTTGGAATGTATTACCTACATTAATAAAACCAAAATGTATGTGATTGTAAGAAAATTCCCCCCATGATGTGGTGAAGTTTGTTTTTTGTTGGTCCTTTTTATCTACATTAATCAGATTCTAACAAGAAAAACCATCAAAGATAGACATAATGTTAGGAATAAACCTTTGATTGGCAAAGTTAATTTCCTCATTTTATCTCTTCTAGAAATAGTCTTAAGTAATCAATATAAGCTAAGTCTTTATTTATTTATGTGCATTCCTAATGAGAATATAAAGTTTGAGAGCCATCAAAATGCCAATGAGTCCAATGACCTCATTATGTTGAGTTTTTCACCTTTCTTGTTTGGCAAAAATGGTAGCTAAAAGCATGATCAAATGCAACAATTGTAGCAATGTGTAATATGTAATTGAAATAAAAATTGAAGAAAACATGTGTTACCCATGGATGATAATTATAACTATTTAATTTAACTTTGCGAACCAAAGTAGACATGATTACAAGAATTTAGGATTTTGAAAAAAAAAACTTAGTTAAATGAGTTTGATTTTTTATAGAAAATATAAAAAAGACAACCTTTTTACTTAAATAATTAATAAAAATAGTCAAACCTCAAAAATGAATGTTATAAATTCTAAAACATTACAATAAAACTTTTTTTTACAAACTCTTTTTCTTAGAAAAATATGGTAACTCTTTTTGTATTAATTTAAAATATAAAATATTTGTAAAAATTAAATCAAAATTGCTTTGTTTTAAAATAATAATTGAGGATTAAATCTAGACATTTGAAATTTAAAAAAAAAACTTACAAAGCAATTTATATAGGAAATGGTATCAAATTTATTAGCACTAAAATTAATTAAAATAAACTATAATATATATTCAAAAATAATTTTAAAGAAATCCAAAAACAAGGATTCAACAAATACCTTTTCCTTTCCTTCTAGCTCTAGAGATGCATTTTTATACCTAAAAAGAAAGAGTAATGCAACCAATCCATCTAAATTCCTCCCCCTAAATATTTTTAAAAACTTCTACTTAAAAGCATAACATAGCTATTAATAATGTTAGTAACCAAAATAGTTAATTTTCAACATTTTCCCATGATGACATGTCAAAGAAACCTAAACATCCTTTATCTAACCAATGAGAGAGACTTGTTTAGAATACATTGAATAACATTTCCTGAATGTATTTTTCAAATACAATCCTAGATATTTTGTCACTCATGCAAGCATTATATTGTTCAAGACTACATAATATATTACACAATTACTAAGCCTGTGACTATTTAATGTAAAGAAAAACATAGAAAGTGTTAGGCTTAAGATTAGGTATGAAAGAGGTGTGATTCATAACACTAGATGATGGGCTAGAAGATAAATTTTAAATTTTTACTAACTATTTTTTAACTATGTTAGTCTTGACAAATACATATTTGACATATTTTACTAACTTGTCAAGCTCACTTGGATTTAGTTTAAGATATTTAACAAGAGAAATTTGAATCTTTGAGGCCTCCCAAAAAATTCAATATTAAATTTTTTTGCACTTTTATCTACCCAATGAGGGTTTAGGATTTAAAAAGAGGCATCTAAATTTTAAAGAAGAGATATTAGTTTTAAAAAAGGAAGAGATTTTTCAAAGAGTTAGGCATACCTTTTTATTTACACTTTGTTCCTATTGGTCAAAATTGTATAAGAGAGATCATCTAATATAGGGAAAATGTCTCCTCTCCTTTTTTAATCTAACATATACTCTAGTAAGTTTATGAAGTCACCATAAGTATTAGGTATACCTTCCTTACTAGACACTTTCTCTATAACTCTCATTTTATACATTTCCATTTATCTATTTATTTCTAGGTATATAGGTCTATCACAATCAATAGTTCGATGAATATACATTTTATCTCTTCCTACTGCAAGTGATGCTTTTGTATCAAAATAGTTTGCTCTTTTATCTACAAATTAAGGCTCTATGATTGTAGGAGGAGCATTGATAGATTTTAAAGAAGATGTATTACTCTTGAAAAAATAAGTAATATTCTAAAGACTAATAGGCATACCTTTGTTAATTTATATTATGTTTCCCTCTGATGAGTACTCCATGAGAGGGATTATCCAATGTAGTGAAAATGTTTCTTCCCCTTTGCAAAATTGACTTGTACAATAGGAAGTTAAATATAAAGTCACCATAATTATTAAGTGTACTATCTTAAAATAGAAGTACCCATTATTAAGACTTTATCTCCTTCTCTTTCGTGAATTTATGGTCAATGGACATATTTGTGCTTTAAGTGGCTCTTTTTATTGCTTTAATAATTTATTTCCTAAATCGTTTTGTACAACCCCTAAGACCTTGTAATCTCTTGGTTCCCAAAATAGTAGGTTTTTTACCAACATAATTAACCTAAATTCTAAGGAGAAATCCAACTACAATGCTCAAATCCTAGGAAGGTTTGGATCAACTAACAAGGATAACTTCTTCTACACTTTAGGCTTGCAAGAGCTAGGTGGGTGCACCTTAGATTAATCAAATAACCAATGTTTAAATATAAGTCTGAATTGAAACATAGAAAATAATCTCATATAAAGGATTCCAACATGAAGAGAGTTACTATTTGGAGGATAATTTCCTATTGAACTCACATCTTCATGGCACATGAGATGTAGAGCTTACTACAAACTACAACAAGAAAGGGAAATGGGATTTGATTTTAAGTTGTAGAAAGAAATTAGAAATGAGACAAAAATACATATGTGAAGTCTCCAGCTGGGATCATTTCCTTGTCACTATTGGGTAACGGGGTCATGATAAATCATCTGGATAAGGCACTAATAAGGCATTTAGGATTTCATTAAATATCCCCCTTTTGATGGCATATTTTCAATGCATCTATCCCTTCTATATGGTCTCTCTACATTTTGTTATACCATACATATGTAGGGTAAATAAGATTTAATCAACAATCAATATTTTAAAACTTTAACTTAACCATTCTGGCAAAGTAACAAATTAAAAGAAACCACACACTTTCCCAGCCTTAAAAACTAATAGATTCTAATGGTTGGGCCCAACAACTTGGCGTGTGCATTCTTTAATTAGTAGACTTTCATTAAACCCTGAATAATCTTGGGTTTTATTATTTTAAATTTTAGAGTTTTCCATTTAACTTTTAATGTGCAATATAAAATTTCAATCAACAATAAACTACATCTTGAATATCTTATATAAAGGATTCCAACATGAAGAGAGTTACTATTTGGAGGATAATCACCTATTGAACTCACATCTTCATGGCGCATGAGATATAGAGCTTACTACAAACTACAACAAGAAAGGGAAATGGGATTTGATTTTAAGTTGTAGAAAGAAAATGGAAATAAGACAAAAATACATATGCAAAGTCTTTAGTTGGGATCATTTCCTTGTCACTATTAGGTAATGAGGTCATGATAAGGCACTAATAAGGCATTTAGGATTTCATTAAATGTCCCCCTTTGATGGCATATTTTAAGTGCAGCTATCCCTTCTATATGGTCTCTCTACATTTTTTATACCATACACATGTAGGGTAAATAAGATTTAATCAATAATAAATATTTTAAAACTTCAACTTAACCATTCTTGCAAAGAAACCACACACTTTCCTAGCATTAAAAACTAGCAGATTCTAATGGTTGGGCCCAATAACTTGGCATGTGCATTATTTAGTCAATAGACTTTCATTAAACCCTCAAATAATCTTTGGTTTTATTATTTTAAATCTTGAATTTTCCCATTTAACTTTTGATGTGCAACATAACATGTCAATCAACAATAAACTACATCTTGAATGGGCCTTGCAAACTCATCAAACAAACTCATAAATGATATAAAATATGGGGTTTTTGCTCTCATAAATATGGATATCATGTGACCAAAATTTAAGCTCTTGAAAATCATCAATTAAAATTTTACAAATTCACAAAGTTGGTAACTTAGAATTGCAAAACTTGGCAATCATCAAAATAGAGGAAATTGCAAAAGGAATAGGGATACTGAAGTGAGCAAATGAAATCATCAAGATCTGAAAATTTGCATGGAAATATTATTTTATGTGTAGAATAAATTGGTGTCATAAAATTGGGCTCATATATCATGGGTCACAAGACATGATATTAAAAACATGTCTTCCCATAATCCTACAAACTGTATCAGCATTAAAACATTAAAAATCACATTTGGAAACTTCTCTGCAAACTAGTCAAATGGATTAACCAAGGGATAAAACTTGCAACATGGAATTTCTGTAACCTCTACGATAAAATGTTGAAATAATTTTGTCAGTATTATTAGTAGGCACAAATTTATCTAAATTCAAAGTAGGAATGTCACAATAGTTTGACACATGCAACTAGCTCAAAATGACATATCACCAAATGAATCAAAATTGTAAACTAATAATTTGAGATTAAGGAATTTTCTAAAATAAATGTGTGGGACTTATAAAATACATGATAGGAATAAATAAATAATTTGGGCTTAATATGAATAAAATGCTTGCATAGGGGTAGCTTTTGCAAAGTTTCCACAACTGGCACTCCAAACATTTGCAAATTTGTATATTACCAACACAATTGTATATTACCAACACAATCATGGACCCAAGGATTTCATTGGGTATAAGTAAATATAATTAAACATATAGCTAGCATAATTTGACCCAAATTTACCTATACTTGAGAGCAAAAAACTTTGGATCCCATGTCCTCTCAAGTTTGCCAATTATTTCCTCTAATACTTTATCGAACTCGCTTTGTTCTCAATCCTAAGAACTAGAATTTAAGAGAGCTTGGGGATTTCATTTTCACATCATGCACACACATAATGAAATAATATAAACATGATATACATCACATTGTATTCATGATACATCTGTGATCAAGCATATTAGAATCTTCAAATATTCAAGGCATTCACAAACTCATTGGGAGCATTTCTTCTTTGAGATTTGGCATCTAGTGTTAGCCATCAAGGGAATCCATTAAATGCATTTTATTTTTCTTCTTATTTCAAGTACATGTACATCCATGTCTCCATGAGTTGGTATTAACTATTGGATACAATTAATAATTGTGTATTGTCTTTGATGTTACACAAATGTCATATCAGTCATTAGACAGAGTCTACCGAGCTTAGATGATCTGCAAAGCAATTTACAGTGTCTACCAAATGTTCCTAAACATAACAAAGGAAAGTTAATGTTACCGAGCTCACTTAGGCATCAAAGAATTTTGTAGCAAAAGTTAGTATTAACCGAGCTCCCAAGGTTAACAAAGGAAAGTTAATGTCTACCGAGCTCCCAAGGATAACAAAGGAAAGTTAATGTTTACCGAGCTCACTTGGACATCAAAGGATTTTGTAGCAAAAGTTAGTATTAACTGAACTCCCAAGGTTAACAAAGGAAATTTAATGTCTACCAAGCTCCCAAAGTTTACAAAGGAAAGTTAATGTCTACCGAGCTCCCAAGGTTAACAGAGGAAAGTTAATGTCTACCGAGCTCCCAAGGTGAACAAAGAAAAGTTAATATTTACTGAGCTCCCAAGGTGAACAAAGGAAAGTTAATGTCTACCCATCTCACATGGTCAGCAAAGGAAGGTTAGTGCTAACCAAGCTCACTCGGTCTCCAAAGGCTTTTTGCAAGTTTTGCAGTGTTTACTGAGCTTCACTTGGTTAACACTAGAAAACCATTCTAGAGCAGTGGTTACTGAGCTTGGTTGGTCAGCAAAGGATTTTACTGTTTTGATATTAAGTTAAATTGTTTCATGCAACCGATTGATGTAATAATTTTTTAGTTATTGGAACCTATACTTAAGCCAACTTGATAATTTGAAAGGTATATATATAGATGTTCAAGTTATGAATTGGTGTGAGAGTGAATATATGGATGAGGATGAAATAAGTGAATATTGAGCGAATTCTAATGAAGGATTAGATATCCTGGAGGAGCTACAAAGTTGTATTTGATCAGTAAGGATCTAGTAAAGTAGAAAAGAGATCTGTAATCAGCAAAAGATAAGTTGCATATCATTCAGGTCACCTCGTTGTTGCTTTCTAATCATTGTAACAGTGAATCTAGAATCTCTTAATAGAGTTGGTTTAACAACCATTTTGTAAATCCTCTAACAAGGTGATAGTTTAGTTGAATTGTTCTCAAGACCTCTAACTAGGCCACTCCTAATAGGGCGATTAAATCCTCTAACAAGGTCACACCTAATAGTGTGTTTTGTAACCTTTAACAGGGTTGGCTCCTAACAGGGCTCACTTCAGTTAAGTGAAAATTGGTGACTACTTACTTGGTGGTTTTTCCCATATTGGGTTTCCATGTTAAATTTGGTGTCTCTTGTGTTCATTTATTTTAATCTTTGGAAGCATATTAATGACTATGAATGCTAGATAATTAGTAATTAGTTAATCTACCAAGTTATAGTATTCCTGCACTGTTTACCGAGTATTAGCAGTAAGTAAAGACATCTAAGGGATTTATTTTTGTAATTGAATTTTGTGGTAACTGATTCACCCCTCCCCTCTTAGTTACTTCATCCATATTTCAACAATTGGTATCAAAGCTTTTGGTGCTTGCAGGACAAGATTTCAAGGATCTAAGCCAAAGATCAGGATGTCTTATAAGAGGGAAATTCCAAGACTTAGCAGGGACAATTTCTCAGCAAGGCAAGGGTTGATGAGACTTCATCTAGCTTCTATTGGAGATACAGGACTAAAATGCCTTGATGAAAAATACGTAGAACCAGCTGGTACACTATTTGTCAATGATATTACTGAAAAGAAGACCCACAATATTATGATGATAGATATAGCATCTGCTCTAAGTTATGAAGAATTTGATGACATCAAATACTACAAATCTACTTTTGAAATGTGAGAAAAGTTTAAAGAAATATATAGAGGAGATGATAATGTAAGAAGAGCCAAAGTAGAAAGTTTGAGAGGACAATTTGATTAGATGAGGATGAGAGAGGATGAAAACATTGCAAAATATGTTGAAAGAGTCAAAGCATGTGTCAGTGCAATCAAAGCATTTGGAGGAGATATCAAGGAAGAAATAGTTATAAGTAAAGTTCTTAGAACTCTACTTCCCATCTATGCAATTAGAGTTTCTGCAATTCAAGAAAGAAGATGTGAGGCAAATCATAAGATAAATCTAGAGGCCATAGTTGGAAGATTAACTTCATTTGAACTAGACAACTTTGACAACTATGTTCCAGCTTCCAAAAATATTGAGTCAACATTTGAAGCCAAGCTTTCACTCAAGGAGAAAAGTAAAAAGAAAAAGGAATCTCAGTCAAAAAGTGAAGAAGAATCAGACAAAAGTTTAGACAGTGATCTTGAGGTGATTGAAGCTCTACTAGCAAGGAAATATTCTAGAGGTAGAGGAAAATATAAAGGTAAAGTTCCTCTAATCTATTTTTCATGTGAAGAAGTTGGTCATATTTCTGTTAGGTGCCCAAACAAGTAGAAAAAAGATGACAAGAAAGGTTACAAGTACAATGGCAAGAAAGACTTCAAATTATTCAAGGATAAAGGTAAGAAAACATGTTTTATGACTAAAGATTCTAATGATTCTAATAATAAAGAAGAAGATGAAATTGTCTACATTGTTGTGAAAGATGAGTTTGATAATGATGAGGAAATGGCACTCATTTTTCATATGAGAAAAAATGATACATGGATCATAGATAGTGGTTGTTCTCATCACATGACTGGTGATAAAACTGAGTTTGAATACTTTGAAGGCTATGATGGTGGCTATGTAAGATTTGGTAACAATGAACCTTGCTGTATAAAAGGGAAAGGAAGAATCTCTCTAACCAAAGAACTTATATGTGATAATGCCTATTGGGTAGAAGGACTAAAGCATAATTTGTTGAGTTTGGCACAACTACTCAATAATGGATTCAAAGTAGAATTCATGCATGGAAAAGCAAGACTGTTAGATGGCAAAGGAAAACTGATTGGATCAGGCACTCAAACAAAAGGTAACCTATTTTATCTTGAACTTGTTGAATGTTCATGTTTTATTGCTCAAGTTGAAGAAATTTGGTTATGGCATAAAAGGTTGTGTCATGTAAATTTTGATAACTTGGTAAAGATAAGAAAATTCAAGAAAGTGAGAGGCATTCCTAACATAAAGAAACCTGAGGTCGGTCTATGCAAGAATTGTTAGATTGGTAAAATGGGAAAGACTAGTTTTAAAAGTTAAAACTATCAGTCTGAAGATATATTAGAAATTGTGCATACTGATTTATGTGGACCCATTGAAATTGAAAGCTATACTGGAGAAAAGTTCTTCATTCTTTTTGTTGATGATTACACAAGAATGATGACTGTCATGTATCTAAGGAACAAATCCAAAGCATTTGAGAAATTCAAATGGTGTTTGGCCAGAGTAAAAAAGGAAACAAGAAAAAGATTGAAATGCTTGAGGTTAGACAGAGGAGGAGAATTCATTTCACATGAGTTCAATAACTTTTGCATTGAAAGAGGAATCAAAAGACAAGTATCCGCCCCTGGAACTCCTGAACAAAATGGAATAGCTGAAAGGAGAAACAGATCTATCATGGATTGTGCAAGAACCTTAATGATTGAAAAGAACATTGCTATCAAATACTAGAAAGAAGCTATTAGCACTGTAGTTCATACCTTGAACCAAATACAGCTTAAAAAGGACTCATTCAAAACTCCCTATGAGCTATGGTATGGCTATAAACCTAATATAAGTTATCTAAAAGTATTTGGAAGTAAATGTTACATTTTGAAAGAATCTAGAAAAGGAAAATTTGATGTAAAAGGTGATGAAGGAATATTTTTGGGATACTCTTGCAAAAGTAAAGCATATAGATGTTTGATCTTGTCTACTTACAAAGTCATAGAAAGTGCACATGTGAAAGTTGATGAGTTTACAAAAATGACTAAAGAAGAAAGCAAAAAAGAACCAGAAGATTATAGAAGGTTTGTTTTCACTGAACCTGATACAGTACCAGTCAATCAAGAACCTTCTACTCCCGAGTCATCAGTAACCGAGTTACAGGTAGTTCAAACTGAGCTACAGCAACTCGAGTTATATTCAGATGCTACCGAGCAAGTGTCTATCGAGTCTAAAGGACCTGAGCCAATGTCTACCGAGCCAAAACCTGAGATTGAAGTACAAGAGGATAACAATGAAATTCTTTCAAAAGGAAAGGAACCTATATTAGCAAAATATGTCAGGAGACATCATTCAGCAGATCAGATCATTGGAGACAAATTTGAAGGAACCATGACAAGAAGCAAGTTGAAAGGTACTTGTTTACTTTCTAATTTTGAACCTAGAAATATTAATGATGCATTGGGAAATGATAGTTGGATTGAGACTATGAATGAAGAGATACAACAGATAGAGAAAAAAAAGACATGGACTCTTGTACCTAGGCCTAAAGATAAAAATGTGATTGGAACTAAGTGGGTATTCAAAAACAAGTTGGATGAAGATGGTAAGGTATCAAGAAACAAAGCAAGACTAGTATGCAAAGGTTATGCTCAAGAAGAAGGAATAGACTATGGAGAAACTTTTACTCCTGTTGCAAGATTGGAAGGATTCAGAACCTTACTAGCATATGTTGCACACAAAGGATTCAAAGTTTATTAGATGTCTCAAGGATGAAGAGGTTTACATTGAACAACCTGAAGGTTTTGTTGATCTAGATAAGAAGAACATGGTCTGCAAATTACACAAGGCATTGTATGGTCTGAAACAAGCCCCTAGAGCATGGTATGAAAGATTCAATAACTATCTTATTCAGATTGGTTTTCAAAGAACTAATGATAACAATAACTTGTTTATAAAGGAAGGATCAGATAATAATATTGTTTTGGCAAAAATATTTGTAGATGATACTATTTTCACAAGGAATGATGATCTATGTAAAGAATTTTCAGAACAAATGAACAAGGAATTTGAAATGTCTATGTTTGGTGAAATCAAATTCTTTGCTGGTCTTCAAATTTAGCAAAATAAAAATGGTATCTACATCACTCAATCAAAATACATCAAGGAGATATTGAAAAAGTTTGGTATGGAAGATTGTAAACCAATTGGGACTCCTATGTGTACTAGATTAAAACTTACCAAAGAAGATGAATCAAAAGAAGTAGATCAAACATTGTATAGATCTATGATTGGAAAGTTGCAGTATGTAGTTCATACTAGGCCAGATATTGCCCTTGCAGTTGGTATTGTAGCAAGATTTTCAGCAAAATCAAGAGAAAATCACATAATGGCAATCAAAAGAATAATAAGATATTTGAAAGGGACTAAAGATTATGGTTTATGGTACAAAATTGGAGGTAATATGGATTTGAAAGTATTTACTGATGCTGATTGGGCAGGAAACCTTGATGATAGAAAAAGTACAAGTGGAGGAGCATTCTTTCTTTGAAAGAGGTTGGTTTCTTGAACAAGCAAAAAGTAGAATTGTACATCTCAATCTACAGCAGAGGCAGAGTATGTTGATGTAGCAGTAAACTATTCTAATATTGCTTGGTTTAAATAGTTGTTGGGAGGCATGAAGGTGGAAATCAAAGAACCAGTTGTTATGTTCTGTGATAACACAAGTGCAATAAACATATCTAAAAATTCAGTGATGCATTTCAAAACCAAGCATATTGCAATAAAATATCATTTTGTCAGAGAATTGGTTCAAGATAAGGATATTATATTGGAATATGTTCATACAAAGGAACAAATTTCTAACATATTTACAAAGCCATTACCTAAGGATGCATTCTTGTATCTAAGAGGTAAGTTAGGGGTCACTCCCCTATCTGAAGTTCACTAAAATGAAGTTTTAGTGATGCATCAACACATACCAAGTTGAAGATCTATCAGTTGATGCAACATAATTAGGTAATATTGCATATGAATTAGTACTAAAGGTACATTCAAATCCATTTGAGTTGTGTTGTCTTTGGAATGTGTTGTCGAAGAGGGAGAGTTTTACTGTCATATCTTTCTAAAATTTGTTTGAAAGGAAGAAGTTTTCTTTGAGAAGAAGATGTTTTCTATGTAATTCCCTCTAGAAGGAGATTACTGAAAGAGGGAGAGTTTTCTATCTAATAGAGAAAGTTGTTCTAACAGAAAAAGGCTTGTTAGACTTGTTTTCAATTTCATTCTGCTATGACATGTTGTGTTGCCATCAATGCCAAAGAGGGAGATTGTTAGATACAATTGTGTATTGTGTATTGTCTTTGATGTTACACAAATGTCATATCAGTCATTAGATAGATTATACTGAGTTCAGAGGATCTAAAAAGCAATTTACAATGTCTACTGAATGTTCCTGAACATAACAAAGGAAAGTTAATGTTTACCGAGCTCACTCGGGCATTAAAGGATTTTGTAGCAAAAGTTAGTATTAACCGAGCTCCCAAGGTTAACAAAGGAAAGTTAATGTCTATCGAGCTCCCAAGGATAACAAAGGAAAGTTAATGTTTACCGAGCTCACTCGGGCATCAAAGAATTTTGTAGCAAAAGTTAGTATTAACCGAGCTCCCAAGGTTAACAGAGGAAAGTTAATGTCTACCAAGCTCCCAAGGTTAACAAAGGAAAGTCAATGTCTACCGAGCTCCCAAGGTTAACAAAGGAAAGTTAATGTCTATCGAGCTCCCAAGGTGAACAAAGAAAAGTTAATGTTTACCGAGCTCTCAAGGTGAAAAAAGGAAAGTTAATATCTACCGAGCTCACATGGTCAGTAAAGGAAGGTCAGTGCTAACCGAGCTCACTCAGTCTCCAAAGGATTTTTGCAAGTTTTGCAGTGTTTACCGAGCTTCACTTGGTTAACACTAGAAAACCATTCTAGAGCAGTGGTTACCAAGCTTGGTCGGCCAACAAAGGATTTTACTATTTTGATATTAAGTTTAATTGTTTCATGCGGCCGACTGATGTAATGATTTTTTAGTTATTGGAACCTATATTTAAGCCGACTTGATAATCTGAAAGGTATATATATAGATGTTCAAGTTATGAATTGGTGTGAGAGTGAATATATGGATGATGATGAAATAAGCGAATATTGAGTGAATTCTGATGAAGGATTAGATATCCTAGAGGAGCTGCAAAGTTGTATTCGATCAGTAAGAATCCAATAAAGCAGAAAAGAGATCTATAATCAGCAAAAGATAAGTTGCATATCATTCAAGTCACCTCATTGTTTCTTTCTAATCATTGTAACAGTGAATCTAGAATCTCTTAACAGAGTTGGTCTAACAGCCATTTTGTAAATCCTCTAACAAGGTGACAGTTCAGTTGAATTATTCTCAAGACCTCTAACCAGGTCACTCCTAACAGGGTGATTAAATCCTCTAACAAGGTCACACCTAATAGTGTGTTTTGTAACCTTTAATAGGGTTGGCTCCTAATGGGACTCACTTTAGAAGAGTGAAAATTGGTGACTAGTTACTTGGTGGTTTTTTCCATATTAGGTTTCCATGTTAAATCTGGTGTCTCTTGTGTTCATTTATTTTAATCTTTGCAAGCATATTAATGACTATGAATGCTAGATAATCAGTAATTAGTTAATCTACAGAGTTACAGTATTCCTGCAATGTTTACCGAGTATCAATAGTAAGTAAAGACATCTAAGGGATTTATTTTTGTAATTGAATTTTGTGGTAATTGATTCACCCCTCCCCTCTCAATTACTTCATCCATATTTTAACAATTGACAATATCCATTGCATTTATGTAGATTCCCTATATTCATATTGGAGACTTCACATCAATGTCATCTATAATTACAAAATTCTTTCTAACAAGGGTTTTATAAATGATGTAGGTGAAGATGAATAACTAGGGCCAAAGGCTCACCCAGCTATCCAAACCACCTTGCAAGGGTTAACACAACAGAAGCAAACACAAAGAACAACAACCAAAGGAGGAAGAAGAGTGAAATACTTTTATCGATTCATCAAAATATCTTCATACATGCCCAGCTATAAGGCCTTCTTGGTTGCAACCAATTACAAATACATTCACATTCAAAGATCCAACTGCAAATTCACATTTCCATTTTGCTCTCTAATCTTCTTTCCAAAAACTTACCTAACTCTAAGCCTAAACACTCTATTTATACTTGCCGAAACGGCTTACAGATCATTCTAGAACATTACATAATAGCAAGGCCAACTCAATAATGGTCTGGAGAAATCCCAAGAAAATATCTTAACATAAATATCGTGATTGAAATAAATCCTGCAAGTCAGCTCATAGAAATCACGTCCAAATATTGACACTTGGCATACATTGGGTAACTCGGTACATGAAGGAGTGCTATAGTAACTCAGCACCAACTGAGTGCTAGAGTAACTCAGCACTAACTAAGTGCTATAGTAACTCAGCACCAACTGAGTGCTATAGTAACTCGGCACCAACTGAGTGCTACAGTAACTCGACACCAACTTGTAAATGAACAAAAAAAATGAGCAGGATAACAAAGCAACCTAGGATGCTCCTGCATCAGACAACTAGGGTTGAAGGAAATGATTCTCCTAAATCATTGAGATTTCCCAACCTAAGTTGAATCCAACTAATATTGAGAAATTTATGAAGCATCTTTAATATGTCTGTTCTTCCACTTTACCAAATATTCATAGTAATATTTTCCTCTTGTGCTCTTTCCAACTCTCTAATCCAATATATGTTTAACTTCTTCAATTTGCTTCTTAGGATAATCATTTGATACAAAAAATTCATCCTCTAACTTATGATACTTATACAAATCAGCAATATTGAATATAGGAGATATATCCATGTCATCATTTAACTCAACTTCATAAGCATTACCACTGTCAAATTTCTTCAAGATCTTATAAGGTCCAAATTTCTTCATCTTCAGCTTACTGTATCTTCCAACTAGGAATCTTCCTTTCTTTAGATGAACCATCACCTCATCACCAACTTGAAAATCATGGTGTCTTCTAGACTAATCAGCATTCTCCTTATACTTCTGATTACTTTGTTCCAACCTCAACTTCACTTCCTTATGCAAAGACTCCATAAAATCAATAAATTCTTCTCTTGCAGCACTTCTCTTTTCTTCACTAGCAACATCTCTCCAATCTAATATACCTCTAGGATGCATTCCAGTAACAATCTCAAAAGGTGTCTTCCCTGTACTCCTATTCACAAAATTATTATATGTGAATTCATCTTGTGCCAATACCATCTCCCAATTACTTGGCTTATTACCAACTAAACATCTTACCAAATTACCCAAGCTTCTATTCACAACCTCTATCTGACCATCTATTTGTGGATGGAAGTTAGAACTAAACTTCAATTCAGTACCCATCTTCTTCCACAAAGTCTTCCAAAAGTAGCCAACAAACTTATTGTCTCTGTCAGAAATAATACTTCTTGGCAATCCATGCAATCTCACAATCTCCTTAAAGAAAAGTTCAGCAACATGCTCCAAATTTGATGTCTTCTTACATGGTATAAAATGAGCCATCTTAGAAAATATGTCCACTACAACAAATATGGAATCACACCCTTTCATTGTCTTAGGAAATCCAAGAACAAAATCCATACTAATATCAGTCCAAGGTTTCTCAGGAACAGTAATAGGTGTATACAAACTAGTATTTTGACTCACCCCTTTTGTAACTTGACAAACTCCATAACTATTTACAAATTTTTGAACATCCTTATACATTTGTGGACAATAATACTTCTCTTTCAGAAAACTCATTGTTTTATCAATTTCAAAATGTCCAACCAATCCACCACTATGCTTTTCCTTAATCAAATTCAACCCCATAGAACTTCTAGGAATACACAACTCAATGCCTTTGAACAACATATATTCTTGAATGAAATACTCATCATACTTACTTATGTGATTTGTTAGATTTGGTGCTTTGTACTCTCTCCATGCCTTAGAAAAATTAGGATCAGCACCATACAACTCTTTCATTTCATCAAAACCAAGAACTTCAACCTTCATTTCAGTCAACAAAAAATGTCTTCTACTCAATGCATCAACAACGCTATTAGTAACTCCACTCTTATGCTTAATGACAAATGTAAAACTTTTCAAGTACTCAACCCACTTCATATGTCTCTAATTTAGTTTATGTTGACTTCCCAAGTATTGCAAAGCTTTATGATCAATATACAACACAAACTCCTTAGGCATCAAATAATGTCTCCACTTCTTCAATGCTTTAACAATAGCATAAAACTCTTGATCATACACATAATATTTCCTTTTAGCATCAATCAACTTTTCACTAAAGAAAGCAACATGCTTACCTTCTTGACTTAATATAGCTCCTATTGCATTACCACTTGCATCACATTTAACTTGAAATACTTTGTTGAAATTAGGCAAAGACAATATAGGTAATTCAACAATCTTTTGTTTCTTTTTAGGTGTTAATATATTAGGTACAACACATGGAGTCAAGATTTCTTTGATCAAACCTTTCTGCAACAACTCATGCACTTGTCTGTTAAGTTCTTCATTCTCTATAGGTGTCAATCTATATGGTGCTTTGTTTGGAAAACTATCTCTAGGAATCAGATCCATACAATGACTTATACTTTTTACAGGAGGTAAACCATTAGGGATATCATTAGCAATAATGTCTCTATACTCATTCAACAACTCTACAATTTCTTCTGGCACTCAATCAATACTACCATCTGTCACTCGATCACCATTGACTGACACTCGGTTAACACTATTTTCTTGCACTCAGTCTCCATTGACAAAACTCAATTTTCTTTGAATTATAGCAAAAAAGACTTGATTATTTTTCATTTCCTTTTCAAATTGTTTCCCATTAACCATGCAAATTTTTGCAGTAGTACAATTAACCTCTTTTGGACTTTCAATCAAAGGCAACAATGTTTGTTTCTTCCCATTTACCCAAAGAGTATATTGATTCAATCTTCCATCATGTACAACATATCTATCATATTGCCAAGGTCTACCCAAAAAAATATGACAACAATCCATGGGCATAATATCACACAAAACTTCATCAAAGTAATGTCCAATTTTGAATTTCATAAGGCATTGCTCACTTATAAATATCTTATACTCATCTTTGATCCATGAAACATGATAAGGTTTGGGATGTTTCAGCCTCTACAACTGCAACTTGGTAACTAGCTCTTCTAATGCCAGATTTATAGAACTTGCACTATTAATGATCACTTTGCATCATTTTCCAACCATCTTACATATTGTATTGAAAAGACTTCTCCTTAAAACAAGTTCCTCATCACTTCCTTTATTACATAGGGTTCTTCCCACCATCAGATTTTCTCCAACCTCAGGTCCACTTGGTGAACTTTCAATGTCTTCTTGAATCACAAAATATCTATTATTCTACCCACTTTTAGAGGATCTACATTCAAAAGATCTATGCCCTTCTTTGCCACATCTAAAACAATTACCATGAAATCCACCTCTAGAGTAAAAATTACCTCTTCCTTGATAAGAATTAGTGCCTCTGCGATAAAAATTACCACTTTTCCATTCGATCTTACATTTGTCATCATTCTTCCATTTAGATTTGTCTTTATCCTACATATAACTATTAGATCTACCACTTTCTCCATAAGATCTACCTCTACCTCTCTAGAATCTACCACCTCTACCTCTTTGTCTTTGTTCATGCTTCTTTATCAAGATCTCCTTAGCTTTCAAGGCATATTGATATGCTTCTTCTACACTTTCTAGCTTCACAAAACTTATTTCATCTTGTATTCCAAATCTCAATCTATTAATGTACCTTGAAATTTTCTCAACATCATCACCCACGTGTCTAGATTTGATGTCCAATCTATAGAATTCCTCGGTATATTCTTCCACATTCATGTCCTTTTGTTTCAAATTTTACATCTTTCTCAACAAGATAACTTGGTAATTAGTAGGAAGGAATTTATTCTTTACCTTGTTCACCATCTTTGTCCAAGTTCTGATCTTCTCCTTTCCTCTCCTTTGTCTATTAGTTTGCAAGTGCTCCCACCATAGTGATGCATGACCTTTTAGCCTAGTGACTGCAATCTTCACCTTTCTGTTATCAGGAGTGTTTTCATACTCAAAGAACTTCTCTATATCAAAGATCCAATCCAACACAACATTGGTATCCAATTTTCCATCATAGAGAACAACTTCTATAGTAGGCTTTGAATTTTCCCTAGACAACACTCGTAACAATATTTCCTCATCTTAATCTTCTTCAAGTTCTGGGTTATGGTTTGGTGTTGCTACTTCATCATTACTCACATCTTCAAGATGTGCTCCTCTCCTCTGGGCTATCTCTACAACATCTAATCTGGCTACAATTTGTCTCAACTAATCCAATATAGCATTATCAACATTATTTCCTCTACCACGAACCATCTTCAAGTTCCTACAAGATCGTAACCCTCTGCAAGTTATAGGTCAAATCTGTAGATCTACCACCCTACAAACAAATCCAAATCAAGGTTCTACATGATCCAATCTCCACAAGGATGAACCTCAAGCTCTGATACCAACTGGTGCAAGTGAAGATGAATAACTAGGGCCAAAGGCTCACCCAGCTATCCAAACCATCCTTCAAGGTTTAACACAATGGAAGTAAACACAAAGAACAACAACCAAAGGAGGAAGAAGAGTGAAATACTTTTATCAATTCATCAAAATATCATCATACATACCCAGCTATAAGGCCTTCTCGGTTATGGACAATTACAAATACATTCACATTCAAATATCCAACTACAAATTTTCACTTTCCATTCTACTCTCTAATCTTCCTCCCAAAAACTTACCTAACTCTAAGCCTAAACACTCTATTTATACTTGCCAAAATGGCTTGCAGATCATTCTAGAACAATACATAATAGCAAGACTAACTCAATAACTATCTAGAGAAATCCCAAGAACAGATCTTAACATAAATTTCATGTTCAAAATAAATCCTGCAAGTCAGCTCACAAAAATCATGTCCAAATACTGACACTCGACATACACTGGGTGACTCGGCACATGAAGGAGTGCTATAGTAACTTAGCACATGAAGGAGTGCTATAGTAACTCGGCACTAAGTGCTATAGTAACTCGACACAAACTAAGTGCTATAGTAACTCGGCACCAACTGAGTGCTACAGTAACTCGGCACCAACTAAGTGCTACAGTAACTTGGCACCAACTTGTAAATGGACAAAAAAAATGAGCAGGATAACAAAGCAACCCAGGATGCTCCTACATCAATAAAAAGAGGTGAATTATTGATAGTTTATATTTATTACTCATATTCTTTACATTTCATTTAAATTTTAATTCACCATCTAGGGGTTGACCAAGGAAAGTGCCCCCCTCCCACCCTAACACAACAAACAAAACCATTTTCTTTATGTGCATGTTGAAGATCAAAGTTTTGGATATGGATCTAAGTACTCCTTACGCAAAACTTTTAGGATCCATAAAAGATTTAGGAATATGTGTACCATCTTAAAATGGACACACTTTCATTTTAAGAACTTTAGCAACCTTTTCATGATTCCTTTCTTTGGACCATGGATATTCATATGCTTAGTTTCATTTTCTCCTCTCTTCTTCCATTTTCCATCATATTTCTCATGGTATCTACCTGAGCTTCTTATGGCTCTCCTAAGTTGATCTCTAGGACCTGGTTGACCTAGCTCCTTCTTTATACTAGGTTAACCCAATTGACCTACTTCTCCCAGTTTGACCTAGTTTAGGACTAGGTCAACTAGGTTGACCTAATCATGTACTAGGTCAACCTAGTTTACCTAGTCCTCCTAGGTCAACCTAGTCTAGGATGACCTAGTCCCTAGTGATTTTAGGGCTTAGGCTTCAAAAGGCGTTGGGGGTTTTGTTAATTTTATTTTTATCACCCATCGGCCTATATTGTTTTTCCACCTAAAAACTCATATATAAGAAGAATTGGAGGCTTCATCTTCATATACCACATTTATATATCAAGATTCACATTTTCAAGCTCTTTCTCTCTAGTCTAGATTTCTGCCTTTTGTAATCAAGGAGTTCAAATATTCAATATTTTCAAGCATTCAAGCAAAGAGATTTCTATCAAACATTGAAGAATCCTTTGTGAGAATTTCCTCTTCAAGGTCTAGCTTATTGTTGGTCATCAAGGGAGGAGTTATACATTAAATCATTTGTATTCTTCATTGATGCACATTTATATCCATGGAACCATGATGGGATTATGGTAGATCAATTGCAAAGTGTGGAGATACCCTATATTCCTAATTCAAGGTCTATGATACATTTACATACAAAATCCTTACTAATAAGGGTTTTAATCAAGGTGGCTCCTAACATTTATCTTATTTTTCAGACATTTACATTTGTATTTCTCATTTACAGTTAATTCCTTAACCTAGGGCTTGACCGAGGCAATCCCTACCGCAATGAAACCCCCAAAATCCTTCTTTTCTATGTTGATTTTTAGGGTGGGAATAAAAAGGATTATAGATCTAGAACCTAATTTTTGGAAGCTTTCTAGATTTTTTAGTCTCAGATTGTTGGAAAATGTCAACCTAGTAGAAAGTTTCCCTTCCAAGTTGACCTAGTCCTTCATTATCTATTTCTGGGGAGATTTCTACGTTTTGTTCCTTTTTTTTTTTTTTATTCCAAGATTTTTGAATGATTATTCAAAAATAGTTCAGATCTATGAGTTTTGAAGGTAACATCTTCCTCTATGCATTTCAAGGAAAGTTTTTCATATTTTATTTCCTTTCATGTATTTATCCTTGATCTATATTTTAATTGGGCTATTTGTGTTCACATACCATCTAGAGTTACTTTATTTAAGCAATTAGTTCAATTTCACATTCATATTATCCTATCAAGGGCCAAAGAGTATATTTCCTTGTATTACATTCCTTTTTCTAATCTAAATGTAGTAATAGAAACCTTCTTTCTATGGGTCTAGCTAATTTGATTTGGATCATAAGTGGAATCATATTTGGAAATTCCCCTCTTTCCCTCACATACATATTTGAATGGCATAGTGGTCCAAAATTATGGAGACCTGCAACCCTATTTAAAGTATCTCCCTTTTCCCCTTAAACATTTTGGTGAACCCAATGAGTCCCCCCTTCTTTTTTGGTGTTAGATGGTCTTCTTTTAGGTGTTTACCTTCTTTTGGCTAGCATGACTCTATCAGCTCTTTCTTTTGTGGCGTTAGTTCTCTTCTTTTCATTTTATTAGGTGTTTATTTTCTTTTGGTGAACCCATATGCTTACCCCTTTCTTTTGGAGTTAGATATTTCTTAAGATTTGTCTTCTTTTACATTACCTTCTTGTTAATTTTAGGGTTAGATCCCTTGGTCTCCCTTATTTCCCTCTTTACATCAGTTTCTTTATTGTACATCTAGAAGCAATTAGAACTCTCTTTAATTGATTTTACAACATTGAGTATGTACTTCTCATGCCTTATTATTCAAATGTTTATGAGATGTGGCATTCATTTTAATCAATCAATTATTAATGGGATCTACTCTATATGTACTTATCTTTTTCTTATAGTATATAAGTATTTTTTTTAAATTACCAAACATTATTCCCTTATCTTTGACATTAAACATCACCCTCCTATCAATTTAGATTTTTACCCTATGGAGATGAGTAGCAGATTGGTACTTTTCCTTCTCCTAATATAAGCTTTGACTATGTGGATGCAATGATTAAGGATGATCTTATATATTCTTTTAAATCTCCCTCCTTAGTGGACCTGACTTCAACTCATGATCATTCCTCTATGGTGTGTGTGTGTGTGTGTGTGTGTGTGTACAATGCCACTATCTAGGATAAACCTCTTGATGCTAATGTTGACTATTCTCTTCCTCATGAAAGAGTTAACATGATTGATACCTTTTCCTTTCAATGCAACAAGATTCTTGTTTTTTATTTTCTTGATATATGTCCTTCTCTTACTAATATTTTAGACAAAGATAAATACATTATAAATACTATCATCAATTTAACCTTTCCTTCAATTGATTGTCATAGAAAAGATGATTTATTAATGGAAATCCATAATCCCTATTCTAAGTATTTCTTGGAAGAACATGATAATGGTTATCTCCTTAATGCTCTCTCTTTTAGTGATGAATCTATGGAGAATAAATATCTTAATCAAGTTAATATTGCTCAACCTATTCTCACTCTCAAGGGATAACCTTCATCAAATAAACCTCTTATCACCCTTAAGTGTTGTCCTCCTATAACCCTTGAAGTGGAACATATCCATTATAAGGATTATCATATGGTGTCTCACACCTATCATAAAAGGAATAATCCTCAACCTAATATATCTCTTCCACCTTATCAACTTAGTCCTTCCCCTTCTTCCTCATCTTTCTCAAAATATTGGTTTTGATTATGATTTGGTATAGCTATGTAATACCCCTTCCAAGATTTCTCTTTGGTAACTTCTTCATATATCTCCTACATATCATGAAGCCTTGAAGAAAAATTTATCCACTCTTCCAACTCGATCTCCTAATTAAGATATCATCAAAACATTTTTACAATGCATGAATACTACACCTGTCTCACCTTAAATTATGTTTATTCATGATGAATTACCTCCTAAGGATATTCAAGATTACTATGTTGACATTATGGTCAATTTGTCTATCAGTGACTCAACACTTGGTCAAATGGTTACATTGCTATCAAGCCCTATAGTTGCTACTGATCTTATCAGTCAGTTTGCAATGTTAACCAAATGATTCAATTGTTCCCAAGACAAGTAGTCAAAATACAGTGTCTACCAAGCACTTGAGTCAGTTTATAGTATTTGTCAAGCTACACAATGTTTACCAAGCTTTAGAGACAAGGCACAGTGCAAACTAAGTGTAGCAAAGGCTATCAAGCTATTTAGTGGAAGTGAAGTAGATCATAGTGTTAACCAAGCTGTGGTATGTTAACCAAGTTATACTGTGTTTATCGAGCTCACTATGTTAACAAATGAATTTCATGTTGACCAAGTAATGCAGTGTCAACCTAGTGATTTAGTAGCTATTGAGTTTCTTAGTGTTCATTGAGTCACACAATGCTAACCGAATTCAAGCTACTTGGAAGTGATTAGTATGGACCAAGCTTCAAGTTCAACTAAGTGCCATAAATTTCCAAGCATTAACAGTGCTTGTCAAGTATCAGAACATCATTGAGTTTGTCATTAGAACTCGAGTTACATCAGTTGAGGTGACTTTGTGAATTATGATGAAATTGATATTATAACTAACTCCAATAAGTTATGATTTGGATTGGTATATATATAATACATTGTATCATATCCAAATATGAATGAGAAGAAGTATATAATGAGAAGGAGTGTGAATTAAAGAAGGATACAAGAAGTATAAGGGACAATATAGATTTATCTATCTCAGTAAGGTGATCATTGAAATACAAGGAATCTCAACCAACAAATTAGAGTTGTAGATCAGAGATCAACCATTGGTTCATCTAACATGTGTATTGGTTAAATCCTCTAATAGGGTAGACTTAACAGTCTTTTCTAAATCTCTTAATCGAGTGCATACTTCATTGTACATTTGTAAATCCTTTAACAAGGTAGACCTCATAGTCCTTATTGCTCCTAATAGGGTAGACCACTAGAAGTGGTCAACTGTAAGCCTTAACAGGTGAAATTTATACTGCATTACTAAAGCTTGTGGGTATCATCCCCACCCCATTTTTAATTTCTAATTGTAAGGTTTCTAGGTTATCATATCCTATGTCAAATTGTTATGAATGTTTAAATGCTTTCATTCTTTCATGCATGCAGTTAGATTAGAATATTTTATAAAGGATTAATTTTTGAAGTAAGATAAAGTTTTATTGGTTCTTGATTCACCCCTCCCTTGTCAGTAACCTTTTCTACCTTATATTTCCAACAATTGGTATCAGATCATTTGATTCTCACATCAAAATTTTAATAGCTTGAGAAGATTAGAGGCAATGGAGGTATACAAGCTCGATAAGGTTATCGACAATGAAAAGTTCGATCTAGAATTGGCTATGAGATAACTCAAGAAAGAAAAAGAGAAACTCTCTCAATCATTGAAAAGAAGGAAAGATCTTGTAATAAAAATTAATGAAAATCTTTATACTAAAGAAAGAATTGAAGACATATGTCTAGAAAGAAATTTAGATGAAGTTGATGAAGCAATCAAAGACCTATTGAAAAGGAATTCCAATCTTTAGGAAGAATTTAGGAAGATAAAAAGAGAAAAGAAATCCAATTAGTCAGATTATGTGAAGTCATGGAGGAAAAACACAAAGCCAAAGAAGAGATAGAAGAAAAGAGCAATGAAACTTAGTAACTATCCCTTCAGCAAGTAGACTTTATTAACAACTGACAAATTCAAATGAAGGGCTTATGAAGCTAAGATCAAAGAATGAAAGACTACATAATGATCTCAATATTGAAAAGCAAACTTATGAAAGAATAATGAAATCTAAGGAAAGCATTAATCAATTGAATGAGAAAAGTTAGTACCGACACAAAGGAAAAGTTGGAATAGGATATATAGAAGAAAGTGAATCATCTTAGCAAGGAGCTCAAAAGAATAAAAGGCCTACTTGAAATCACTGTGGTAAGATAGGTCATACATCAAACAAATACTAGAGTCATGGAAAAGCAAAGTTCAATGGAAAGTGTTATAGTTGCAATAAGCATGGTCATAGAGAAAGTGAATGCAAATAGAAACCTAAGTTTGAAGGTAAATGTCACAATTGCAAGAATCAAGGACACAAATCCTTAGAGTGCAAAACCAAGCAGTGGAGCGCAATAGAAAAAATTGTGAAAGGAATATTTGGATGGGATTACAACACATGGTGAAGATGTCACTACTATGGTGAATTTGGGCACATTGGAGAAAATTTTGTGAGACATCATATGAGGAAAAGAGATACTACAAAAAGATTTTTTCTTTGTATAGAACTTAGACATCTTGCCAAGAACTATATGAACACAGGTAGAATTGAAGATGAAAATAAAGCAAAATTTGACAATATCATAAAACAAATGAGGTAGAAATGGGTACCAAAATCTCTAGAGAATGCAAACCAAAATCATGAAGTGAATGACATCCAAGTTAATGAGTTAGATGGCTCAATCATTTCAACTTAATTCCCTATGGAGATCACTAGAACTGTGATTTAAAGAAGTAATATAATATTAGCTCCAACCAGCAAGTAGAATGATCCAATCAGCATTCAACATGCATAGGGATCACTAAGTATTATGGCAAGTAGGAGATCTTATCAAGCAAGGTTGGGTCACAAGACCTTACTGAGCAAGGTCAAGTCGCAAGATCTTACCAAGCAAGGTCAGGTTGCATATTATTTTAGGTTATAGAGTTGGTAGTTCCTATCGAGTGCTAATGACTCTATCAAGTTATAGGTGTCTCCTAAGAATTAAAGAATAAATTGAGTGGGGGGCATCCTTTCACTGAGTGAATATGAAGTACGAAGCTTTAATGGTAATCAAAGAGAGGAAATTTGTTAAAAGGGATGAAATCAATTGCATTATTTCACCGCAAATTTCCAGAGCTAGTAGTGAAGAGAGAATTCAGAGCCACCAAGAAATCTAAGTAATTGTTATTGAAGAATTCTCAAAGTTTTTAGAAACCCTACCAAGCATGGAATCTTCAAACAATAAAGTGAAGAAAGGTTTTGAAATGTTAGTTTGTAGAGTCGACTGCAAGGTACTGAATTTCAAGTTGAGTCCAACGATTGTAGAGGCACTCAACCTAGTTGGTGCACAATCTCAAATTTTGTCTAAGGTATTACTTGTTGGCACTCAAAATTGTGTTCCCATTTTGAGCATCTATTTGAAATTTTGAGTCAAATCAAGCCCCATAAATGCATATGTACCTGGTTGTACCTCTGAGCCCCGTAAGGTGTTTAATGTTTCTAACACCCTGCATTCGGTGCATCTAAGTGTTCTATGAAGTTAAACTATCATTTCAAACCATTCTATGGAGTCCTGTTCTGAGTGCATTTCTAATCTGCATTTTCACCTTAGTGTTAAATAGTGATAGGAGGTCATGTTTGTAACTGAATATCTTGCACCCAAAAATGTTTTCTGACTCGCCACTTTGAGAGTGTCTAGTGTCCATGCTTGAGAACCTATGTTTCAGATTCTGAGTCATTTTGAGTGCATTTGACTAGGTTTTGAATCCCTCAAAGTTGGTTATTTAAAAATTTCATGCTGATGCACATTGTGCAAAATTCTGGGAATCCCTATTTGACAAGTTATAACTTTTGACCAATTGACCAAAATGTTGAAATTCCTTTTGCATTGCATTGTAGACATCAGAAACTTGTTATGTTTCAAGTTTCAGCTTTTGAAAAATCTATTTGATTAGTTTTCAAACATGATTCCAAATGGAATTTGTATCTTTTTACTGGTGTCATAAAGTGTAGATTGTTTGGTACCCCTGTTTGGGATGTCATAACTTGAGATCTATGATTGCCTAGATCAAATGGATTGTACCACTATGTTTTCCTCTAAAAATACTCCAAGTGTGTCAGTTTTCAAGTCATGATAAATCCATTTGCACACTTTTCCAGGTCAATTCCATTTGCAAAAATCGCTTTTCTGCCATTGTTTCTAGTCTACAAAATCCAAGTAGCCTACTTTGACTGCTTTCCATTTGCGCCCTGTTATTCATCATGAACCCAAATCATAGATCCACAATATCTTCATGACAGAGAACCAATGCCCCAGTTTTCATTTCCCTGTGTGCTCATTTGCCTAGTTTTCAAAGTCAGATCCGAACCCAGTTTGTTGTTTTCTGACTTGTTTACTTGCAGGTAATTTTGAGAAGGCAACTTTGACGATGAATATCTTTTGACTGGGAATTCATCATAAGACAATATTTGACAAGGTGAAAGTAAGCAGAACAAAGAATCAGCGTGTCTAATTTCAGAGCCTAGTTAGAGGTTTGGATCAATTTTTAAGGCCTGTCAAAGGACCTCCTGGCATGAAATTAACAGTTTGCAAGAAGAGGTAAAAAATGAGTTTCAAGGATCAGTTGGTGCTCAAATTCAATTCCAATGAGTGTCATGCGATGAATGAATCACTTTCCCATATCAAGTGTTTGAAAACAAAAAAAAAATTAGCCGGACCCACGTTGGGGCCTGACTGATTCCATCAAATAATAATGAGATTGAGGAGGTGAGCATGAAGCAAGGCATCGAGGAAGAAGAAGAGAAGAAAAGGATTGTTTTTCTTTTAGACAAGGCTACAAACTATCCTGACAAGAATAATGCCTTCATTTCTTCCAAAAGAAAGAGATTTTGAAGATGTGAAAATGATAAACATAGCAGAAACACAGAAATAGGAGTGATTCAAGGTTTCCAGCAAGGAAGTTGGGAAGTCCAAATCCCAGATTGCACCGAACTCAAGCTCCAAATAATTGTAATAAAATTGACATTGACCTCAATAATGTCATTTTTGATTTCGATGGTAACATTGAAAACTATTCTAGTGTCAATTAACGTGGCTGAAATAAATGGCAAGTTTAAAAAGTAGAAGCTTATAAAAAAGGCCGCCTTCAAAAGAGGATGTTATGAAGCTTCATTGTAAAAGGCCACCAAAGACAAATTTGAGAGGAGCTATAGTTCTTAATTCATGCAGTCAACTCAAACTATTTTTACATCAAAGACAAGAGGTTGCTGCCATGAGAAGGTGAGCAGGGCAACTCATGCAAAGGAAGAAGACCCAAGCACCATAGCCGTGAGTAAGAAATTAAAGTCCCCACACATTCAAAAGAGAGCAAGTTTGTAGGGGAGGTATTTTTAAAGAAAAAATATCCAACAACATGCAGTCAATGTTAGATAGAGGAAATCCACACAGCATTTAAAAAGTAGCCCCATGCAAGTAGTAGGGGATATAAAGGGAAGACCAAGCTGGAGGAAACTTACGATGCCAAAGTGAATAGGTTTGAAGGTGATAGATTGAATGAAGGCCATCTCAAGGAGCCATTTTGAAAGAAGTTTGTGTGTGGGAAAAAGATGCCAAGCAGGGAGAAAGCTATGTGAGTAGACCATGAGATGAGTAAAATGGGCATCCAACATTGAATTAAAATGCACGCCAATGAATTAAGTATCCACTCATTCAAATGAGAGTCTAGGCTGCTGTGCTAAACCAAGGGAGTTGCCTATAACCAAAGCAAGCTCACACAAGGAACTCCACACCTTCAAAAAGAAGAAAACTCACATGGCAGTAAAGAACTGCCATGCTAAATTTACATAGCAAGGGATGTGCAAGGGGTAAAAGCCCATGTAGATGGCAAAAATGGTAGCTGGATTTCCCTACTAGCTAACCATTACTGGGTTCACTTTGAGATTAAAGAGCTTTACCATTGCAATATTGACATTAATCCAGAACCTCCCAAGGATTGCAGTTATAGCGTCATAATGGAAACAAGAGTCTTGCAAAGAGAATAAAAGCTATAAAATCAGATGATGATTACGAATACGATGAAGATGAAGATGATCCAAATGATGCAGATTTTATTCCTATTTCTATTGGCAACTGTCGAGGTCCGCATCAAACACAAAAGGTTGAGTTCTCTGAAAGTGAAGAATATGTGGAAGAAGAAGATGTGGATCAAGATGCAAGATTTTCTAACAATGATAAAGATTATACATGGTGTAGTTATCAAGGTAGTTGCAGAGTTACAAGAGCAGCTCAATCCGAAAGGGGCACCAATTTTTTTGGTATATCTACGCATCCCAAAAGGGGTAGAAAAGCATCAGACAAGGATGAATCTTAGTGAAGAAAGTGTAGATAAGGAAGAAGCTGATTAAAACAAAAAAAAATTTGCAACCAAGAGACCTATGCAGGTGAAAAAGGGCTTACCTTTTATCCCACATTTACCAAGTGGGTGAATTTAAAAGGCTTTAAATACTCCAACACATGATATGAAGAATGTCTAAAGAGAGAAGTGCTTTTGGAGCACAAGCTTGTGAGGTGGAACCTGACCTTGATGATGTCAGTTAGAGGGTGATGTCAACATAATTTAAAACAAAAATGCACTAAAGTTGACATGGCACCCAAACTAGAGATTGCAGGAGATTGCGCCACATGGCGAGATGAACGACGTGCGCAAGCCCGCAATAACAAAGTACTCAGAGGTTAACAATTGCTGGATTGCAGGAAGCTACCATGTGGAAGTAGGTCCCACATGCACAACAAGGTGGTTAGACGTGCAGTTTCAAACATGAAGCATAGGATGCTGCCACGTGGTAGATCCAAAGGTGAGCGTAATTCTGCAAGACCAAGATGTGCACGGGATAAGCAATGTGGGCATACGAGAATTGGACACGTGGTAGCGTGGGTCCCAAGCATGATGATGTGGCACTCTAGAGAAAGATTAGAGGTAGGGCACAAGATTGTGACATGTGTCACGATCCAACAGTCTGCGCACACCCGCAATACAAAGTTGCAAGAAAGTTAAAAAAATGTGAGATTGTAGGATGTTGCAACATGGAATTGAGCCTAGGCCTATGATGATGTGGCATTGCATGCACAGGGACAGACCAATTTAAGATTGACACTTGGTGTTTGGCCAACAGAGGGTTGACCACGAGTTTGAAGGAGAGGAAATTTTTTAAGTCATAAAATTTTATTATTTTAATTTCCTTTTCAAGTGGGTCATGCAGATATCTTTTAATTCAAATAACATTTAAACTAAAGTTTAAACTTTAGTTTAATTTCAATAGTCAAATTTTTTAATTCAAAAAATGTGTAGACCTGACTTTATACCAGGAGGGTATTTTTTCAAACTAAGATTTTGGAGGTTCCTAGTAAGAAAATATAGCTATATTATATATTGTCGAAATCAGGAGAAGATGAAATTTTCGATTCTAAGGTCAGTTTTTGCACAGAATGCCATTGGTTCATGCTATAGAAGGTTTTCTCTTAGAGATTGAATGGCATTTTTTATTAGGTGTTTTGACTCATCAGTTGCAGAATTCAGTGGAGAAACACCTAAAACACATTCATTGACCTTTATGTCTAGTTATTTTAATATTTGTGGTGTTTTGGCTAAAAGTTTGATAAATTGGCACACATCCGGATTCAATTAGCAGAATTTTGTCTTTTCCTGAGATATTTTTGTTGGAATATTCAAATAGGAATAATGCTTCTGAGAGAGGAGGGGTGAATCAAAAGTACTATACTTTGATCATTAAAACTATTAACTAAAAGTAGATTGCATGCATATAAACATATCAAACAATTATAAAGAACACATATGCATCACCACATAACACTTGAGATTTTGGTAACCCAGAAACCCTCCAAGAATAAGAAGGCAAAATTGGGGTGGGGATGATACCCACAAAAATTACTACAGCAATAATGTTTAACCACTTCTGATGGTCTTCCCTATTAAAGGCCTGACCTGTTAAAGGCTTTACATTGTATCAATAGTGACCTGATTAAAGGATTTCAAACACCTTACATGAAGTGTTACCCTGTTAAAGGATTTAATCACCTATTTATAGGATCTACAAAATATCTGCTAAGCTAACCTATCACCATAGGGTTTTCTTTCTAATACAATTGCTGGAGAGTATTAGGTATAATAAACCTGATAGCTTACAATCCTTTGATTGTTGAATACAGGCACTTGATCTGCTTTCTCTAATCTTGATCCTCTGTGATTTGATACTCTTTACTATGAGAATTAGTTTTCTTTACACACCCTCGTCCATCCACACACATACAATGGGATTTAGTCTTCCTTATAAAGATACTCAAGACTTAGGGTTAGGTATGGATCTACAATCCATATTGAATCTTTGTTTCCCGCTCATTCCTTGCACATTTACTATTGGTTGCATGCCTTCTCTATTTTTCTTATTGGTTGCATGTAGATCACATAGGAAGAATAAAAGATTCATTCTTATCTTTTTAATCCTTCGAGATTCATCAAATGTCATCCATGACAAGGGTTTACATCTGAATTTGTAATGTTACAAACTCATATGTGCATTATGTGTTGCTCGACACTTACTAATTCCAGATGCTTAGCACATATAACAAACTGGCTTACTCGGCATCATCTATGACTCGACACCTGATCTTCACTCAGCACCTGAAGATCACTCGCCATCTGAAGGCTTCCCTAACTCGGCTCATGTTGTGGCTCAGCATACATGGTGTACTCAACTCCAATGTAGAAAGTGGTTAAGTGTGTTGGCACTCAAGTGTCAAAAACCATTTTGTGGTTAACAATCTCCCCCTTTAACATGAGTGACAAAAACACTTAACTGACCTTATGAGTACATGTACTAATCTACTTGGTATATACAGAGGTGTTAAAACCTTAATCAAAATTTGTAATTGACAATATATATATACCTCAAAAGTATTGTAACTCCCCTTAAGTTGATTGTGCCATTATCAATGTTATCTTGGTAAGAAAAATTTGATGCTATATATTACGCACCACCTTTTTATATTATCTCCCCCATTATCTTGTCTCCCTCTTGTCTCCCCTTTTTATCTTATCTCCCCCATTATCTTGTTTCCCCCTTTTTGACACTTATGTCAGAGGGTTTTAAGTGTTAAGACCATATTTTTCCAAAAATGTGCTATTTACCTCCATGATCATCCTAAGAGCTACATCCCAATTATGCAAATAAATTTCCAATGATTTATGCTGGAGAGTAGTCTTTGCAGCAAGGTGAATAAGTCCTTCTGAAGTAGAAAGATTAGGGTCTTTCTTGAGAACAGTTTTAGCATAGACTTATTCTTTATGGAGGATTTCCAAATGTGGGGTAATAGAAGATTGGAGCTTTAATAGTTTGGCCTTGATGGTGGCCTCTTCTGCTATTAGTACAACTATTTCTTATTGAGTGTGAAGCATTTGAGCAAAATGATTCTCACTTTGAGCTAGATCTTTAGGTAGTTGCATGCTAGAAATATTCAAATTTCTCTCTAGACTCATTATCTTTTGGCTAGTCTTTTGTGTGAAATATGAAAAGTCACACAACTTTTTGTACAATGAGAATATATTCTCAAGTACCTTTTTGACTTTGTCTATGACCTTTGCCAATTCAATTTAAGAAAGTTCTATTTCACTAGACATTTTCTCATTAACGTTTCCTTGAAATTTTCTTTCAGACCATTCCATGAGTTTTGTATTTGTCTCTAGGTCTGCATTTGTCACCTGTTCAACAATATCTGATAATTGTTCCATGATATGCTTTGACTCATCTAGTGACTAAATACTGAAAGCATCCATAAATATATCTTTAATTTCATCCATTTTTTTCTTTTTTTGATACTCCTTTTTGAGTATCTCTTGCCTCTTTCTTCTATTTAGTGCTTCCTACACCTTATTGATTTGATCAATGTTTATTGTTTTTGAGTCATAACTCGGTATGACTATCTCCTCATCTAGTTCAGGGTCTTCATAGTGAAGTACCCTTGCAATATTTGTAGAGCTTGATCCTGGTGCTGATATTTGTAAAGGCTTTTGTAAAGGAGTCCCGAAGGTAGGCAAATTTATCAATGTTTGTATTGCCTCCTGCTCTTTAGGGGTTTCTTCTATTTTCTCCTCCTCTTGTCTACCTTGATCAGTTATTGTAATTGTAGGAAGTGCACCTTGAGTTTGTGCTGAAGGATCAGATGTAATAGTCTATCCTAGTTGTTTTATTTCTTTGTCTACTGCTGCACTCGGCTTCTGAACTGTGGTGTCAACTACGCCTCTTGAAACAACTGTTGGTATTTGAAGTTGACCACTAGTAGCTATAGAGATGATGGAAGGTGGTTCTTGTGGATTCACCTTATCTCTAATTGTGTTTTCTACTAGTTTTTGTAATTCATCCATACTAACCAATACTGGATCTACACATAATCTTGCTTGTTGCGTAGATTGGTCAAGGATTCTTTTGAGATCTTCTATAGTTAATCGATTGATGTTCTGAGCAAAAGTGTCAAGAACATCCTGTATAGTTATTGTTTTTGCAGGTGTGATGGGTACATGAGGAGGGCTAGAAGGCAGCATTTGTGTGTCTTGCACACTCTGATCTTGTTGTTGCTCTTCCTCAGCTATTGCCATTTCAGTTTGTTTTTGTGTCTCCTCCTCTATTTCTTTCTTTTCTTCTTCCTTCTTCTCATCTTCTTGTTTCTTTTCTTCTTCTTTCTTTTCTTCTCTACCTTGCTCTACTTTTGTCTTCTCTTTTCTCCTTTTTCTTCTCTCTTCTGGTGGAGCAGTAGCTTCTTCCTTGTATTCTTCTTCAAGAAAATCTTCAATCTTTTTGTACAAGTTCTTCCATGATTATTTTGTTCTTTGTACAATATCTTCCATTTTGTTTTGGAGAATGAAGAATGCCTTATATTTAGGTGTAAACTTGGTATTGTGCCTTTTGACTACTTTCTTTATTTGCTCCTTAGTCAAATCAGGCAGTATGCTTGCTAGGGTTGTTTCTCTCATCTCCTTCTCCATTCTTAAACTAAAATGCCATCTGTCTTTTACAATTTTAGATAGTTCATCTAGAAATTGTCCATCTAGTTCAAGAGGGGTGTAGTTGAACTGTGCCATCATTCCATACACTGATTCTTCTATTCTATTTTGTTCATCTTTAGTGAACTTATTGAAGCCAACTTTATTTATGTTGCTTAAATTGCCACTTCCAATCTTTTTGCATAATGTATCAACTGAAGAATGGCTTACCTTTTCAGATTGATCTTCTTCATTAGTATCAGGTTGAGCTATATATTTTCTTCTTTTCCTAGGCTCTTCCTATGTCATCTTGATTGGTTTCTTCTTTGTAGATTCCTCTTTAGCTTTTTGAGTAGAGGCCCTTGTTGTAGCTCTGGTTGTTGGCTTTTGGGGTGATGCCATGGCAACTTTCGTTGGTTTGGGCTGAGCTGGAGGCTGATCTTTTGCCTTTCTCTTCTTTGGCTTGGCCTAGATTGGTGCTTCCTTGGCTTCTTCTTCCTCAACACCTTCCTCCTTGTCTTCACCTAGGCCTTGTGTTAATTCCAGTGGTCCTTACTCTTGTTCATCCTCTTCATCATCATTGTCATCATCATCATCTTCAGCTTCAGCCTCTACCCCTTCACCAAATCTCTTCTTAATTTTCTTCATCAATTTATCTTTCTTTTTCAATCTGGAGGCAATTTTTAATTCTATATTTATCTTTGACCTTACCATATCATAAGTTCCAAAGTGTGGAGCACTTTTATCTATCTCTTCTACCAATAATGCAATTATTGCTACAGATGCTTCATCAATGTTAATTTCATAACCAAATGGCCTTAGCCATCTCACCCTTGGAGTTTTTGCTTGAATATAGGTGAAGTCAATATCAACTAAGAAGCATATATCATTAATATGTTTTTCTACTGAGGAAATTGGTATCCTCGCGCTTTGCTTCATGGATTTCTTGAAATCCTCAAAATAACTTGTCATCAGGGTATCAAAATTGTCTCCCATTTGTTCTATATATTCATTTATTTGGGATATGATAGTCCTATCACTTCTCCATGTAACTTTTCCAAAAGAAGGAAATTCATTCTGAACATAAAAGAATATGCAAACCAAATTTTCTCCAAGTTTGCATTGGACACCCTTTAACCTTCTTATAGCTATTAGGTTTTCATTTATCTTTTGTAGTTGCAGTTAGGCAGTTAGACCCCGAGATGCATGGGTGAAACCTCTTCCTTATGAGGTTAATATTGATGAGGCTAGGGACATTATTGAAGCACTAGTGAATGAGCTAGTAGGCCCAAAGCAACCAATTTTTGGAACATATGATGAGGCAAAGGCCAGAATTGAGCTTGAAATCAAGCTACCCTGGGCTGTAAGCAAAGGCAAGAGGAAGATAACTAAGTTGAAAACTACTACCAGCCCTCTTATGCTTATAGAAGGAAAAGGTGAGGATAAAGAAGATGATGAAGAAGAAGAAGGAGGAAAAGAAAAAGAAGAACATGAATCTGAAGAGGAACTACCAAAGAAGAAAGGTAAGGCAATTATTACCAAACCTAAGAAGAAGCCTACTGTAGTGTTCTCTAGAAGAACTAGAAAAGGCAAGCAGGAACCTATACTTGTCAGGAATCCACTCACATTTGAGGAAAGGCTTAAACAATTGGAAGAGGGAGCTGGCATCACAAATTTCAAGGCATTGAAATTTGAAACAAGAACTGATGCTGAGAAAATGCAGATTGAGGAACTGGTACTCAATAAGATGGGTAAATGGAAATACTCCCTAGACTAGCTCGTCCCTCAAATCTCCAAAGAGTTGTTGGAGAGATTGCAACCAAGATGGGAGTTAGCCACCCAAATGGCCAAATACATATATGAGTAATCCCTAAGGAATCTTCTACCGAGTCTCACTGGACTAGACATTAAGGCAACTATGAAGAAACATGAAGGTAAAATGATGATTAGATTCCACACATGTTTGATTTTAATTAAGGACATTGAGCATGTTGTAAATGATGCAAAAAACATGTGGAAGAAAATCTATCATCTACAAAAGCCCAGTGATGACCCTGTTGAAATCAAGGATGATGACAGTAGTGATAGTGATGATTTTGATAGCACTCCATCCATCACAGTTACACCAGGAGAGCTGCATGCACTAATGAAAGAAAAAGAGGAAGAAGACAAGGAGGAAGAAAAACATGAGGAAGGAAAAGATGAAGAGGATCTAGTTAAAATTGTAGCAGAAGTGATTGCATCCCTTCCTCACTCTCAACCAAAGATTGTTACATCCACTATGGAGACAGCTTCTGCAAGAAAGATTGTAAGCATAATTGCCACGTCAATTGCTCAATCTTCACCAGCCACCTCCTAGCTCCAAGTATCTGAAATAGATGTGCCAAGCACTTCATCTACTGAGTTGTCTTTCACTTCTTTAGCTACCGAGCCAGCCTCCTTAGTTCCTTCAAAATCAGTGAGTGTACTAGTAAGTTCCACAATTTTGTCTCCATCAATTCCAGTAAGTTCTACAGTTTTGTTTCTGTTAGCATCATTTGTATCCACTTCCACTTCAATCAACTTAGATTCTACTATGGTTACTTTACCAAGTATGATACCATTTTTGGGAGGTGTTTTCTATCTAGTTAATACTTCTATTGGCATTCAATCCTCAAGTCCTATCCTAGTTTTCACTGCTAGCCCTTCTATCTCCACTATCGTGTCTGTTCCTAAGGTCAAACCAGTCATCATAGAAGTCAAACAAAAGCATCCATTAAAACTTCTAATCACTGGAAAGGAAATTTCAGAAGATATTGAATTAGACATAGAGATAGTGATTCCAAAGATTGATTATGACAATGCTACCATCAAAGAGATGAGGTTAGCCAGTCAACTCATAGAGATGAAAGCTACGCAGAAACAATTAAGACAGAAAGGGATAAGGAATATAGAATAATTGAAAATTCCAAGAATATAATTATAGATGCCATAGGTGTTGAAGTAGATTCTACTCAACACATTTTGATTCAGTTAGAAGAGGCTATACAAAAATTTAATGAGGATTCTTCCGGACAAGAGAAACTTATTGAAAAAGCTAAAAAGAAATTTGATGATAAGGTGCTAGAGAATATTGCTCAAAAGATAGCAATAAAGCAAGTTGAATTTCAACATTTTTGGGAAATTTTGAAAATTCTTTTAATAATGCAACATCACTTTTTTGTAAACTTTGTGATGTTTCTGATTTTACCAAAGAAATAAAGGACAAGTTAAAGAAGATTGACATTGATATTCAATCAAGTGCATCCAAGTTGAAGGTGGACTCCTCCTCCACAACCTCCCATCACACCAAGATCAGATATTTGGCATATGTAAAGGTAGAACTATTGAGAGAGGAAGCTAGGATCTAGTCTACACTCATAGACATCCAGAACATGATCCTTCCTATCATGGACACAATGCAAAAACATCTTGTTTATTGCAAAAAATTGGACCAAGATCAGAACTTCTCAATGGCTGATCACTTGATCCAATTATCAGAAGAAGTTCAAATTGCTCTCTCCACCTGTCAAATTTTGCTGCAGACTTGGGATAGTAATTTTGCACATCCTTAAAGTACATCAAGAATTTCTATCTCACTTTGGTGTAGCCATATAAATTGTATATATGCAGTCCTTTGGCATTATTGTCAAAAATAGGGAGAGATTTAGAGTTTCAGCATAATAAATGAGGAGAGTTATCACTATAAGTGATAGGAGGAGTTAGCACTCATTAGAATTAGCATGTGTACATAAGTATCATTGTATATACAATATAATTCATCAAGAAGGTATATAGAAATGTATATGTAGCAGTTCTTCAAAGATCAATTTTGAAAAACCAAAATTCATTGAGTCAGGAAATGTACATATGTTTTGGCTTATAAGTGTTTTGTCACTAATGCCAAAGGGGGAGATTGTTGGCATTAAGTTATTATTGCCATTAGTGACAACACTTATCCATATGATTATAACTACTGAGATCAGCACTGAGTTTCCTACACTCACCGAGCTTCACAATTTACACTGAGAATCTACAGTATATACTGAGCATTCAATGGTTACCTTATAGGTTCATCACTTAAGTAGTTCATATAGAGCTTCATAGTTTATACCGAGCATTTTAGTGTTCACCAAGCTTTACAGTGTTTACCAAGTGATGGAAGTGCAGTATTTATCGAGTAATGAAAGTGCAATGTTTATCGACTGATGGAAGTGCAGTGTTTACCAAGTAGTGAAAGTGTAGTGTTTACCGAGTAAAAGCAAGTTAAACAAAGGATTCAATTTTTACCAAGTGATACTATATCTATTGAGTCTCCAATGGTTACCGAGTTCAGAACTACATCAAGTGATTAGTATGGACCAAGCCTTCACTTCTACCAAGTGCATGACAATGTTGAGTAATGCAGTGGATGTCGAGTATAAGGTCATCGAGTCAGTTTAGTGAACCCAAGTTTTCTACTGTTTGGCCAACTCAGTAACATTTTGTTCACTTGTTTTTTAGCCAACCTTGCAATATCATTTACAATGGATGAAAAAGAATACTAAGAGAGGCATGTAATGTTTTGAAGTGTAAATACGAATCAGCAGAAAAGTAGAATATTTAGCAAGGTCTACAAGGAGTAGTAAAGATTCATTAGTCACAAGAGGTGATCTATACTTCAAGGATCTAATCAAAAAATCAAGTTTGTAAGTAGATCCACTGTTTCATCCTAACAAGTGAATCAGTTTTGTAAATCCTTTAACAGGGTAGACTTAACAGGCTTTGTATAAATCTCCTAACATAGTGCATACTTCAATGTATATTTGTAAATCCTCTAACAAGGTGGACCTAGCAGTCCTTTTGCTCCTAACAAGGCAAATCACCAGAAGTGGTCAATGTAAGCCTTAACAGGCCAACTTCATACTGCAGTAACGAAGTTTTGTGGGTATCATCCCCACCCCAGTTTTACTTTCCATTTGAAAGGTTTTCGGGTCACCAAATCACTGTGTACATGTGTTATAAATGTCTATTCTCTCATATATGCAGTAGATTAAATGAATGAATTGAGAATAGAATATATGGTTAAAGTGCTGAATTGTTTTAAAAGTTTTGATGTTGCTGATTCACCCCTCCCCTCTTAGTAACATATCATATCTTGAATATTTCCAACACCTCATAGTCTTTATTGCTCCTAACAAAGCAGATCACCAGAAGTGGTAAATTATAAGCCTTAACAAGTTAACTTTATATTGTAGCACTAAAACTTGTGGGTATCATCCCCACCCCAATTTTACTTTCTAATTGAAAGGTTTATGGGTTACCATATCTTGTGTCAAATTGTTATGAATGTTTAAATGTTTTCATTTGTTCATGCATGCAATTAGATTAGAATATTTTATGAAGGATTAATTGGTGAAGTAAGATAAATTTTTATTGGTTCCTAGTTCATCCCTTCCCTCTCAGTAACCTTGTGTACCTTATATTTCCAACATACTATGATGCTCTTATGGTAGTTTTGTTAGAAATAATAATCCACCAAGATAACTGAGAGGGGAGGTGGGGGGTGAATCAGTTATCCAATAGTTAAAACATTTATCTTCATTAAAAAAAATTAACCATTCAACCAAAGTAAAAAATAACCATAATAAGATGCACATAGATAATTACACCAAATATGTTAACTATGGAAACCCTTGATTAGAGGGAAAACCTCAGTGGGAATGATGCCCACAAGATGATGTACTAATATAAATATTCCTTTTTAGAGGATGGACCCTATTAGGAGTCTATTACAACATTTACTACATAGAGTCCCTATTATGAGACTTTGAATCCTTGTTAGGAGATTCCAACCCTGTTAGGAGTTGTAGTACAATGTATTCAAGAAGAGTCCACTATCCAAACATGCAATTTCAACTACAAGAAGAACTTACTACTCAAACATGCAATTTATTGTTATGTTCTTCTTTCCTTTGTTCTATAAACCAAACCAATTGCTATAAGACCTTTTAGACCAGGTCACAAACCTTGGATCCAAATATTAAACCTCAGATCACTTAGCAAAACCTTGGTAATGAAGTTTAATTCACTTCCACTCTGTTATGTTCAACTTCGTATTCTGATCTCTATTACATACAATTATATACAATACCATACTCATCCATATCATGATAAAGGAAAATGTCCTTCATTTATACCAAGTCCATAAAAAAATTCCCTGAGTTAACTATTAGAAAAAAATTCCCTGAGTTAACTATTAGATCTTCTCAATTAATCATTATAGGACCACATAAAGAACACATTACACTTAGCAATTACATTAATCTTCTACCTTGCAACTTGAATATTTTTATGTAAATGTAATATTATGATGAGTGAACTTAGCCACATCATCACCAACATGTCTTCTTCACATCCTCAACCTTGATTCTCAAGGTAACAAATTTGCTAAGAGATATAACACGTTTACCAGAACATGCCTTTGTAAACTCTATCTCAAAATAGACATCACCAAAAATTACATAACTTCTTCCAGACTTATCATTTCTTCTTCCATCATTAAATGCATATAATAGATACTCAGAAATATCTCCCATAACCTTGGATAGTGATAATACTCAACTAGCCATCCATGCCAACTTGATCTTCATGTTGTTCTTCTGTCAAATACCACAGAAAACTGTTATTTTGACATTAATGAAAAACTCAGACATGAATGTAACATATCATCATAATAACATATCTACAATGCTCCCCCATAGGAATATTATCAGTATTCATGCTTCCAAAAATCTATCAAAAAGTTCTTCTAGTCAAAGGTAACCTTGTTTGTCAAAATCTAGTTGCTAATGGATTCATGCTTAATTTTTGTAGTATGGATATGCTCAAATAAATTAAAGTTGATCTTTCAAATATCAACCCCGATAATACCTTATTCATATCTTTGATAATATTTCTAAGAAAACTTTTAGCACAATCACTTTACTTATCAAAGTAGGTCTTTTTTTTTTTAATACTCATATTCATGTTATGCCTAGGCCTTTCAATTATAATCTTCTTTTAGGTAGACCTTGGTTAGATGCTATGCATTTTGTTCCTTCAACCTTCTTCAAAAAGTCAAGTTTATCTATAATAATTTCAAGTACACTCTTCATGAAAAAACTAAGCCCAATAGTTGTCTAAATTTTGAGGAACACCAAATTCATGAATCTAATGATGATCCTCCTTCTACAAGTACTATTCTAGGTGATAATTGGGGATCCTTACATTTCACACCAAACTTTATTAGGGAATATAGAGTTAAGGATTTTCCATTCATGAGAGATCATACAACTCCTTCCTTTACGAAATTTGTTTGTACTTCTACTCATGATAAACCTACTGAGATAAATAATATGACCTTAGGAAATGGGGGACATATGAACTCTTCTAACACTATCATCAATCATAATTTAAGATGTGTACAACAAAGTATTGAATCTCATTCTTTTTCTACATCTTATCACATATCTTGTCCTATTAATCAAGAAATTATTTTACATCAAATTATTCATGCTAAGGTGATTACTAGGCCTAAACATAGAAAGAAACATAGTCAAACACTCATGAATCTTCTATTATGAATGTATCGTGGCTATCATGATCACTCTACTAATGATTGTCAAGTTTTATATTACAAGATTCAACAACTCATTAATAATTAGGTTATTCGCATATCTACATATAATAAGTTCTCTTTTAATTATGATTTCTTTAAATTACATTTATGTCCCTATTATATTTCTCCACACCATGTAACATTGTTGGCCTTCTTGCTAGGGTATCATTGTTGTAGATGGTTTTCTTTGTGGGTAGCATAATATATTTTTTCTCTTCTCTTGTTCCTATACTTCAGGGGAAAGATAATATTTTTCTTCTTTTTCACTTTCTCATGAATCCACTATTTCCTTTGGTTGATTGTTATTTTTTTATCATGTGACATTCAATCTTACTATTAGAGTGGGGTTGATGTTACATCAAAAGGTCAATATGTCAATGATTGATACAACCACTCAACATATTGGTGCAAGCGCACCTAGATTAGGTCACTAAGAAGAAAACAAGGATCTAAAAGTTTGGACAAGATATAAGACCTAGTAGATAGAAATAAAGAGTCATGATTCATGTTTGTGAAAAACCAAACACTAATGTATGCATGAGATGAGAAAAGTTGGTACAATCTTACATTTGTTGTCAATTAGGTGAAAAGTGCATAAAGTTGATTTAGAGGGCCAAATTAGAAAGTTAGGATAGGTATAAATTGGAATGGTATAAATATGGCCTAATTTACTTCCATGTATGTTTTGAAGTCATAAGGAAGGGTCCTACCATGTCTAAGATGCTAAAATGCAAAAATTGCATATTGATAATTTTGCAAATAGTGCAATTTTGACAAAAAAAGTTGCAAAATTGGTTAATAGTTACAAGGAGGCTACCAAATAATTAAATTTGGTTGGTTTAGATATGGAATTAGTATGTAAGTGTTGGCATTATGTTATATTTTTCATTAGTGACAACACTTATTCAATTCTGTATGGTTACCGAGCTCATCATTCAGTCTCTAGTGTTTACCAAGCAATCCAGTGATAACTAAGTTTCATAGTTCACACCAAGCATTCCTAAAGCTATTGAGTGAATATAGATAGTGTGTAGTCCAACAGTGTTTACTGAGCAGATAGTGTTCATTGAGTAGATAGTGATTACCAAGCTTCACAATGTCTACTGAATCATCAGTTTGTTTGATGAGAAGCCAGTGTCTACCGAGTGATGGATGTGTAGTGTTTACTGAGTGAAAGCAAGGTAAACAAAGGATTCAGCATCTACCAAGTGACACTATATCTAGTAAGTCTCCAATGGTCATTGAGTTCAAATCTATGTTGTGTGATTAGTATGGATCGAGCCTCTACTTCTACCGAGTGCATGATGATGCCGAGTAATGCAGTGGACACTGAGTATCAGAAGTTCACAAAGTCAGCTTATAGAACCCGATTTTCTACTATTTGGCCAACTCAATAATATTTTGTTTGCTTGTGTTTTGGCTAACTTTGTATTTGTAAATATTGGAATGGTATATATATGTAATGTATTGTATCATTTGCAATGTATGAATGAGTATATGTATGATGGATAAGTAATGTTTTGAGAAGAGTGAATGTGAATTGGCAGAAGAGTAGAGTATTTAGCAAGGTCTACAAGGAGCAATAAACTTATATCAATCACAAAAGGTGATCTTTACTTCAAAGATCTAATCAGCAATCAAGTTGTATTGCATAAAAATGTAATAAAGGAAATAACACTAAGCAACTAATGCAAATTCCTACATTATCATGCAAAACCTCAAAATATGAAAGAAGACATGTAAATGAACAACATGAAACAAATGAGAGTATTAATGAAATCAAAATAACACATATGCAAACCTCATGAAACCATCAAGTCTAGATGATTTCATTACTCATGGGATGTGGTTGCTCACAAATTCAGAAGCATAACAATGAGGTAGATAGTGCTTGTGGAAATGAGGAGAGGACTCTCCTTTTATAGGAAAAAGGATGCAATGGACGGCTGAGATTGAATGAAATATGAAAGGCTAGGATCTCTCAGGATCGATGAGGTGTTAATGAGGTGGAGGCCAAGTAGACTCCACATGGATTAGGGTTTTGACCATTCAAAGGGGGAAATATGCATGTGTGAGCAACCTCTGATGGTGACATGATCAATGAGGTGTGAGAAGCATGGCTTCTCACACATATGTGAGACAACTTGATTCTCATGCAAGAGGACAAGTGTACAAGGGGTGTGAGAAGGCATGGCTTCTCACACGTGTGTGAGACAACTTGACTCTCATGCAAGAGGACAAGTGTACAAGAGGCATGCAAGATATGAGGGATGAGGAAAGTGTGAACATCTCTCACACATGTGTGAGGATTCCTCACACATGTGTGAGAACACACTTAGGATTAAGAGGTGATTAGCTAGGATGATTATGCAAAGCAAGCATGATTAAGGAAGTGGGTTGGTTTAGCATGATGGGTTAGTTAGGCTAGTGAGGTTAGGTGAGGGTTAAATGTAGTAGCCATGTGCTAAAATAGGATTAAATGTAATATTTAATTCCTAGTGGGATTAGGAAAGTAGTTAATTAAGTAAACAAAGTACTTAATTAAAAGGAATGGGTTAGGATGCAAGGGGAAGGCTAAGATTTAAATAAACCTTAGTTTATTTAAATCAAGGAAAGGCAAACATAATTAAATAAATGTAAAATTTATTTAATTAATGTAGCGAAATTAAATAAATAATGAATATTTATTTAATTGGTCAAGAAATGGGTTTTGGACAAATTTAGGTGTCTACATTTTGCCCCTCTTTGATATAGCATTAGTAATGTTATATCAAAGAAGAATAAAATATAGTGGCTAGGAGGATAAGACTAGTAGCGTGATGCTCTAGTCATGAAAGGATGAGGAAGGATGACGAGGGTGGAAAGGTATGCCCCCTCGAGAGGACATGCGGGTTAGGAGAACACGGATGTTCTCTCGAAATGGAAGGGAGTTATGCTGCAATAGTGTGAACAACCTAAGTTTGATATTATCTTTAGCATTATGCACCAAGGTATGAGGAACCAAGATGACAATGTGTCAAGTACGTGAAAAAGGGGTCTAATACAACCATATGCCTTATGAAACCATGATATGGAAGATCATGATTCCTGGGAAAATAGGATGAAAAGACCATGATACATGCAAAAAATGCTAATGCATACAAGTAATCAAGCAACCATGCACAAGAAACCAAAAGCAAACCAACATTTTGCCCCTAGTCAAGCTGAAAACCGATGAATGGACTGATTGATGATGATTGATTAAGGATGGCAAAGCTAATGCTAAGCATAATGCACATCCAAGGATTGGGAAAGATTCATTCCATGATAGTGATGTTTGAATATAAGAAATGGATTATCAGCTGATCGGGTCAAATTGATGAATCGATTAGGGATTGATGTACAAGATTACAAGATTAGATTGATTGAATTAGTATTGATTGCACAGTGATATGTTTTTTGATTTTTTGATTTTATGGTGGATAGAAGAATGAACATGGATGAGATAGGAAGAATAGATGTTGATAGGATGAAAAATGATGAGAGTAGAATAGATATTGATTTGAAGGAATTAGAAGAATTGAAAATTGATTGAATTAGAGGATGAATGAATTTGATTGAAGTGATTAGAAGAATTAGATTGAATTTGATATGAATACGGAATAGAATGGATAGAAATGAATTGATTGAATGAATGATGGGATAGAATGGATTGGGATCAATGACAAGGGAGAGTCAAGGTAGGATAAATGGAGGAGAAGCAATGTGAGTTGGTGGATGATAGGAATGGTGAAAGGATATGAGTGGCCAAATGACATGGTATCAAAAAAATGTGAAACCAAGGACCATGTTTCAAAGGAGTCCAAATGCCCCATACCAAGGATAGGAATATGGTGGAAAATATGGCGGGAAAGGATGCATGAAAATGGTAGGAGATATAGTGGGAAAGTAGGCATGAAAATGGGAAAATGGTGGGAAGGCTTAGCATATGGAGGAAGAGAAGGCATGTGCTCTTCCAAAGCATGTATGAACATTTTGATAGTGCGCCTCTAGTACTGATCACGAACATGGGAATGCAAGAAAAATGAATATGGGATATGGGAGGGAGGGATGGAAAAGGGATAATGATATGGATAAAAAGTGTGATATGAAGTGGATGAAATGAAAGGGATAACCAAGATCAAGGACAAATGAAAAAAAGATGGAAGCATGTAGGATTATGGATGGAAAAGGGATGCACATGACAATGACTATGGAATGCAAGATATGGAGAATATGTCAAGATCAAAGATGTGAAAGTGGATGGAAATATGTAGGATAATGTATGGATAAGGAGAAAGGGACATGGAAAGTGCATATGGATGGATGAATGGAAAGTGAAAGTCAAGATCAAAGATGGAAAAGGATAATGAATGGTGGATGGAATCATGGAAGATATGTAAGTGTAGTATGGAGCTTGCCCCCAATGTAGAGTGGAAGAAGAAAAGTGAAGTGATGGATAAATGGAAGGGGAAGGCAATGGATACATGATAGGAGAATGAAGGGAGGACTCAAGCATCTATTTTCATGGATGGTATCCCTTGATATTGTTCCTTTTTTTTTTTTTTTTTTTTCAAGGAATTTTGGCTATTTGCTCATAGATGTTGGTAGGATAGTGAACGGAGGAAAATGGCTTATGAAAAAGGTTGGATTAAGCGGGTGGAGTGGGTGGGAGGATGACATGATTTATGGATGCTAGGTTGGAAGACGTGTGAAGGAGTGGATTAAGGAAGTGGAAAGATCATCATTGGCACACACCTTGAAGGGTGATGGAAAGGAGGAAATTGTGGAGGATATGTAAGTTTGGATTTTGGGATATAGGCACCCAAAATGGAAGAAGGTGACAATGGATTTAGGATGGTGGATTTTGGGGCATAAGGACCCAAAATGGATTTAGAAAATGGAAGCTGGGATGATTTATGAATGCAGGAAGCCTTTGGATTAGCAAAATTGGATGTTATTTGGAATCCTTCTTTGAGATTCATTGCTACATTAAGTAGCTTTGGTATCCACATAATTTTTGCATTTTTTATTTTAAGCCTTTGTGACTTTTTGATTTTGCTTTGGATCAGATTTTTCTTTTCTTGAACATGTCATTTAGAAGGGACATGTTGATCCTTAGATTTTTGTGGATTTTTAGCTTTATTCACTTTTTCTATAGCATCCAATTTGCTTCCATTGGCTATGGTACGGGTGCATGAAAGTAAATGAGATGGAGAGCATATGGATGGTGAATGTCGGAAGGAAGTCAAGGATGTGTTCTATTGTTGATCTTTAGTAGGAGCATGAGCGAATGAAATGGTAGACATGGATATGGTGGATGAATGTATGTAATGGCCCAAAATGGATGGAAGGGATGAAGGGTTTGGCGGTGGAATATAAGGATCTAGAATGGATGGAAGTGAGGAAGGAATAGGGATATGGATATAAGGTCCTAAAATGGATTTGGAAGAGGAATGATGGGAAGTTTTAGGTTTGGAAGGAGGAATTTTAGGTTTGGAAGGAGTGGAAGGTGTACCAACATTTTGAGACCATATTTCTGCAATGGGATACTTATCATTTTCAAGACAAGATGCAAGTCCAGGTGTATGGGGTTCATGAGTGGATTGGATAGGTATGATAGAATCATGTGGAGGATTAGGATTATGAGGGCTAATAGGATCGTGATATGGAGTGAGATCATGAAACAAAAATGGAGAGGTTCTTTGATCTTTACTTGAAAGAGGATCATGTGGCGGAATGCATGGATCATGAGATGGAATAGGTTCATGAGATGGAGTGATTTGATCTTGACGTGGAGGAATGTTAGTGGAAGAAATGGAAGGGACTTCTGCATGAAGGGAATGATCTATGGAGGCTAACTCTTGAGATGGAGTGGAATCGGTAATGTGTGTGGTACATGAAATGCCTTGATCTTGATTAGGAAGGGGATCATGAGATGGACTAAGAGGGGTAAATGGATCTTGAGGGATAAGGGAATGATGGGATGAAGAAAGGCTCGGATCTAGAGGAGAAGAGGCATCTATAATGACATGCTTTGGAGGAAGAACGTTGGGTGCTTGGCTCACTTTATCTTGTTCTTTACACTTAGCCAATAATGATGAGAAAAACCCCTTACAAGGTGGAGATGATGTTGTTGGAGGATGAGGATCATGTGAAGGTTGAACTATGGGTAGAGGATTACATGGAGGGTTGGGGTTGGATGGGACATGAGGACTATGGTCTTCGAAACATGGGGGAAGAGGACACATGGCATGGAAGGTGGACTCTTTCTGTTGACTTGCTAAGAGATAATTCTTTAATTGCTATATTTCCTTGGTAATGTCATTTGCATTTGAGGAATTGTGTGGCCTAGGAATGGAAGCGTATGTAGCGTAAGGATAATGAGGTGGATTTCCCTTGTCAAAGGTAGAAGAATGATGAACATGAGATGGGTTAAAGTTGGATATGAAATGTTGAGGATGAATTTGATATGCAGGTTGAATGGGAGGTAGAACTCCATATTGTATTTGAAGATTGTCAACCATTTGATTAAGCAAATTCAAATCCATAGATGCTAGAGGAAGAGTAATGAATGATGAAGGAAATATGAACTTAGGACTAGGAGCAAGTTTGGACTTTGTGTTGATTTGATTTGAAATGGATTTGACTTGATATTAATTTGATTTGAATTTGATTTGATTAAATTTGATGTTGATTGGATTGGATGAGGGTTTGATTTGATTTGATAAAAACAATATGAAATTGTGAACAAGTAAATGTGAGATTTGAATTAAAGTCCAATGTTGATGACAATGCTCCTATGACCAAAGTAGAAGATTTGATGAAAAGTTGAATTAGAAGAAAATGTGAGTGGAATTAGGAAGATTGCTTGTGGAGGGATATGTAAATGAATTGACTTAGGAATTGATTAGAAAAGAATGAATTTGACAAGGGATTGGATTAGAAGAATGATGATGTGGAGGATTGAATTATGAATGCATTATGAGATTGGTAGAGGAAATTGGAGCTAGATGATGATGAAGCATGACTAGGATGAAGATTATGGAATTAGATTGAATGACAAGGATTTGATGTGGATGAATAGAGATGATGAAGACGTCAAGGAATGTCATGAATGATGAAGACAAGAGATGTATGAGTGTGATGAATTGGATGGAAAGAAGATCTGACATGGAAGTGATGTGGACAACTTGACTAAGAGGTCTTAAACCAAGACTTGTTTTTGTTGCTTTTGAAATTGTTTTTGATTTTTTTTATTTTTGAAGTTTTATGATTTTTTTGGATTTTTATGTTTTATGATATTTTTGGATTTTTGGGTTTTATGATTTTTTTGGATTTTTAGGTTTAAGATGCAAAATCAAACAAGGAAATATGTACAAGGCAAGTGTGTTTTAAACACTCAAGAACGTCAAACACACCAACAATCTTATAAAGTTTTGACTAGGATGTACAAGGATCAACTAAAGGGCGTCCTCGATATATGCAAGGTACGTGAAGCCCAAATCTATAGATGAAAGAAAATACTGCCACACAATCGGGGGGAGATGGTAACCCAAATCTCCTCCTTCACTTCCCAAAGGTATAAAGTTCTTTGGGGCTTAGCCAAGAGTGACAATATTTTACTTCCAAGAGAGGTGTCTTTCGATTCACCTCGCAATTTTTATACTCTGCCAGAACATTGGAGTTGTCATCCCAAGGGGTGATGAAATCTCGAAGCAGGCCTCCTAAAAATAAAAACAAAACTACTTATTTCTTGTGCACCCAAGATCACCCAAAGGCATGAGGGGAGAGAATACGTAAGTGGTCTTGGGGTTTAAAAGACACTTGTTCTTTCCCAATGAACCTTTAAGTTTTCTATCTACTTGAAGACACTTGTGATTAAAACATGCAAGGTTCTTTCCAACTTGAAATAGCACCAACATAAATGAAAACGCGAGTTCGTCAACAAGAAAGTAAAGTGAGTGCGTGAAAGTAAAATGATGAAAAGAAAAATGCAAGAAATAAAGTTAATTTACCTTAGGGCATTCAAGAGTGTATGACTTCATTTTAAGCACCAAACTCAAATGTGATCTAGCCTAGGCATACATGTCCATTTTAAGCACCAATTCCAAATATTTTCTAGCCTAGGCATACATGTCCATTATCCTTTAAAGCATTCAAGATGGTGTGAATTCTTTTTAAGCACCCTATCCAAAGGTGTCTTCTACCCTAAACATTCATGTACTTTTTATGCACCAAAGTCCAAATGTTGGCTAATCTAAACATTCACGTTCATTTTAAGCACCAAAGTCCAAATGTGGGCTAATCTAAACATTCATGCATTCAATGAAAGTGTTTAATCCATACAAGTCCATTAGCCCTTAAGTTTTTAAGTGATAAAAATCACTACAAATCTTCTTTAGTGATTAAAATCACTATTGGTTTTATTTTTTTATGTTTTTAAGGTTACTTCTCTGCATGAAAATCGTTAGTTAAAACCTACAAGTCAATCAGTTAGTAGAATTTTTTGTTAAAAATTGAACAATTCTGGTAAAATGTGAAAACGCCAAAATACAGGCGCAGATGCCAAAATGCACAGACAATGAAACACGCAAACGCCAAACTACGCAGACAACAATATGAAAAGCGGAGATGCCAAACTTCGCAAATGACAAACTAGCGTTGCAGACGATAGAACAAGCCTCAAAGACAATAGAACTGACCTCGAAGATGACAGAACTAACCTCAGAGACGACAGAACTAACCTTAGAGATGACAAAACTAACCTCGAAGACGATAGAACTAACCTTGAAGATGACAAAATTAACTTGGGAGATGACAAAACTAAAACATAGACGATAGAACTAAAATGAAGACAATAGAACTTAAGCGCAGATGACAAAACTTAAATACAGACGACAAAACTTAAATGCAGATGACAGAATGGCTTAAATACAAGTATTGTTTGGAACTACTGTAGAGACGCTGGTCTACAAAGATGCTGATCTGTGGAGACACTGATTTGTGGAGATGCTAATCTGCACAAACGACAAATGTAGATGACGCTACAGCCTACGGAGATGACAATGCGATGTTTTACGACTGAACCAAAGTTTGTGAAATTTTGAAATGAAACCAAGGACGTGGGTCCCACCGAATGTGCCAAAAATGTATTGCATAAAAATGTAATAAAGGAAATAACACTAAGCAACTAATGCACATTCTTACATTATCATGCAAAACCTCAAAATATGAAAGAAGACATGTAAATGAATAACATGAAACAAACGAGAGTATTAATGAAATCAAAATAACACATATGCAAACCTCATGAAACCATCAAGTCTAGATGATTTCATTACTCATGAGATGTGGTTGCTCACAAATTCAGCAGCATAACAATGAGGTAGATAGTGCTTGTGGAAATGAGGAGAGGGCTCTCCTTTTATAGGAAAAAGGATGCAACGGATGGCTGAGATTGAATAAAAGATGAAGAGCTAGGATCTCTCAAGATCGATGAGGTGTCAATGAGGTGGAGGCCAAGTAAACTCCACATGGATTAGGGTTTTGACCATTCAAAGGGGGCAATATGCTCACACATGTGTGAGAAACCTCTGATGGTGACATGATCAATGAGGTGTGAGAAGCATGACTTCTCACACATGTGTGAGAACAACTTGATTCTCATGCAAGAGGACAAGTGTGCAAGGGGTGTGAGAAGGCATGGCTTCTCACACATGTGTGAGACAACTTGACTCTCATGCAAGAGGACAAGTGTGCAAGAGGCATGCAAGATATGAGGGATGAGGAAAGTGTGAACATCTCTCACACATGTGTGAGGATTCCTCACACATGTGTGAGAACGCACTTAGGATTAAGAGGTGATTAGCTAGGATGATTATGCAAAGCAAGCATGATTAAGGAAGTGGGTTGGTTTAGCATGATGGGTTAGTTAGGCTAGTGAGGTTAGGTGAGGGTTAAATGTAGGAGCCATGTGTTGAAATAGGATTAAATGTAATATTTAATTCCTTGTGGGATTAGGAAAGGAGTTAATTAAGTAAATGAAGTACTTAATTAAAAGGAATGGGTTAGGATGCAAGGGGAAGGCTAAGATTTAAATAAACCTTAGTTTATTTAAATCAAAGAAAGGAAAACATAATTAAATAAATGTAAAATTTATTTGATTAAGGTAGGGGAATTAAATAAATAAATAATATTTATTTAATTGGTCAGGAAATGGGTTTTGGACAAATTTAGTTGTCTACACAAGTTGTAAGTCAAATCTATTATTTCATTGTAACAAGTGAATCAGTTTTCTAAATCCTTTAATAGGGTAGACTTAACATTCTTTCTTTAAATCTCTTAATAGAGTGCATACTTCATTGTATGTTTGTAAAACCTCTAACAAGGTGGATCTAGTAGTCCAAATTGCTCTTAATAGGGTAGATCATCAGAAGTGGTCAATGTAAGCCTTAACAGGCCAACTTTATACTATAGTAATGAATTTTTGTGGGTATCATCCCCACCCCAGTTTTACTTTCTATTTGGAAGGTTTTTGGGTCACCAAATATTGTGTTCATGTACCATGAATGTTTATCTTTTAGTTTCTCATGCATGCAATAGATTAGATCAACTAATGGTGAATGATTTACATCATTAAGTGCTAAATTAATTTAAATTTTTTGAGGTTATTGATTCACCCCTCCCCTCTCAGTAACCTAGCTAGTCTTGATTATTTCCAACAATTGGTATCAAAGCTTTGTGGTTCTTAGGAAAAAGCTTGATAGCTTGAGCAAGATCAAGGACAATGGAGATATTCAGACTTGAAAAAGCCAATGACAATGAAAAGATAGATCTGGAGATGGCCATAGCTCAACTTAAGGAAGCAAAAGAGCATCTTTCCCAATCCCAAAAAAGAAGGAAGGAACTTGCAAAACAAATGAATGACCACCGGTATGTTGAAGAAAAGATTGAAGATTTTTTCCCCTCAAGCAGTTCAGATGAAGCAAATGAGGCAATCAAAGAACTCCTAGAAAAGAATGGCTCTCTACAAGAAGAGGTAAGAAAATTAAAAAGAGAATAGGAAATTCAATCAATAAGATTATGTGAAATCTTGGAACAAAGGAATAAGGCAAATGAAGACTTGGAAGCAAGGAACAATCAATCCCTTCAACAAGAAAGTCTTATCAATCAAGTCTCCAATGCAAATAAGGAAATCATGAATCTAAGATCTGAAGATGAAAGTTTAAGGAATGATTTAATCACTGAAAGAAAAATCAATAAAAGATTGAAATCTGATCTAATTTCTAAAAAGCAACTCAATGAAAGGATAATAAAATCTCAAGTAGACATGGATCAATTGAATTAGCAAAGTGAGCAGAATCTCTATAGGCAAAAAGGTAAAGTAAGACTTGGTTACAAAGAAGAAGGTGAATCTTCTAAACAAGATGCCCAAAGGAATCAGAAGCCTACTTGTAATCACTATGGTAAGTTAGGTCATACATCAAACAAATTTTGGAGTAATGGAAAGGAAAAATTCAATGGAAAATGCTACAATTGTAGTCAACATGGTCATAAAGTTAATGAATGCAAGCATAAACTAAAATTTGAAGGTAAATGTCACAAATGCAAGAAATAAGGTCATAAGGTATCTGAATGCAGATCTAAACCATTCAATCCAGTTAAACAACTTGTAAGGGAAATATTTGGTTGGGACTAAAATACTTGGTGTAGATGTCATTATTGTGGAGAATATGGACACATTGGCATAAACTATGCAAGGCATCACTTGAGAAAGAGGGATACTATAATAAGATGTTATACATGCACTGAACTTGGTCATATAGCTAAGAACTACATGAATATAGGTAAAGTTGAAGATGAAAAGAAAGCTAAAGCTAACAATATCAAGAAACAAATGAGATAGCAGTGGATTCTCAAATCTATCGAGCAAGATAGTTCAAATGATGGCCATGTCACTCAAGAAATGGGTGACTCCACCATTTCCAATTAGATTCTTAAAGGAGGAACTAGAATTGTATCTTCAAGTTATATATTGAGCAGTTCCAAATGAAAGGAAGTAGAAGATCCAAATTAGTACTTCAGATACAGAGGGATCATGAGGAATCAGTTCATACTGAGCAAGGTTGGTCATAGACTCAACCAAGCTAGGTCAGGAGTAATAAAAGTTTGTTCAATCACCGCTTCATAAGCTTCTACCAAGCCCAGTGAGTGGATGATAGTTTGTCATGCACTACGTCATTATGGTATCAATCATTAATGGAAAATTTTCATCAAAAAGGGTAGAATTTGACTTCATTTTTCACTACAACTTTAGAATACACAGAGCAGAGCAATTTCCAAGTGCATCCAAGCAATCTCGAGTGAATTTGTAGCAAAGATTTGCTCAAAAAAAAATTCTCATTTACTGAGCAGCCATGGCATCTAGAAGTAGTAGTAGCAACAAGGAAAAAAGAGGTTCTAAGATGTTGGTAAATGGTGTGGAGTGGAAAGCACTAAATTTCAAGATAGTACCAGTAGTTGCAGAGTCACTCGACCCAAATGAAGCTCAATCATAAATTCCTCCAAAGGTTCTTCTCATTAATGATATTCAAACTCATTTTAAGTGTTCTGTGCAAGAGATTGGAACCCTAGAGATGGATAGTGCCCTAGGAGAAATGTGTGTTGATGGTTCTCTAAAACCTAAGCATAAGCATTTAGAAAAAGGGTTAACCCATATCTCGCATATGCTGAGGAGTTTTGAAATTAAGTGGATTAGGTATATTCTTAGTCATGTGCATAATGGTCATTTATGGTTAGAATAGCCTTTGTTGATCATAAAGAAAATGATTCATAAGATCACGAATCTTCCTATGCTGAACAAGGTCAAAACCACCAAAACCCTAGGTTAGGAAGAGCTTTAGAAGAAAACCCTAGCTGAGTGGGATGGTAGATGTCTTAAGATTAGCATTGTATCTAATGTAGAATTAAGGTTTGGTATTCACTTCATTTCTCACAAGATTTATAGATCTAGTTGTTTGAATAGTGTGTCGTGTGAGGTGGTTGATTTGGCATATAAGGTTGTGATGAAGAATTTGGAATTTGATCTATTAGAGTTATTGTTGAAGTAGCTAAACAAAAACATGGACAGCATCGGGACATCAAAGAACAACCCCTATAAATTTGGTTCTTTGTTAACATGTCTTTTCTTTTATGTTCAAAAGTTTTCCCATCAAAATTTTCAGTTGTATGGAGGAAAGACACTCCAATTTTGCATCAAATTAATGAATTCATTGTAGAAATGGGAGAAACTTTGATAGTATTATGGATAATTATTTTGAAGCTTTTAAGGAGAAGATGAACAATAAGTTCAGAATTCCTCCTAAGTTGGTTGAGGACTATAAAGATGATGTATGTTTTATGGTTGATTGTGATAGAGTGTATATCCAAGAAATTAGGCCTAGAATTGCATGGGTTAAACCTCTTCCATATGAGGTTAACATTGATGAAATAAAGGATAATATTGAAGCCCTAGTGAATGAGCCAGCAGATCCAAAGCAACCTATTTTTGAAACTTATGAAGAAGCCAAAGCTAGAATTGAGCTTGAAATCAAGCTACCCCATGCTATAAACAAAGGCAAGAGGAAGGTAGCCAAGTTGAAAACCTCAAGTGCCCCTCTCATGCTTACTAAGGGAAAGGAAGAGGATGAAGAAGAATCAAAAGAATAAGAAGAAGAGCAGGAATCTAAGGAGGTAGAGCCTATGAAAAAGAAGGGCAGAGTAATCATTATCAAGCCACCCAAGGCTTCCATAGTTGTATTCACAAGGAGACCAAAGAAGAAAGGTGGTAGTGAAGTTGTGTTCAACAAGCCCCCACTCACCTTTTAAGAAAGGTTGAAACAGATGGAAGAAGGAGCAGGCATCACAAACTTCAAAGCCTTAAAGTTTGAAACTAGAACAGATGCTAAGAAGATGCAAATTGAGGAGCTAGTGCTCAATAAAATGGGAAAATGGAAATATTCCCCTAATCAAATTGCCCCTCAAATTTTAAATGAATTATTGGAAAGATTGAAGCCAAGGTGGGAATCAGCTAAACACACAACAAAAGACATATATGTGCAATCACCGAAGCAATTGCTACCGAGTCTCACAGATGTAGAAGTTAAGGTAGCAATGAAAAAGAATGAAGGTAAAATCATGATTAGATTTCATACATGTTTAATTTTGATCAAATAGAGCATGTAGTTAGGGATGCTAAAAACATATGGAAAAACATCTATCATCTGCACAAGCCTAGTGAAGATCTAGTAGAAATCAAGGATGATGATGATGAAAGTGACAATGAAGAAGAAGATAACACTCCATGTGTCACCATTGATGTTGAGGAATGTAGAGAGTTGATGAAGGATGATAATGAAGAGAAAGAAGAAGAAGCTAATGAGGAAGATAAGGAAGGAGATGAAGAAAGTGATCCAGTGAGAATAATAGCACAAGTTATAGCCTCCCTTCCCCATTCTCCACCAAAGACTGCTACATCATCAGGATTGGAGATAGCTTCAGAAAATGTGATCACAACTACAACAGACATGTCATTTATTTAGTCACTATTTGCTACCTCTCAGCTCCAGGTATCAATAATGGAAGTGTCTACCACTTCACCTACCAAGTTGCAGCCCTCCTCTTCATCAGCTCCTAAGTCAACTACATCAGTAGTATGTGAAGCATCCAATTCTACAATTTTGTCAACTTCATTAGTAGCATGTATAGTAAGTTCATCATCATGTTCTACAATTTTGACTACTACAGCTTTGTTAGCACCAATTTTTGTTCCAATTAGTTCTTCTATTGTAAGTACTCCAATTTTTGCTCCACCTGTTGTTACTTCAATTTTGGGTAGCCCATCAGTTTTGGATTATTTTAGCATACTAGCAAGTATCTCTTCAGTTGGTCCTATTCAAGTTTTCTCTGTAAGTCCAGTTATCTCTACAATTGTTTCTATTTCTAAGTCCAAGGAAGTAAGGTTAGAAGTAAAACCAAGGACACCCCTAAAACTTCTGCTTACTAGTAGAGAAATTGATGATGAAATTGATCTAGACAAAGATATTGTAATTCCTAAGTTTGATCTAGATACTACTACAGTTGAAGAAATGAGACTAGTCGGTCAACTTTTGGAATAGAAGGCAAGGCAAAAACAGCTCAGAGAGGAAAGAGATAGAGAGTTTAGAATAATTGAGAATGCAAAGAATATAATAACAGAGGCTATAGGTGTTGATGTGGATTCATCTCAACACATTTTGCTACAATTGGAAGAAGTAGTAAATAAGTTCAATGAGGACACATCTAGTCAAGAGAAGCTAATTGTAAAGGTAGAGAAAAAATTTGATAATAAAATTCTTGAGCACATCGCTCATCACATTGCCATAAACTAGGTAGAACTATCTTCACTTTTGAGAAATCTTGAACATTCTTTTACCAATGTGACATCACTTTTTGCTAAGCTTTGTGATGTTACCAAGGAGATAAAAGAGAAACTCAATAAGATTGATGTAGATATGGAGGCTAGTACTCAAAGGCAGCTCAACACATCACATCAAGGTGAGATTTTTGTCAGATATGCAAGCAAAATTGCTAAGAGAAGAAGCAAGGATCAAGTCCACATTGATAGATATCCAAAACATAATCCTTCCAATTATGGACACAATGCAGAAACATATTGCATATTCAAATTCATTGGTCCAAGATAAGAATTTTTCTATTGCAGATCATATGATTGAACTTTTAGCAAAAATTCAAGTGGCACTCTCCACTTGCAAAATTTTGCAAGACAACTGGGATAAGACATTAGCTCTTATCCTCAAGATACATTCTGAATTTCTCTTACATTTTGGTGTCTCTATTTTAATATATTATACAACTCTTTGGCATTATTGTCAAAAAGGGGGAGTAAGAAATGGTAAGAGATATGTGGAGACAAAGGGGGAGAGAATAGATAGATATATGTATAGAATAAAAGGGAGAGAGACTATGTATATATTATGACTTATGTATGGGAGAGATATGTGAAAATGTATATATAGTAGCTTTACAAAGATAAATTTTGAAAAATCAAAAATCAGTATGTCAATTTACATAAGTCTTGGCTTATAAGTGTTTTTGTCACTAATGCCAAAGGGGGAGATTGTTGGCATTATGTTATATTTGTCATTAGTAACAACACTTATTCAATTTTATATGGTTACCAAGCTCATCATTCAGTCTCCAGTGTTTATCGAACAATCCAATGATAACCAAGGTTCATAGTTCACACTGAGCATTACTGAAGCTATTGAGTAAATATAGACAGTGTGTAGTCTAGCAGTGTTTACCAAGTAGATAGTGTTCACTGAGTAGATAGTGGTTACCAAGCTTCACAGTGTCTACCGATTCATCAGTTTGTGTGATGAGAAGCCAATGTCTGCCAAGTGATGGATGTGTAGTGTTTACCAAGTGGAAACAAGGTAAACAAAGGATTCAGTGTCTACTGAGTGACACTATATCTATCGAGTCTCCAATGGTCACCGAGTTCAAAACTACATTGTGTGATTAGTATGGACTGAGCCTCTACTTCTACCAAGTGCATGATGATGCCAATGCAGAGAAGCAAATCTAATCCCTAACATTTTGTCATAGAGACTTTAGAGGCATATGCCTGTATATTGGAGGAGAGGGCAGTTGGGCCATCACATCTCACGCAGTGGATGTTGAGTATCAGAAGTTCACCAAGTCAGCTTACAAAACCTAAGGTTCTACTATTTGGCTGACTCAGTTATATTTTGTTTGCTTGTGTTTTAGCTAACCTTGTATTTGTAAATATTGGAATGGTATATATATGTAATGTATTGTATCATTTGCAATGTATGAATGAGCATGTGGATGATGGATAAGTAATGTTTTGAGAAGATTGAATGTGAATCAATAGCAGAGAAGAGTAATTAGCAAGGTCTACAAGGAGCAATAAAGTTATATCAATCACAAAAGGTGATCTGTACTTCAAGGATCTAATTAGCAATCAAGTTGTAAGTCAAATCTACTATTTCATCCTAACAAGTGAATCAATTTTCAAAATCCTTTAACAGGGTAGACTTAATAGTCTTTCTTTAAATCTCTTAACAAAGTGCATACTTCATTGTATGTTTGTAAAACCTCTAACAAGGTGGATCTAGCAGTCCAAATTGCTCTTAACAAGGTAGATCATCAGAAGTGGTCAATGTAAGCCTTAACAGGCTAACTTTATACTACAATAATGAAGTTTTGTGGGATCCCCACCCTAGTTTTACTTTCTATTTGGAAGGTTTCTAGGTCACCAAATATTGTGTTCATGTGCCATGAATGTCTATCTTTTAGTTTCTCATGCATGTAGTAGAAGAGATCAACTAATGGTGAATGATTTACATCATTAAGTGTTGAATCAATTTAAAGTTTTTGAGGTTACTGATTCACCCCTCCCCTCTCAGTAACCTAGCTAGTCTTGATTATTTCCACCAGTAAGGACCTAGAAATAATTTTTGTATAGTTCAAAAGTTTGTGACTGTACAACATCCGACGATAGATCAACAAGTTAATGACATGGAATGAAAGTTTGAGTTTTGTATTTTTATTCAATTTGAATCAATGTATTTTTTTGAAGTATAGTTTCTACCTTGTTTTCACTAAGTTTTTTTTTGTTAGAATTTTTGTTCAATCCATTTGAGTGCACAATAAATGATTTGGTAAATAGACTGCTTACTAGCTTGTATTGGGTAGTATGGGCAAAATGATGTCTACCAAAACTCTCCATGGTTGAAACCTCATGAAACTTTGAGGAATTCTAGTAGAAATATTTTATTTTATATGGAAAAAATCATGGATTCAGAATTTTTGGGCCAAGTCAATTCCTTGGAAGCCTTAGGTGAGACATTGGGGTACTTGGCTAGAAATTGAGCCAAGGAAAGAGGTATTCTTGCAATGAAAGAGTTATTTGGGTTGAATTGGTATTTTTGCAAGGTGGAGAATTGAATTGAGTCACTCCATGTGAAAGGAAAATTTTCCAAGATCCCTAGGAAAGGAGAAAGAGTGGTTTTGCTACTAACTAGTCTAAAAGGCCATTAAACCCTACCAAACCCTTAAAAATAGGGTTAGGGCATGAGGCAGGAGTTGAGAACCTAAAACCTCAAGATTCTTGAGGGCCTATGAAAAGGGTATTAGCATCTAAATTTTATTTGGAGACATCTTGAGGAAACTTTAACACCAAACTCAGATTAGTCAATTAGGAGGGCTAATTAAGGGTTATTAGGCCTAACATGAGATTTTCAAGAGTTTCAGAGGATTGTATAGCAACCTAATGAATAAAGTGTGGGAAATTAATGTAAAGGAGTCCAAGACACCCTAGGTAGAGCCTCAAATCCTTGCAATATCATTTGAACCAGTAAGGGAGCCTAGAATAAATTTTAAACTAATGAGAAAGCTTGTATAGATAAGATAGCCAAAGGGAAAAATTGCCTTTAGTTGTTCAAAGGTAACTTGTGTAAGTATGGGATATCTAGGAGTGTTTATCCACTATCTACATTACCCTAGACTATTCCTATCAAATTGGTATCAAATCAAATTTTATTTTGGGAATAATAGTGCATGTTTGGTAGTGAAGGATAAACCTCCATAGGATCCACCATGGTGACAAATGCAAAGTTGACTAAGAAGGTTCAGGAGTAGGATGAGGAGAATGTAAAGTTGAAGGCTAAGATAATAGCCTTGTTGACAACTCTTGAGAGAGAAGGTCTCAAGATTGAATTAGTGATCAATAAGGTCAATCAGCAGGAGGAACTAGTAGGCAAAAGCAACAATTTTTTGATGAAGAGAGGTACCCACACTTGATCTTGAGATAGCAAAGGAACCTTTTCTTAGAGCCATCAAAACATTGAATCAGAAAAGAATTAGAGGGAGTACCACTTTTTCGTGGGAATTTGGATACAGACCATATCTTGGAATAGTTTGAAGGCATAGAGAACTACTTTGAAAGTGAGAATGTGAGAGAAGCTCAAAAGATGAAAGTGGCAAAGACAAGAATGAGAGGAGCATCTCTCACATGGTGGAAGTTTGTTCAAGATGAAAGAATGAAAGAGGGTAAGAATCCCTATGCAAATTGGAAGAGTATGGTGTGCCAAATACAACAAACCTACCTTCTAGAAGACTTTGAAGTGAAAATACATACCAAGAGGTAGAATATTAAGCAAAGAGATAATGATGTGGCAAGTTATACTTAAGAAATCCAAAAGCTATGCCTTAGATCTAAGGTGTAGGAAGCTTAAAGCATCAAGATAGAAAGGTATTTCAATGGCTTAAGGTGGAATATTCAAGAGGAGATTCAATTGTAGACTCCTAACATAATACAATAGTGTTATTAGTTAGCACTTAAGGTTGAGGAAAAGTTAAAGAAGAAACAAGACTTTAGTAATAGGAGCATAGGTAAAGGCAAAGAACAAAATAACCAAAGAGGGAACTTTGGTGGTGCAAGAGGCCAAGAAACTAGACCCAAAGAGGATAGTAAACAAAAATGAAGCAAGTGGTTCAAGTAATCCAAGATGAGGATTCAACCAAAGAGGCAAAGGAAATAATAGTCTTAGGGGTAGAAGTAACAGTCAAGGTAGGGGACCTTCATACTTTGCCACCATGAAATGTTATAACTACAACCAACTAGGAAATCCCTCTTATAGGTGTCCAAAGAAGGCTTTTTCATAGGGGGAAAGGAAGGTGGCTTATGTCCAAGAGGATGGTGATAAAAATAAGATAACTAATCTCCCACTTAATTCAGAGGAAGGAGAGAATTTGATGTTTAGGAGGACACTCATCAGGAAACCTATGAAGGAGGAGCCTAGTCAAATGAGAGCCTTGTTTAGGGTCAAATTCAAGGTACAAAACAAGGTATGTAAAGTTATCATTGCCTTTTGTTCCACTAATAACATAGTGTTAGAATAGGTCATAGATAAGTTGAAATTTAAAAAGCTTCCTCATAACAATCCTTATAGGGTCACATGGCTAAATAAGGTTTAGCATGTAGAGGTGAAAGAACAAGCATGGATAGAACTAATTATTGGAAGGTATAAGGATAGAATGATTTGTGATATACTTCCCATGGATGCATGCCATCTCCTTTTAGGGAAGCTATGGAAATATGATAGAGAGACACAATATGATGGTTGGAAGAATGTATACAATTTTAAGAAAAGTGAAGATTCTTACACCATTCAATCTTTGTTGGAAGGGGAGAGAAAAACTATGATGGAACTTAATGGACTCATGGTAGGTGAGAAGGAGTTCCTTAACACCATGAGGGAATGAGAAGACATAGGGTATGCCATTTTTGTTAAGCCCAAAATTCAAAAAGCACCATCAAATCTTAGTTACCTAAGGAAGTTTAGGAAGTGTTGAATCAGTTTGATGACATTATGAGTGATGGAAAGCACACCTTACCACCTAAGAGATCTATCAGCCATCAGATAGACTTCATCCCTGGAGTAGCCTTTCCTAATAATGTAGCTTATAAAATGGCATCTAGCCAACATGAGGAGATTTCTAAGAAAGTGCAGGAGTTGCTAAACCATGGCTTGATAAGGAAAAGTGTAAGCCCATGTGTAGTGCCAACTGTCTTAGTGCCAAAGAAGGGAGGTACTTGGAGGATGTGTATAGATTCAAGAAAAAAAATTAAAATTAAAATTAGGTACATATTCCCAATCCCAAGACTTGAAGACTTACTTGATTGTTTGGGCAATGCAAAGTACTTCACCAAAATTGACCTGAAGAGTGGGTATCATCAAATAAGGATTAAGGAGGGGGATGAGTGGAAGACATAGTTGAAGACTTCTAAAGGGTTGTATGAGTGGCTAGTGATTCTCTTTGGTTTGTCAAATTCCCCCTCCACATTCATGAGGCTCATGAATGAAGTGTTTTTTGATTACTTGGGTAAGTTTGTGGTAATTTACCTTGATGATATCTTGATTTTTAGTAGTACAAAGGAAGAACATTTAAGGCACCCAAGTCTAGTTGTGAAAAGGTTATTTGATGCTCAACTCAACATCAACTTGGAAAAGTGTGATATTATGAAGGAGGAGTTGGCCTACTTGGGCTTTGTCATCTCCCAGGGGTAGCTCAAGATGGATCCTAGCAAGGTGGAGACTATACTTAGTTGGCCAACACCCAAGTTTTCATCAAATGTAAGGAGATTCCATGGCTTAGCATAGTTCTATAGGAAGTTTATTGATCATTTTAGCCATATTTGTGCACCATTTCTAGAAACTATAAAAGGTGGGATTAGAGCAAAGTTTAAATGGACTAATGAACCCACTAGAAACTTTGAGGTGTTAAAACATCAGATTGCCACCCAACCTATTTTGGTCCTACCTAGGTTTGAGAAGTTATTCACTGTTGAGTGTGATGCTAGTAACCTTGCCACTAGAGTAGTACTTAGCCAAGAGGGCAAGCAAGTTGCATTTCATAGTGAAAAGTGAAGAGGAAGTATTCTTCCTATGACCTTGAGTTGTATGCCTTGGTTCAAGCCTTGAGGAAATGGAGACATTACCTATTACTTAAAGAATTTGTGGTGTATTTTGATAATCAAACCTTAAGCTTTCTCAATTCCCAAGACAAGTTGAGCCACAAGCACATGAAGTGGGTGGAGTATATTTAAGCATATACCTTTACCATAGAACATAAAAAAGGCATTGCAAACAAGGTTGAAAATGCCCTTAACCATAGGTTACTGACTATACAAGAAGTGCAAATTAGGAGTGTGGAAATTAAGAACTTCAAGATGTATCCTGATGATCCATATTTTTCTAAACCTCATAACATGTGTATTTTTCATCATGAATACTCTAATTTTACCTTGCAAGAGGGTTGCTTATTGAAGGGAAATCAACACTGAGTGCCAAGGCGCTCTATCAGGGAAAACCTCATCCAAGAGAAGTATAATGGTGCTTTATGTGGATATTTTGGAGTTCATAAAACAATAAACTTGGTACAACAATTCTATGACTAGCCTACATTAAGAAAGGATGTGAAGAAATATGTGGAGTGCTACATTGTTTGTCAAAAAGCCAAGGGAGTTTCTGCCAATGCAAGGTTATACCAAACATTGCCACCTTGGGAATGCTTGAGCATGGATTTTGTGGTGGGGTTACCTAAGACAAAGTAGGGATATGATAGTGTCTATGTCATTATGGACAGATTTAGTAAGATGGCTCATTTTGTGCTATGTAAGACCACATATAATGCATGTACTATTGCTAATATATTTTTAAGAGAGGTAGTAAGAATACATGGGTTGCCTTGTAGCATATTGTCTAATAGGGATACTAAATTTATGAGTCATTTTTGGAAGACTCAGTAGCATAAATTGGGCACTAATCTTTCATTTGGATCTTCCTATCATCCTCAAATGGATAGGTAGACAAAAGTGGTCAACATGAGATTGGGAAACCTCTTGAGGTGTTTGACCAAAGAGTATGGTCAGAGTTGGGAGAACATCATTACACAAGTAGAGTATGCTTACAATGATACTATCAATAGATCTACTAGGAAGAGTCCATTTGAAGTGGTGTATGGAGTGCATACTAGAAGCATTCTTGAGCTAATGGATATGAAGGCAGGTGCAAAGATCGGTGGAGTGGCTGAAGACTTTTCTCTTTCAATGAAATAGGTGCATGACATAGTCAAACAAAGCTTGGAGCAAAATACAACCATAAAGCAAAGGGCAGATGCCAAGAAGAGAGATGTGTAATTTCAAGTTGGGACTATGTTATGGTCCATCTTAATAAGAATAGATTGTCCAAAGGATAATTACACAAACTTTAGATGAGGAAGGTGGGGTAATGCAAAATTTTGACCAAATATGGGGTCAATGCCTATCAAGTTGATCTACTAGCAGATATGGGCATCTTCACTTCTTTTAATATTGAAGATCTAGTATCACACAAGGGTCCCACTCCATATTCCACCCTAATAAAGGATTCAAACCTATATGACATTGTAGCAGCCCTACCCAAGCTATCTACTAGCAAGTTGCAAGTTGAAAATATTATGAGTTCTAAAGTGTACAGCATGACTAGGAACAAGACCTACATGAAGCATCTTGTCAAGTGGTAGGGCAAACCAAATAGGAAGGCTAATTGGGTTGTAGAAGTATATTTCAAGAATAAGGGCATTGACCTTTCTCTCATTCCCTCTTAAAATCCTAGAAGGACTTTTCAGCTCATTGGGGGAGTATGGTGCAGGAGCACATAGGTTAGGTCACTATTAAGCAAATAAGGGTCTAGGAATTTGGATAAGACATAAGACCTAGTACATATAAATAAAGAGTCATGATTCATGCTTGTGAAAAACCAAACACTAATGTATGCATGAGATGAGAAAAGTTAGTGCAATATTGCATTTATTGTCAATTAGGTGAAAAGTGCAAAAAGTTCATTTAGAGGACCAAATAAGAAAGGTAGGATAGGTAGACATGGGAATGGTATAAATATGGCCTAAGTTCCTTCTATCTATTTTTTGGAGTCATAACGTAGGGTCTTACCAAGTCTAAGATGCTAAAATGCTAAAATTGTCAATTTTGCAAAAATTACATGTTTGATAATTTTACAAAAAATACAATTTTGACAAGAAAAGTTGCAAAACTGGTTAATAGTTGCTAGGAGGTTACCAAAAAATAAAAGTTCATTTGGTTAGGTATGAAATGAGTATGTAAGGCCATGGAAGTCATTTTTGTATGGTTTAGAAGTTTGTGAATGTATGACATTTGACAAAAAATTAGCAAGTTAATGGCAGATGGAATGAAAGTTTGAGTTTTGTATTGTTATTCAATTTGAATTAGTGTTTTTGTTTGTAGTATAGTTTCTACGTTGTTTTTACTAAGTTTTTTTTTTGGTTAGCAGTTTTTTTCAATCCATTTCAGTACACAATAAATGATTTGGTAAACAAACTACTTATTGGCTTGTATTGGGCAGTTTGGGTGAAATGATATCTACCAGCATTCCCCATGGTTGAAACCTCATGAAACCCTAAGGAATGTTAGTAGACATCCTATATTTTACATGGTGAAAAGAATGGAGTCAGATTTTTTGGGCCAAGCCAATTTCTTAGAAGACTTAGGCAAGATGTACACCAATTGATTAGTTTAGGATCTATTGAATAGAGTCCTAAGGAGCATAGGGTGAGTAGAAGCCCTATTTGGTCAAGTGTTTGACCTAAGGAGACCCTAAAAGAGCTTGGGGAAGAAGCTAGATTTTTTTTCACATCAAAGTGGTATCAGAGCAAGTTAAAGACTTGGTAAAAGTGGTGTATGTATGTAGCTATTGGAGAGTTAGTGGGTGAGTCCAACATGGTGACTAATGTAGAACTGGCCAAAGAAGTTGATGAGAAAAAGGAGAAGAATAGACCCCTTGAAGTAGCCTTATAAGAGGTGAAGACAAAATTGGATGAAGTTTCTAATGCAGCTAAAAGGAAGGAAGAAGAAGATAATGAGAAGGGTAAGGAGGTAGCAAAAGAGGATGTTGTACCTGAACCTAACTCTATCTTGAATAAAGAGCCCTTCTTGAAGGCTATTAAGGCCCTAGGAGGGAAAGCTTTGGAAGGTGTAACACTATTTAGTGGAAAAATGGATATAGATGTAATGATGGACTGGTTGGCTGGAATGGAGAACCATTTTGAGTGTGAAGGGGTATCAAAGGCACAAAAGGTCAAAGTGGCTAAGTCAAGACTCAAAGGCTCAACCTTGACATGATGGAAGTATGTACAAGATGAGAGGATCAATATGGGCAAGAATCCTATAGCCAACTGGAATGCCATGGTTACTAAGTTGAAGAAGAAATTTCTACTAGAAGAATTTGAAATCCAACTTCAAAAAAGAAGACAAGGACTGAATCAAAAAGATTTAGATGTGACCTCTTATACAGAGGAGTTTCAGAGGTTATTCTTTAGAATCAAGAAGAAAGAAGAGGAGCCAATAAATTTGGCTAGGTATTTGGAGGGTTTGAAGTGGAACATCCAAGAGGAACTTAGTCTATGGGCACCTACCACTATTCAAAGGTGTCATCAGCTAGCCCTAAAAGTGGAGGAAAAGAACAAGAAGAAAGGAGACTCCAACTTCAAGGATAGAGGAAAGGCAGAAATTAGAGTGGACAAAGAGGAGGTTACCAAGGTAGAGGAAGTAAATAAAGGAACCAAGGTGAAAATAAGTTGACAGAGCAAGCCATTGAAAGCACTCCTAGAGGGGGTTATAGTAGAGGAGACATAACCAAGGAAGCTCTAATAGGGGTAGAGGATTTGGTAGAAATAACTCATACTTTGCTAGTATGAAGTGTTACAACTGTGGTCAATTAGGCAACCCTGCATATAGATGCCCTAATAAACCCTCTTCTTCTAACCATGACAAGAGGATAACATATGTTCAAGAGGACAACTACAGAAAGGACTCTCAAGTGGAACACATAGACTTAAAGGGTGAAAACCTTATTTTTAGAAGGGTATTGATTAAGAAACCATCTCCTGGTGAACCTAAGCATAAGAGGGCACTATTTAAGACCAAACATAAGATCCTAGGGAAGGTATGCAAGGTGGTAGTAGACTATGGATCTACTGACGACATAATATCAAAGGAGGTAGTGGAAAATCTTAAACTACCTAAGGTGCCATATGTGAATCCCTACAAGGTGACTTGGCTCAACAAAGGACAAAGTATACTAGTAAATGAGAAGACTTGGGTGGACTTCTCTATAGTAGGATATAACTACAAATTGTTATGTGAAATTTTTCCCATGGATGCTTTCCATCTACTATTGGGAAAACCTTGGAAATTTGATAGAGAAGTACTATATGATGGGAGGGAAAATTCCATCTCATTTAAGAAGGGAGGTGACATTCAAAATCTGATCTTTATTGGAGGTAGAAGAACCATAGTCTAAGGTACCTAGTGTCTTGTTGTGTAGTGAAAAGGAATTTGTCAAGGACCTCAAGGATGAGGAGGGCCAAGGTTATGTAGTAGTATTGAAGTCCAAAGGAGAGGAGAGTATAGTCAAAGAGCCATTACCAAAGGAGGTACAAGTATTGCTTGGAAATACAAGGACATAGTAAGTGATGGGACTCCTACTACCCTAACTCCTAGAAGAGTCATAAGCCACCAAATAGACTTTGTTCTTGGTGCATCCCTACCTAACAAAGCAATATACAAACTCACTCTATACTAAAACTTGGAGGTGGAAAGACAAGTGCAAGAATTGAAGGACTAGGGTCTAATTCAAAAGAGCATAAGCCCATATGTAGTCCTTGTTATGCTATCATCCAAGAAAGGAGGGAAATGGAGATTATGTATAGACTCAACAACAATAAATAGGATCAAAATCAAGTATAGGTTTCCCATACCTAGGATTTAGGATCTCACGGATTGCCTTGGAGGAGAAATGTACTCCAACAAACTAGATTTAAAGAGTGGATACCACCAAATCAGGATTAAGGAGGAGGTGAATGGAAGACAACATTATAGACCACAGATGGACTCTATGAATGGCTAGTGATGTCATTTGGTCTCTCTAATGCTTCTAGCACATTCATGAAGCTCATGAATGATGTTCTTAAAGACTTCACATGAATATTTGTGGTAGTATACCTAAATGGCATACTCATCTCCAACAAAACCAAGGAGGAACCCATCAAACATGTGGAGGCAGTATTGTAGAGACTTCATGAGGAAAATCTTGCTATCAACCTTGAGAAGTGTGGCTTCTTCAAGTAAGATCTTGTGTAACTAGGCTTTTTGGTGTCTAATGGAACCCTAAAGATGAATCAAGAGAAGGTTACTACAATAGTAAACTAGCCACCACCTACTACATCAACTGAGGTAAGGAGTTTTCATGGTCTTGCTCAATTCTATAGGAATTTTAATAGAAAATTTCATGGCATATGTGTACCTTTTCTAGAGACCATAAAGGGTGGATTCAAGTACGAGTTTATGTGGACCTTAGAAGTTGAAAGTCATTTGAAATGATCAAGAAGCAAGTAGCTACCCAACTTGTTTTGCAATTACCTAGTTTTGAAAAACTCTTCACCCTAGAGTGTGATGCAAGTGGCCTAGAATTAGGGGGAGTGTTGAGTCAAGTAGATAGGTCAGTAGCCTTCTTTAGTGAAAAACTCAATGAGGCCAAAAAGAAATATTCTTCCTATGACCTTAAACTTTATGCCTTGGTTCAGTCCCTTAGGAAGTGTAGGCACTATCTATTACCCAAGGAATTTTTTGTGTTTACCAATAACTAGGCCCTAAGCTACATCAACACTCAAGAAAAGTTGAGTAATAGGCACTTGAAGTGGATGGAGTACTTGCAGACATTCACTTTTATAATCAAGCACAAGAAGGGGTAGTTAAACAAGGTAGCAGATGCTTTGAGTAGGAGGTTATTAACTATCCAAGAAGTCCAACTACATAGCATTGGGATAGAGAGCTTTAAGAGTCTCTATAAAAAGGATGAAAACTTTGGAGAGGCCTACAAGGTATGTTCATATTTTCAGAACCACTTTCATGGGAAAAAAATTGAATTTACCTTACAAAATGGATTGCTTTTTAAGGGAAATCAGTTGTGTGTACCAAGAGGATCCATAAGAGAGAACCTAATATAGGAGAAATACAATAGGATTCTAAGTGGAAACTTTGAAGTAAGCAAGACCCTGGAATTGGTCCAAAGATTCTACTATTGGCCTAAATTGGTCAGAGATTTAACCAAGTATGTGGAACAATGCATGGTATGTATGAAAGATAAAGGATGGATGAGTAATGTAGGTCTCTATTAGCCCTTATGAGTCCCAAATATGCTATAGGAGTGTGTTAGCAAGGATTTTATAGTTGGTCTACCTAAGACAAAATAGGGCCATGATAGTGTCTATGTAGTTGTTGGCAGGTTCAACAAAATGGGACACTTCATTCCATGCAAAACTACCAATGATGCAAGCCACATTACACATTTTTTCTTCAAAGAGGTTGTGAGGATTCATGGCCTTCCATTAAGCTTAGCTTTAGATAGGGATTTAAAATTCATGAGTCACTTTTGGAAGACCTTGTGGAGTAGACTTAGCACAAAATTATCATTTGGATCAGCCTACCATCTCCAAATAGATGGTTAGACTAAAGTGGTTAACAGGGTGTTGGGTAACCTCTTGAGGTGCCTATATAAGGAATATAGAAAAACATGGGATATGTTTATCTCCTAAGAAGAATATGCATATAATGATAGTAGAAATAGGACCATGGGAAGAAGTCCATTTGAGGTTATATATGGAAAGCATCCAAGGGGCATATGTGAGCTAAGAGATCTTGGAGGCATGGAATATAGGAGTTGGCATGCTAATGATTTTTCCCAAACAATGAAGGAAATAAAAGAACAAGTGAGTAAGACCATCCAAGACAATACAAAAAAGCTTAAAGCCAAGATAGATGAAAGGAGAAAGGACAATTAGTTCTCCATTGGCGATTATGTCATGGTGCACTTAAACAAGGCAAGATTGTAGAAGGATGTACTTACCAAGTTGTAGATGAAAAGAGCAGGACCTTGCAAGATCATAGCAAAGTATGGAGCAAATGCATACCAAATTGATTTACCATAAGATTTGGGTATATCTCTAGTTTTTAATGTGCAAGACTTGGTTCATTTTAAAGTATCATTACCTACAAATGCTCACAACAGTCAAGGACTTCAAGATGACTTGGAACCTACAATACTCCCTTCTTCCAACAAGTTGGAGGTTGAAAAGGTGTTAGACTCCATAGTCAAGAAAGCCTCTAGAAACAAGGTATACATGGAGCACCTTCTCAAGTGGAAAGACAAATCAAACTCAAAATCCACGTGGATCGCTAAGGAAGATTTCCACAAAAGCCTAATTTTGATCAGAGATATTGAAGGAATTCCAAGTTCCTTCCTAGATGACCAATCATTTCATTTGAGAGTTTTATACACATTTGGGGTTACTTGTGTTGATGGTGAGTTAACAAGAAACTTTGTTCTACTTAGTTGATGTACACTAATTGATTGGTTTAGGATCTATTGAATACTATCCTAAGAAGCATGGAGTGAGTAGAAGCCCTATTTGGTCAAGTGTATGATATAAGGAGACCTTGAGAGAGATTAGGGAAGAAGAAAAAGTGGTTGTCATGCATTATTTAGAGTCTCTTTTTTGGATATTGTCAACCATTTTAGTGAAAGGACAATGCGTTGCACCCATGCTACTCACACAACTATTTTACCTACTTTGGCCCTTGAGCTATACATAAGTCATTGAATTTAATAAAAGGTCATTTTTTGTGTAACTAAAGAATGATGTTGGTCAAGGAAGATGGATGATGTTGTTGTAGTGGAACAAAATGATTGAAATAAGATTTACATCTTGTCATTTCATTTGAATGAAAGTTTCTAAAGCTATTTCATCAAATTAACTTTCCATAGAAGGCATGAGCCCACAATGCAATGGTAAATTGTGAGCTTCTCATCTACAAGGTCTTGAGTTTGAGTCTATTCGAGCTTAACACATAATGATAATTAATTTGAAAAAATAATAATAAATAATAAATAATATAGGCTTCAACACATTACCTATCAAAAAAAATCCATAAATTTTTCAAACATTGCACTTCCTAGGTAAACATCTCTTTAAGAAAAGCTCACATAGTTTATGCCTTGTTTGTGCTTCCATACTTCATTTGATATCCATACTCAACTCAAAATATGCTATTTTGGTAGAGGTTAGGAGGCTACTAGAAAAAATAATTACAGCACATCCACTGCATAAGAGAAATGATCATGGTGAACAACCCCAAGGTCAAGATGATAGGATAGAGGCATGGAAACCCCTATTGAAAAGACATGGCTTGACTGACATGTTGAGATGGTTTTTAGGGTCATTTTTCTCATTCATAAGACATGTGCTTTCATTGGCCACAAAGTGAGCTCATCATGAAAAGGTGCAAGGACCAAAAATCCCATAAAAATATCCTCAATGTCATCCAAGAAACTGTTGATTGACTTGTGATTATATGTATTATCACTAGAAATAAAAGATAAATATTAAATTTTTGGCATTATAATTTCCTCTTTTTTTAAATCTTATTCCACATTACTTTATTGTATTTGTAACATTTCATAGTTGTTATTAGAAATTACCCTTTTCCCAAATTTTATCTAATAAATCATTCAACTTTTTATTGTATGGATGAGACATTTTTGTTAACAATTTTTTGTCCATGGTGATATATTTTTGATATTTTACTTGGTTTACATTTTGGTGGATTATCCTCTTGTATTATCATTGTTATTTGTGATAAATTTTGGCATCCAATTAAGGGAATATTCCTACATTGTTTTGTTTGTTAGAAGTAACAAGAAGTCTAATTTTTGTTGCTAGTCATTGGGTACTAATCTAAATATTTTTGTGTTTATTTTTCAACGTAAGTATAATATAAAAGATGACAAATAATCAAACAAGATTTAGGTAAAGTACAACCATTTACAAGTTAACCATTAATAATTAAAGCTACAATAGGTTATATTGAAAATTTAAATGGGATTTTAAGTAGATGGTTTACAAATTGTATAATGCATTTTAGTTTAAAGTTATAAGAGAAAACAAGGGGATCTATATTCAATACAACAGATAAATATATAGTCAAATAATAATCAAATTATTTAACTAATATATAATTAATTTGAGGGAGTTTTTTAAATTTTTGGTTTGATCTTCTAAATTTTTTTGGGGCAAAAGTGGGAATGAAGTATATATTTATATTAACTAAATTGGTTCAAAAGAGCTCACGAGGGAAAGAATGAGAAAGAAAACCCTCATGTATCACTCATATAATACTTGATGTTCTCGATTTAATGTATATCGAATATAATATATTAATATAAATAAAATAATAAAATAATTATTAAAAAAAAATGGCTCAAGGTGTCTTTTTAATTTTATTGAATAAAATAAAAAGAGTTTAAAAGTAATATATTAAAAGAAATGAAGTTGTAGGAAATAAAAACATAATAGTTCAAAATTTTAAACAACTTCAGAGGAGTGTGCATCATATGACAAAAAAAAATTCATACATAGATTGTCAAAAAGACTCTGTTAGAATATATAGTCCACTAATATAACTAAGAGGGGGGGTGAATAAGTTATCAACCAATATCACAAATAACAACTTAAAATAATCTTAACCAAATGAGTAATGTAAACTGAAACCACAACATGATACTGATACACAATAACACCAGATATGTTAACTAGGGAAACCCTTGATCAGAGGGAAAACCCTGATGGGTATGATGCCCACAAGATGATGTACTAATATAAGTATTCCTTGTTAGAGGATAGATCATGTAAGGAATCTGTTACAACATTTAGTACATATGAGTCCCTATTAGGAGATTTTGAATCCTTGTTAGAAGATTCTAACCCTATTAGGTTTTGTGCCAACCCTGTTAGGAGTTGTGGAAGACAACTAGACCCACTACCCAAACAAATTCAAGAGCAAGATCAATGAACCCATTGTCCAAATGATCTCTATATTATTCCTTATCGAATAATAGAACTAAATTGTACTTCCTTTCTGTATCTCTATCATGTCTACCAGACTTCTTCTCCTTCAAATTTTGCAACCAGATCACAAACCATGCATCCAATATCCCTTGGATCACTTACACGCATTTAATAAGCACTCTGCTCCTTTTTGCACTACTCGCATCAACAACAATCTCAATACACATCATACCACTTACAATCAAGGAAAACATCTTTCCTTTATACCACATCTTCATAATACTTCCTTGAGTTAGCCTTTTTAATTATAATAAGATAATTAATTATTTACAATTACAATAGCACTATCAACTCACAGTATATACAAAACTTCACACATGTGATACTAAGGCTTGCACACTCACTGATGTCATCACCTATATCTCCTCTATCACTACCTAACTATGCATCACTTTATTACATCTTAGATGAAAGATAGCCAACAAACATATCTCTGGATTGCTCTCTATAAATTAGGTACAACTTTCGTACATCTTCAACTTAGACTCTATGCACTTAACCACATTATTAGGACATTGTGTTGTACATGTCCATAATTATGCATGACCAAACAATCAAACCATTGTCTATACCATCAATATCTCTATCTTGCTACTCTGTCAGTCATTATAGAAACTATGCTATGTCAACATCAATGACAAACACAGTCATAAATGTAACATATCAATACTCTCCAGTGCTCAGGATACTCCCTCAATCTAGTATCATTAGAATTCATGCTAACAATCTCCCCCTTTGGCATTGACGACAACATAGATGAAAAACATCCAAGTTCCAAGAATACCAAATAGTGTTCTATTATTGTTGTTGACCAGCATCAATTGTCCACATGCTAAAAAGAATCTCAAAACAATAGGTGCATGCTCCTTCTTCTTAGACATCAATTATTTACTTCACGCTAAAAAATTCATAGTACATGAGATGCACATTCCTACTTCCTTACATGATTCTTTCTAAATCTCTCTAAAGAAATAACACTTCCCCATTACTTAGGAGTTCTTCCATACATACTCTCCCCCATGCCTTAGGAGATATTTTTCATGCATATTCTCTCCCCCATTAACATCAATGTCAAAGGCATCAATCTCAATACCAATTATTAATCAGCTACTCCAAGTCATCAACTAGCTCGAGTGTCCAAAGACACTATTCAATACCAAATACCAAATACCAAGAGTTCTCAATGACTTAGTACACAGTAGATACTCCCCCATACAGGAAGTATCATCATCTAGTCTAGTCAAATAATAGTGCTCTATACCATTGGATTAATGCACTCTCTACATAATTTAGTAAGAAGTGGGCAGGGGCATAACCCCAAGCATACCTCTGAAGTACTCAAATGTATCTTTAGGCAAAGGCTTCATAAATATATTTGCAATCTGATCCTTAGCACCTACATACTCCAATTTGATCTCCTTTTCTATTGTTTTCTCTCTTAGCACATGATACTTAATAGATATATGCTTTGTGTATATGCAAAATTGGGGGCCTTTGATCCTCATGTACACTTCAACATAGTCCTTACTTGCAAGATCATCTCAGAATAAACATTGGATTATTTATCCAAAAGATCGAATAGAATAACCTGTTGCCTTCTAACTAGAAGGATTTTTCCTATTTTCTCTCAGACCGAGAAGCAAGCAACCAAACCTTTTAGTATGAAGCATTTTATGCAGATGTATGATCATGCAATTAATATAAATGAGAAATGTAGATTAATCTAAGAGTAAGAAAAAGCATTTAATCTATATGTATACATTGTATTAAACTACATGATATTGATGCTAAGAAATGAAAAGCTATGATAACATAAAACAAGCGAGTATGCAATTTGACAAAGATTCGATGCAATTCAAATTCTAACCTTTCCTTTGAAATGAGGAATTCAGAGATTCTTAAATAGAATCCAAGAATTGATCAATGGTCAAGATCGATTTGGATGGATGGTTGAGATTAGAAATGAGATTTAGTTAGAATGGAAAGTTTCCTTATGGAAAGGAAGTTAATTGATTTCTTTTGAGTGGAATAAGGGGTTAACTGATTTAATTCCTTTTATGATTTCAGTCAACTAAGAGTTTCCATTTTTGAACTAAAAAGAGAATATTGGAGAAGATATTTGATTTAAGGAAATTAAATATGACCTCATAATTGAGTATTGTAAATTGAATAATTAAATTCAACAATTAGAAGGAGAATATTTAATTAAATCAAATATATTTAATTCCTCATGTATATTAGCTAAAAGGGTGAATTTAATTTAATTAAAGTACTAGGACTTATAATTAAATTAATTCAATTAAAAGGTTAATTTAGCCAATTCAATGAATAGTCAGCAATTAATTAAATTAAGTGATTAATACAAATTAATGATTTTCTACATTTGACACTTAGGCCAAGTAGAGATTATCAGAATCAGAATTGTCTAGTAAAATAGGACTTAGGATTGATTGAAATAGACTAGAATTGGTTTAGCATGGCAATATGCCAATTTTGGGGTATTACATTTGCCCCTCTTTGAATGAATGTGCGAGCAACATGTTCGATTCAAAGAAAATTAGAAAGTATGATGCAGAGATCAAGAAATGAGATTGGTATGAGATTGATGATAGGGAGACCAATTGATAAGCATTTTAAGGTTATCTCCAAAATGAAGCTAAACCTTAGGGGGTCTAGATAGGACACCTAGATATCAAGATTGATAAGATTGGTTCTAAAATTGATGGCATGGAGACCGATTGATAATCTTTTAAAGGTTATCTCTAGAACAAAGCTTAACCTTAGGGGATCTAGATAGAACACCTAGATACCGAGATTGATAAGCTTTTAAATATTATCTCCAAAATAGAGCTTAACTTTAAAAGATCTAGATAGAACACCTAGATACTAAGATTGATAAGCTTTTAAAGATTGTCTCCAAAATGGAGCTTAACTTTAAGGGATCCAGATAGAACACCTAGATACCAAGATTGATAAGATTTTAAAGATTATCTCCAGAATGGAGCTTAACCTTAAGGGATCTAGATAGAACATCTAGATACCTAAGATGAATAAGCTTTTAAAGATTATCTCCAAAATGGAGCTTAACCTTAGGGGATCTAGATAGTACATCTAGATACCAAGATTGATAAAATATAACAAGATCCAATCGTGAGTCATAGAATCATCCCCAGAACAAGGCTTGATCCTTAGGAATCAGGGTTTAGACTGTCCTAATACCTATCCATCGAACTCTAACCAAAAATGTTATAAGTTGTGATCAACTTATCAAAAGATGAGACAGATGACATAAATGCTAGATAGAAGGGAACAAGATGCCCCAAGTCATGAGATACCCTGAGTGACAAGGACATAAGATGGAACAAGATGCCCTGAGTGATGAAAATTCAAATTGGTTTGAAACTGGTTTTGAAAGATATAATGATGTAATCATCTTGCCCCCTCTGGAGAAAAATTGAAAGATGACACACCAGACATATGATGTAAAGTAGTATATAAAAAGATACAAAAGAAATCCAAGATTCAGCAGAATGCAGAAGAGATTAGAATGACTAGGAGAAAATTTAGAGTCAATTTGAAGTGATTTTGAGGTCCAGAAGACCAAGTTTGACCAAAAGTTGAGTAGAGTTGACTTTTTCTAGAATTTTTAGAAATTTTGAAGAAATTTTGATTTGAAAAGATTCTAGGATTCACAAATTATCAGAAAAATTGAACTGCATAGGCATTTAATCGCGTTGGTCCCAAAATTTTAAAATGTAATTTTGAGTTGTTAAAGTGTGTCAAATTTCGAATTTGATCCTAAAAAATGGGTTCAAAGTAGCCAAAGTAGCCAAGAGGTGATTAATCAATCATTTATGTAGTCATGAAGAACATGATGATTTGAAGAAGCCAACAATTCCTCACCACAAAGAATGCAAGTAGATGTGCAATCAAACCATGTGCTTATGCAATGCAACCCTATGCTAGATGCAACCTTTAACTAGATGCAACCCTAGGTCTGGTTATCAAGCTTCGGCAAATATCATCATTGATCATATAGAGAAACCCCATATGTCATACAATTCCCATTGAAATTGCAATCATGGAAATATGAATAGGACATATGTTCTAGTTTTGTCAAGATTAAATGTAAGCATTCGAGGCACAAGAAGCTAGAATGACAAGAACATTTGTCCCTTTTAATGTGGCAAGTTAACATAAGCATCAAAGCATAAATGCTAGAATGACCAAAATGGTTCTTGCATGCAAACACACTAGATGTAATACCCCAAAATTGGCTCATTGCCATGATCACTAATTCTGGTCTATTCTGATCAATCCTAAGTCTTATATCACTAGGTAATTCTTATTCTACTACTTGCTATTTGACTTAATTGTCAAATGCAGAAAACCCTAAATCTGCATTCATCATACTCTTTATTTAATTCCTAAATTATTGATGCATATTAGTCACATTAAACATATTGATTAAGATATAATTTAATTCTAAGTTAACTTGCTCTCACACTTATGACAAGTTCAGTTAACTACTCATCACACTCATATTTGAAATAGTTCACTTCACCTACACAAGGAAGTTTCCATCTTAACTAAATCTCTATCTAATCCTAACCATTTATCAAGGTTGATCCTGACCATTGATTCATTCCTGGATTCTATTTAAGGGACTCAGAATTCCTCATTACAGAGGTTGAATTGAATTGATATCAAATGTTTGTTGAGTTGTGCACTCACTTTGAACTCATTATTTTCATAAGCTTTCATTTCTTATATTAAGAATCATTTTAGCTTTAATATGCATACATATAGTCTAGCTTATTTTATATGTTCTTAGATTAAGTGCATATCTCATTTAGAATAATTGCATTCATATAGACTTAATTACATTCAAACGCTTCATTCTAGAATGGTTTGGTTGCCTGTACCTCAAATCTGAGAGCATAAATAGGCAAAATCCTTTTAGATAGAAGGCAATGGGTCACACTGTTGGACATCTTGGATAAATGACTCCATGTTTATCCCAAGATGATTCTGCAGGTAAGGACCATGTTGAAGTGTGTGTGTGTGTGTGTGTGTGTGTGTGTGTGTGTGTGTGTGTGTGAAGTTTGAGGCCACATTCTGCATATACATTTCTGGTGCCCACCGTGGGGCCCAAAAAAATAGTTTTCTGGCCTCATCTGCATTAATTTCTATCATTTTTTATCTCTATGTTCATACTGTTCCATACAATTTTTTGAATTCTCGCATGAGAAATTTCATTTTCACGTGAAGATTTTAGGATCTTGCCCAAAGCTCTACACTTTCTCACGCAAAAAAGTTCCCTATTGCACCTCGCACAACACATCATTTTCTCACACGAGTTGGTGAAAGATCTCGCGCAGTCCTGCGCAAGATTTCGTGCAAAATTTTGAAACAGCAAAGTTTAGTTTATCATTTTTAGCATGTTGTTCATTACATTTTACTGACGTGTTTCCTCTAAAGCATTATTGTTTAGTTTTTCTAGTTTTTTGCAGCTTAACGGTTGTCTGCAAGATGTTTGATAAAAACTCCTTTACATAAACCATTCAAACATAAATTGACTATTTGTTGCAGGATGATTGTTGAAGATACATTTGTCAAAGATCAAATTTTAAAACCCACAAAACAATGTGTTTTCTTTCCTACTTTCAAAACATAGTCTAATTAGGGCTTGTGAACTTCCTAGGGTGCAAGACAAAAGAATTGGGGATTATGCTCTTTACCACTTGGAGGTCATGACCAATGGTGAATCAGAAACCTAGATGCTTTTGAAAGATGACATCCCAAAGAAGGCAAATAGCTTAGTGGTTCTCTAGTGCTAATTCTTTTCTATGATGAGATGATGGTTTTCTTTCCAAAGAACCAAAATCTTTAGGAAGAATGAATCTAGATTGATTAAGCTAAGTCAATAATTAACCTATCCTACATGTTTGGGTGAGAAAGTAAGATAGAGGAGTATGCTCTTTCCCCTTGAGGGAAATAAGAAACTTTGACCCTTGCGTTCGAACCATCAGTCTGAGTCAATCCTTTAGAGGGTTTGTTGGAGTGATCCAACCTCTGGGAACAACCCAAGTGAGCACACTCCTTTAGCTAGAGATTCCAACTCACTATAATTAATATGCTTTGTAGAACAAAAGACTCTAAAGCTAGATTAATTTCTTTCCCTTGATTCTTGATATCACTTATCAAGGGGAAGCTTTGTCTATTGCACTGGCCGACACTGGCCCCAATCTTGCTAAGTAAGTGTGTGCACTCTCAGATGCTGGTGTAGGCTACTAGTCTCAACTCCACTTGTAGAGCCAGTGGGGATTAATTTGAATGAAAGTCAAGTAAAAACCTCTTAGTTAGAAGCTACCTGGTTCACCTCCAAAAGAAAGCATAATCTTTGTGCAAGGAGGGGGAAGAATCTCTCCTGTAGAACTCACCATAGGCATGCTACTAGACGTTGGAAGGTGGTATACATGCTTTCCCCTACCACAAGGGTGGTCATTCAGAATATACTATTGAGTCCTTTGAATACACCAAAAACATGGGTGCCCTCTAGGGGGTGACACGACTGTGTTTGGTGCATGCATGCGCATAAGTTGTGGGACAAAGGTTTTGCCTTCTCTACCATTTTCTATTTCTAGGGATAAATCATGTTTGTTATCAAGTCCTAAACATGTCCAAACCTACTTAAACAAACTAAAAATCAAGACTCCCTTGTCCCTCTGAGTTGCTTTGCCCTCACTTGGATTGTATTTGACTACTGCTTTCTTCTTGCATTCTATTGAAAACAGTTTGTCTTTCTTTGAAATCCAACATCAATTTCACAAGTTTGAAAATCAACCTGCATTCTGTCTATTATCAGTCAAACAAAGCTACACTCTATTCGAGAATGTCCAAAACTGTTGAAAATCTCTTCGAAATCCAACTTTTTTATTAGTTTGGTCCTAAATTTATGCATAGTCTTGCATTTCTTCACACGAGAACTCATCTTTTCATGCAACCTGGGGCAACTCTTCGTGTGAGTTTAAATTGTTGTTCCAAGATTTTATGTCCCCCAATGTACTTTCTCACGTGCCTCGTAGAGGATCTTCACGTGAGACCTTATTCTAAAATTGTCAAATCAGCTTATTCGAGCAATCTATGATGTATGTTCAGTCTATTTCATACATCAATTTGTCCCTTCTCTATCTGTAAACAGTCCCAAAAAGTGACATTTAATGATGCAACGGGTTTAGAGAGTCATAAATTTTGACTCGAATTTGGGTTTCCTTAGATTTTTCTAGGTTTTTTTCAAAATCTATTGTTGAGGTGGATTCCAACTCAACCAACTCTATTGGGGCTATTTCAACTATTTTTTCAAGAGCCAAAAATTCTATTTTGACCTCCAAATTTCCTTTTTAAAATATCTTAGGTGTTTTTTTGTTTTTTCTACTTTGTAATAACTTCAAAATTTCTTTCTAAATTTCAAAGATTAGTTGGCAATTCATCTTGCCTCAGTTGGGGACTTTTCCTGGGAAAAATCAGGATTCATAGGATGAGTTCTAAAAATTACCAAAAATGGAAATTTCTATTTTTCCCAAAAATCTACCAAATATGGTAATTTTTGAAATTGTAATAAGTAGGTGTTTGTTTTCATTGTAGAAGAGAGTAGAGTTTGAGAATTTTTTTAATGAAGAGTGTTGTTATTCTGAAACACCTATCTTGTGTCAAATTCAGATTTATTGTTTTATGATATTGGGGTTACATCATTTAGCTTAACTGAAGATTGGTGATACTTACTTCGACTAGTCTCATCTTTTAGTTATCTTAATTCTCATTCCTTAGTGCTTTTCATACTCTATGTTATAATAATCATAATCTTTGGTTGTTCTAGCCCTCAAAATAGACTATTTGTGCCTTAGTATATAGCACTCTTACCTTGTCCTATTGAGACTAAGTCCTTGTCCAAGCTCTTTCTTTTTGTCCTTGTCTATGACTATCGCAACAAGAAGCAGCAATGTGTTTATTCCTCCTAGACTAAGGTGAGGTTGTGCTAGGGGTCATAATTGTAGTAGAGGTTGCCTTCCTTTTGTTACAGAGTTTGCATCTAGTTCGTCCAGTGAGGCATCTTCATGATCTCCCTCACCCGTCAAGTCACCTCTAGTCCAGTGAACATTCTCTATAAACTTGCAAAAAACTAGGAACCCTCTGTATCAAGTGGATCCTAAGACTAGTAAGGGTCTTGTATCTCCTAAAAAAATGTTGGACATTCTTTTTAAAGGACCTTTCGAATCACAACATACTGAAACTGAACACGTTCCTACAATGACTGATTGTGAACCTAAACATGGTAGTCACAGTAGACATCAAGAACCACCTAGGAATGACAAAGAGAAAGACCATGACACCAATGAGGAATAGGAAGAGGTGGAAATGCTTCCTGAACACATAGTGAAATGTCAAAGAGGGAAAAACTTTTGAAAGGTCATGGGAATCCTGATCAACAAAGAGAAAGAAAGGTACTTTCTCCAACTTGCCTAAGAGCGAGCTAAGCTACCCTCTCATTTCAACATGGAAACTATCATTTCACCTGAAGAAGAAACTGAGACTTCCAAACTCCAAAATCAACTAAAAATTATGCAAGACTAATTGGCTTAGATGATACAAGAGAAAGACAAACCTGCTAAAACATACACCTTACATGCTCTTTGTCCATTTCCATTTGACAAGAGCATAGACATGCCTCCTTTCCCAAGAGGAGTAGAGCTACCTAAGAATGAAAAATACTTTGGAACCACTAATCCTCAAGATCACTTGTGAGAATTTGGTGCATTATCCATGGAATTTATGCATAACCAGACATATCTCATGCATTTATTCCCCAGAAGTCTAGGTGGTCAAGCTTTGGAGTGGTTCTCACACTTGCCTCCCGATATCAAGACATTTAACAAAATTGCCAACCTATTTGTCTAGTAGTATTCTCATAACATTCAACACCCTATCAATATTCGAGATCTATGTAACCTTAAGTAGAAATTTGGGGAGCCCTTCCTCACATTCCTCTAGAGATGGAGACAAATTTACACTAAGTATTCACGCAAAATTCCAGAAATGGAAAAGCCTAACATTTTCAGGGATAATCTCCTACCTAATTTTGGGAATAGAGTCCAACTTCAAGGTCCACGTACCTTTGAAGACATGATCACATAGGCTATCCGCATCGAGGAATTTATGGTCAAAAAGGGTGAAATTACTCTTCAGAAGGATACAAAACAAGGTTCCACCTCCAACAAGGATAAAACCAAATATGTCAACAAGAATCAAGAAATTGTACATGATGGGGTTGTTGACAATGTCACTCACAAACCTACTAAGGTGGCATTTAATCTCACAGATGGTCTCAATGTGGCCAAAAATGTTGAGAAGCCTCCTCCTGACAACAAGACATCTGGAAACAAACTGAGAAACTCATGAGCCACACACCCTAAGCGAGTGTATACACCCCTAGGTGAATTTTTAGATGTGGTTTACAAAACATTATTATAACACAAGCTTATTTCACCACTGGACAACCCTCGCCCCTATGATCCACAACCATGCCCATCATGGTGGAATGAAACCTCATTCTGTGAGTATCACCAAAATAAGGGGCAAAAAATTAACAACTACATAAACTTGCGCCACAAAGTCCAGGACATGATTGATGCTGGTGAACTTGTGGTAGATGGACATAATAAGAACTTGGATGAAAAGGCCTTCAAAGAGCCTTTCCTGGCCTATGAAAAAGGAGAGAGTTCAAAACCAAAACCCAACAACAAGGTCAACTCTGCATACTCTAATGATGAGAATGTGATCGACATGGTTGAACCTATGGATTCTAAGTACTGTGACATCATTACCATCAAGGGAAAACAAGATAATGATAAACCCAAGACACCATTTTTCTTAAGGGGCCCTACTTCCAACACAATGGATAACACATCTTTGCAACACTATGCTAATGTTGTTATCCACTCTCGTGCCAAGTTGGTGCTCAAAGGCCTTGTGCCTTCTAGTCTTGATCCTGAACAACATAAGGACAAAATCCTTGTTGGTCCTTCTGAAAAAGGTGCAAAACTCACAATGAATTCAGCAACAACCAGCTATAGTGTTCTTGATCAATTGAAATGAACTAATGCTCAAATCTCCATCTTCGAGCTACTAAATCTCATCTACTCATAGGTAGATTCTAGATAAATCCCTCACTAAGGAAAATGTTCCTCAAGATCTTGATCTTGAGTGATTTCAATCCATGGTAGGTCACTTGACCTCACCTTATTTTATGTCCTTCTCTGAGGAGGATGATAAGTCACTAAGTCACCTGCACAATCAACCTCTACTCATCGATAATGGTGCTGCCTAAACATTGTCTCTGCTGCATTGCTTAGACAATTGAATTATTTTGAGGACTCTATTGATCCTCAATGTCAGATCACTATCAAAGTGTATGACAAAGTTGAATGAAAGTCTCTAGGTCTTGTGGTCTTACCCATTCGCATCAATTTGATAGAAAGGGATGTCTCCTGTTAGGTGCTCGACATTCCCTTGGCTTATAGCATTCTGTTAGGATGGCCATGGATACATGAGATGCGTGTTGTGCTATCCACATTCCACCAATGTGTCAAATTCTCGTTTCATGGCTCTAAGGTCACTATTCTTGCCACTACTAGCTATACCTACAATATGCTCAAAGCTGCTGAAAATTTCATCCCTGCCAATAGGGAATCCACTGATTATCATAACAACAAGCTGAAACAAATCAAACAGTCATTCAAACTAAAAGAAACTGGCATGGGAGAGTACCATATTGAACCAGTGTTTTCATTAACATCTCTTCCAGAGTCTCCTCGTCATTATGGGAGACCCTCAGAGGCAAAGAAGTTGTTTGTGCTGACACCTCAAACCAAGTATAATGGCACTTTTGTCAAGGCTACGGTTCCCCTAAAGGATGAAAGTGAAAAAAAAGCCATTGATGCATGGCTTTACAAAGAAGAGACTGTAGTAGACTTAATAGAGCAAGCTCAAGAAATCACTCCTAAGAAATATGGGCTTGGTCTTAGGCTCATGAAGCATTTTGGCTACAAGGGAACTAACCCTATTGGGTGCAATAACAATGGCCTAATTGATCCTATCAAGACAATAGCTCAAACAAATAGCAATACAATTGGTTTAGGCTTTAAGAAGGTTCCCTTTCATTTGGGAGCTAACAAATTCATACCGAAACTTGAGAATTCATCTAGAAATGAGTCACAAGTTGAGTTAGATACTCAAGAAGAGTAATCTAATCATGAGGATCCCTATCCTTATCCTATTCCTCGCGATCTTGCTAAATTATTTGCTGAGATAGATGACTTTGTGCCACGTGTCAGCATTGTGGATGATACTAGTGATTCTTCTGAGGACAATACTGATCAACCCAAAACTCACTCAGAAAAGTAAGAGTCTAGTCAGTCATTGCATATTGAATACCTATGTAAGAACCCAAATGATGAAGGGGAGTATATCCCTACCACTTTTGGGGAGTTTTACAGTCTATCACCATATAGCACTAATTCTAAGGAATATGAGTTTGACTCTCTTTCAAAAGTGACTAGTGATAAAGACATTGACCAAGTTCATGTCTATGAAAACCAAATTGAAGTGGGTGAAACATCTAGGGTTGGGTTAGTTGGGTCTGATCCAACTAGTGTCCTAGAGTCATCAATGTTGATGTTAATACTCAGAGCCATTGGAACACACTTGTGGATGAAGTCACCGTAGGTCTTGAATTGCTGGTCCAAGCGCTTAATGACTATACCATTAACATAATCAAACTAGCCACTAGTCTTTCACTCACATATCCTGAGCTTATAGATTGGAACACTAATGCATCTAGTGAAGTCCCCACATTCTAGAATGATTATGCTCTTGCCTACTACCTAAATGTTGTCAAACCCATAACGTCTTCCACTAATGAATAGAGCATCGACGTGACTAAAGTTGACATCAAATATCTTAGTCAAACGATTAAAAAGAAAAAATACAAAAGGTCCTATGGTGAAAACCACATTGTAGCAGTATCGGAACCCAAAAAGGTAAAAATAAAAGATATATCCAAGGGTGAAAACCTCTCTGAGGTGCCCACGGATGAGATATTTGATGCAGTTCCAAGTCATTTTTAGGAGAGATCATCAATGTTGATAGAGCTAACACAACCAATTAAACTAGGTACAGAAGAGCATCCTCATATGATACATCTGGCATAGTCATTGTCTCCAGAAGAAAAGGAAGAGTTCATTGCCTTCTTCTGAGAGAAGAAGATAATTTTTTCTTGGACATATTCTGACATGCCAGGACTAGATCTTGATCTTATCATGCATCACTTGTCCATCGCACCAGGCATCAAACTAGTTAAACAAAAACTTCAAAAAATGCATCCTCACATTGCATTGCTCGTCAAAGAAAAACTGGAGAGGCTTCTAAAAGCTAGTTTCATCCATGCAATTAATTATGCCGAATGGATATCTAATATTGTCCCAGCCTCCAAGCATGATAAATCTATTAGAGTTTGTACTGACTTCCGTGATCTCAACTTAGCATGTCCAAAGGATGATTTTCCACTTCCCAACATTGTTATGATACTGGACATGACGGTAGGATATGAGATGTACTCACTAATGGATGGGTTTTCTACTTACAATCAGATAAAAATTATGCCAGAAGATCAGGAGAAGACTACTTTTACATGTGCATGGGGGACCTTCTGCTAGAATGTAATGTCATTTGGTTTGAAAAATGTTGGTGTGACCTATTAGAGAGCAGTAACTACAATCTTCCATGACATGATGCATAAGACCATGGAGGACTATGTGGATGATACCTTGGTCAAAAGTGCAAAATGCAATACTCATCTACAAGATTTGGGACCCATCCTAGATCGCATGGAAAAATTCAATCTTCAGCTCAATCCTAAGAAATGTGCATTTGGTGTCACATCAAGAAAGTTGCTAGGATACATCATGTCTGCAAAAGGAATTAGGGGGGATCCAAAGAAACTTCAAGCAATTATGGATATTCCTCCACCTCAAAACATTAGCCAGATGAGAGGTCTACAAGGAAGACTCCAATCTATTTGTAGTTTTATCTCACAGCTGGCAGATAGATCACAACCCTTCACAAAGACTTTACATAAGGGTGTGAAATTCAATTGGAGTCAAAATTGTGAGAAAAGCTTAACACTGATCAAACAATATCTTGTCAATCTGCCAATATTGATGCCTCCTATCTATGGAAAGCCTTTGATTTTGTACATTTCAACAACTGAAACATCTTTGAGAATCCTACTAGCTCAAGAAGACAACAATAACAAAGAGAGAGATATTTACTACTTGAGTCACACACTAATCTTTTATGAGAGGAACTACAACATCATTGAGAAATCTTGGTTGGTAGTTGTCTTTGCTTCCCAAAAGTTGAGATACTACATGCTTGCCCACACTACATGGCTCATGGCTAAAATAGATCCATTAAAGTACTTACTCAGTAAGGCAGCTCTCATAGGAAGATTGGCTAAGTGGGTTATGATACTCAATGAGTTTGACATTCAATATGTTGAATGCAAAGCTATTAAGGGATAGGCAATTGCAAATCAGGTAGCACATGCACCTATGCAGAGTCTCTTACCAATGAACATTGATTTCCCTGATGAGTCAATTTTGGCACTCACACACCAAACATGGGTCATGTTCTTTGATGGATCCTTCACACAACAAGGATTTGGTGCTGGATTACTCTTCATAACACCACAGAGATATTCATTGCCCAAAGCATACAAGATTTTGTTCCCTTGTACAAATAACATTCTTGACTATGAGGCTTTGATCAATGGCATGAAAATTGCAACTAAATGGAGAGTGGATCAGTTAGACATCTTTGGCAACTCTCAGCTTGTAAGCAACTTAAAGAAGTATTTTGCACACATCACTTTCCAGAAAATTCCTCGTGTAGACAATAAAGCGGCTGATGCTATGGCTAGTTTGGCGTCCTTGCTACATATGCCTTAAAATGATCTCTGACATGAGTTCTTGATGGAAAC